>SJXQ01011296.1:164326-174918 GCA_006408695.1 Aepyceros melampus
GGGAGAGGAGAGGGGGCCCTTTGCCAGAGCTTTTTCTGATTTAGTGTCTCTTCCACTTTCAGTGTCCATGTCTCTGACCAGGAGTACGGAGCTGGCTTGAGTCAAAGGACTGACCAAGCTATAATCCCCCCAGAGCAGCCCCTCCATGAGGACCCAGAAACTGCAGGGGTGGATGAGTGTTGGCAGGGGTTAAACAGTTCTGTGAATGTTTCCAGGCCTACATGCTGTAGCCCCGCTGAGGCTGCAAATGGTGACATCCTTACATTTGACCCCACTGGACTGCTGACCACTGTTCCCCCCACAGCTGCAGAGACTGACCTGAAACCTTTCCCAGGTGATACCCTGGGACCTCCAGACAATGATACCCCAGGGCCCCTGACCGCAGTGCCCTGGCTTGTGGCCCTGGGGAGCCTGGTCCTCGGTCAACATGGGCCAGTCCACGCCTCGAAGAGCTGGTTCAGGAGTTGGCCAGATTGGATCCCTCTCAGAGTGACACTTTCACCTCCTATCCCAGCCCAGAGCCATCCCTGGGCCTGCTAGATGGACTGATTCCTTTAGCTGAGGTCTGGGCTGCAATGAGACCAGCCTGTAGGGAGGCTGGAGAGGAGGCTGCTGGAAATTCTGAGCCAGGGTGAGTGAGGGGCATCAGGGACTCAGAGGACTTTAAGCCCCTGATCTCTGGGGCAGGACAACCCAAGGAGCTCTGGTTTTGTCCCCAGGTCCTATCTACTTAACTACACCCAGCACCTGCCAACTTCTCAGGAGGAGACAAGGCCTGAAAACCTTACCACCCACGTTGTGCCTGACCAGCCATGTGACCAGGGTGCACCAAAGCCAAATAATAGTATCCAAGCCAAGAAAGTGAGTGTGGAAGGGGCCATTGGTGGCTGAGTGGGGCCAGAACCCAGAGTCTGGTCTGAGGAGTCAGGGGCCTGGCTCCAGACTTAAGTGCCTATGCACTCCCTGCAGGCAGAGCTGGCGGACCTCCTCCAGAAGATGCTAAGGGACCTTCAGGCAGAGCAGAAGCAGCTGCAGGGAGCGGCCCAGGCTTGGGCCAAGCGCGGAGCTGCTCTGGAGGCCGCTGTCGGCCAGGCCTGTGCACCCCACGAGCTGGAGCGGTTCAGCCGTTTCATGGCCGACCTAGAGCGCGTGCTTGGCCTCCTGCTGTTGCTGGGCAGTCGCCTGGCCCGCGTGCACCGCGCCCTGGCCCTGGCGGGTGCAGACAGCGACCCTGAAGAGCAGGTAATGGTTCGGGCTGAGGAGGGCGGGGAGACGGGAAGGGCGGTGAGGGGCCTGCATCGGGCCTGGCTCACAGCGCCCTCGCCCTGCATCTCCAGGCCTCTCTGCTGCAGCGACTGGGGCTCCTGCAGCGGCAGGAGAAAGATGCTAAGGAGTGAAGCAGCACGTGGCGCGGCGGGAGCGAGCCCTGCGCGAGCTGCTGGCGCGCTCACTGCCCGCAGAGGAGCTGAGCGCCTACCGCACCCTGTTGGCCGGCAAGGCCGCCGTCCTGGCCCAGCAGCGCAGCTTGGACGAGCGAGTCCGCCTTATTCAGGACCAACTGGACGCAGTCAGGAACGACCTTGGCCGGCATCCCTTGCCTCCCAGGCCGGCCTTCCCCTCAGGGACCCATTCTCCGGATAAACCGCCCTTACCCCCTCCCTTCATCTAGTTACAGGCGTAACTAGTTACATCCCTTGCCTCTCACCCACATGATTCCGGATGACGCTGGTTTATTCGGTGCTTTTCCCTTGGGGTGGGGAAGACCCAGGCCCGGCTCTGCCGGGGTACTTCTTCCAAGTGTTCTCATGTGGCCTTTCCCAAGTCTTGTGGATTATCTGGTGGTTAACTGAGAAATTTAAAATCTGCAGTATTCTCTGCTGTGATTGAGAAAGAGTTCCGGTAAGGGTTGGTTGGAGGGAGATGAGATAAGTCAGAGAAGCACTTCAACTTAAGATTCAAAATGGCCATTTCTTTTCCCTCTCAATAAAAAAATTGAGAAGTAATACCCGGAGTCTGGCTTGGAGGCAGGGTCTTGTTTGCAAATTTCAGACACCTCCCTGTCTAGAGCAGATTAGCTATTCGTCAGGGGACATCAGTCAGGTCTGGGGATTCCTAGGAAGACTGAAGAAACAGGCTTGAAAACAAGAGGGGCTAGGCAGATGCTGTCACCAGTAGTCCCTAACTCTTCTGGTGACTGCATTTTTACCACAAAACTGTAGACCTGATTGGCTGAGTTTAGGTCCCTTTTGCTGGTTTTTACCCAAGCCCCTAACCTCAGTGGTATAGTGAAAGTGGGTAGGGCTGCCTTCCTTCAAGATTCAAGGCACAGGGAGCTTCCCCAAATGGAAAATGGATTCAGATGCTTTGCCTAAAAACACTGATGAGTGTCAAATACACTTGGACATTTGGGGAAATTATTCTGAGGCCCAAAAAGAACTGTCTTCCTCATCCAGTTGTGTTATCAAAACTGAATTTGTCCACCTCTCCTTTGGAAGACCTATGGAGTCAACCAGGCTTGAAGAGGGCAGTTGGGAGGATGGGAGCTGAATGGGGATGAGTCATGGGGCATCTGGAGACCTGTTATGCTGGGAGGCTTATGTCCTGGAGATGCCGATTTGGGGTTGGGCTGGAGCTGGGAGTGGGGGGGTTAAGGGCTAGAGTGAAATGAAACAAATAACACACACACCCTCTGTGTATCATCCCTGTGTACATAGAATCAATGTTCTCCAATATACATGTGACAATCTGCCTTAGAATTTGGAGCTGCAAAGGCTGGGGACTAGAGTATTGTTCATGCAAATACTGAGTGTATTTTTGTAAGCCGGGCACCTTAATAATAATGGTATCTAAAGCCAACTGACCTCTAAGTGAGAAATCTCTGCTTCCGAGCTCGTTTTCTGATGCATATTGCCACTAAGTGCAACTGGTTGGGAATTTTAAATGGTCGTATTCATGCTAAAAGCATTAGTTACAACAGTCGCGCTATTGAGCACAGAACAATGCTCACATTGTGCCTTTTTATAAAAAACATATGGGGCTCCTGCTGAGGCGTTTGCGGGTTCTAACATTCTGCTTTGCTTCTCCCCTTTGAACGCTGTGGGCGGGGCCTCCGCTCCAAGGTCCTCTGCCCCGCGGGGGCAGCTTGCTGCCAGACGCCTTCTGGAGGGATCTGCTTATTTCTCGCTTTTGCCCTGTACAGTGCTCGTTGCTTTCTCCTATTGTGATATTCTTCCCACTCCAGAATTCTTGCCTGAAAAATCCTATGGACAGAGGAGCTTGGCGGCTACAGTCCATGGAGTCGCAGAGTGGACGCGACTTACCGCTCGTTGTGATATTCTTAGAAATACACTTAACCTCGTCCATTTAGGCCAGTGGAAATTGTGTATTTCAGACAAAACACTCCCAGCCCTGAATGGGCATGGGAAGCAGCGTCTGCCTTGTCCGGTTAAACTGCACTTTGGTTCTTGGCTGGTTTTGGCCATGGGGAAATATGAGGCTGCTGTACTTGTCTCTACCAGATCGAAAGCGCCCACCAAAGTGGGGCCCCAAGTGAGCACGTCTTTCCATTTGTCTCCTTCTCCTTCCTGCCCTAGTTTATCTTTCTTCCACCCCCCGTTGTTCCTTCAGAGGACAAGAACGATCTCAGCACAGGTGTTGGACATTGGCACCACAGGCTAAGACTTGGGAGTGCAGGGAGGCAGTGAATACGAGAAGCCGGGTGAATTCCACCCTCCAGGACGCTGCCAGCAGATGGCGCTGTTCTCTTTATGACCCTTCACCACCGCTCCAGCTACCAGGCCTTCCGGGCTCCCCCAGGGACGCTGCCTTGTCCTGAGCAGTGTCCCTGTTGGGCCTGAAGGCGGGGGCTAAGCCTTTGCTTCTGTCGGAAAGAAATTCTAGCCAGCTGGCTGTGGGAAGGTTGGCTCGCTTTCCTTTGCCACCTCCTTCGACATTTGTTCGTTAATGAGGAGTTGGGAGGGGAAAGCTGGGGGTGGGGGTCGGGGGGTTGATCTTGAGGATCAATATCCAAAAGAGCCTCACTTAGTTTCCCACGGTGGTAAAGAGGGTTCCTTGGGTCTCTGTTGGGGTTTCTGTCCGCACCTCCCCAAGCTTCTGCGCCCCAGCCTGCTGGTCCCACCACCCCTAGCCTGGCGCCTGAGAAGCCGAGCGGCACAGCTTAGCGGAGTGCCCTTGTTGCTGGGCAACAGGCAGCAGGAGGCCTCCTCACCCACTCGCCTCATCCCGCCCCCGCGGCTCCTCCTAATATGGATTTAATTAGTGTACTTTTTACCTTCTGACTGTAAATTGGAAACTGAGTAGGGAAGCAATGTTCCGCGGTGCCCCAAGCTGGCGCTCAATCTGGCTGGAACAGTCTGCTCCACACACCACCTACCTCGGCAAGCGGCAAGCGGCTGGAGTGAACCTCAGAAATCCTCAGGGAACAAACGACTTCGCTGTTCGTCACGAGTAATTCAGAAGCTTTCAGACGACATTTAGGTCAAATGCGGTTGAGGACCACCGCAGAGAGAATAGATAAAGGGGGAATGTAGGGGGCGGGACGCAGGCAAATACTGTAAATCAATCCTCCCAACGAGCCCATAACGTTACTTTCACCGCCTAGGTGCAGTTTAGAAAATCACCATGGGTGTTTACCTGCTGTCTTTGAAACTGAAGTCAGCACTAAGTTCTCTCTAGGAGAACTTTTTTCCCCCTTCTGGAGGAGAGGTCCAGAGATCTCTCTCTCAATCACTCCCTCCCCACCTCTCTTGCTCCCACTTCCTCTCTCACCATCTGGTCCTTCTTTCCACTTTCCTGCAGTAATATCTGAGGCCACCTCTGCTCCACAGGTTCAAGTCCAGAGGTGGGGCAGTTCTGTGAAGCCAGCCATAGAGGTTCAAGGCAACAAGCTACCTGGAGAGTGACAGTCTACTTATTAAACCATTTCAAAAGGTCAGATAATTTCTTCCAGGATAAGGCAAAGAAAAGGGGAAGAATATAGGTCCTGAGTAGGCCCAGCCTTAAAGCCATGTGTGCAGAGGGGTGCTTTCAATCCAAAAGGCTGAATGACTGCTTGTTTAGGACTGGAAGGTGAGGCTGGGGATTCTAGAGGTATGTGCGGTAAGAAAGGCATTGTGGAGACTTCCCTGATGGTCCAGTAGTTAAGAATCTTGCCTGCCAACGAAGGGGACATTGGTTCAATCCCTGTGGGGAAGATTCCACACACTTCAGAGCAACTAAGCCCCTGTGCCACAACTACTGAACCCACATGAGCCCAGATGTGCTCCGTAACAAGAGAAGCCATTGCAATGAGAAGCTCGAGCACTGCAACTAGAGAGTAGTCTCCACTCATCTCAACTGGAGAAAGCCCACTTACAGCAATGAAGACCCAGCAAGCCAAAAATAAATTAATAAATTAAAAAAAAAAAAAGAATCCACCTGCCAGTGCAGGAGACAAGGGTCAAATCCCTGACCAGAAAAGATTCACAGGCCACTGGGCAGCTAAGCCTGTGTGCCACAACTACTGAGCCAGCAGGAGCCTAGAGCCTGTGCTCTGCAGCAAGAGAAGCCATCACAATAAGCCCGCTCGCCACAACGAGAGAAAGCCGACACACAGCAACGAAAACCCTGTGCAGCCAAAAACAAATAAATAAAAGGCATTGTGATATTTGAAATAATGTGATATCACATAGAATATAGGATAGTTTCCCTTTTGTGGGAATATATTTTTCCTAGTAGTGTCAGTGTTGTTGTTTATATATACAGATACTAACATGGTAAAAGAATGGTGATCAGGGAGAGTAACACCACAAATCAGAGCTATTTGATTTTGGAATGCATCCAGATATCCTTTTGGGACCAACTTGGCACTCCTAGTAATATTTCAGGATGGTTTTGCAGTTCACAGACAATTCTACCTACTCATTCCATGTGCTCCTCCCTCCCCACAGCCTGTAGGATAGGTACTGCCAATTCCACAGAGAGAGATGGAGCTTGGAGAATTGGGTGACTTGCTTAAAGTCACTAAATGAATAAAGAGCTGAAATGAGACCACCTTGCTTTTCTGTAACAGGATGCTTTACTGGAAAAGAGCACCAGGATGCCATCCTGACCGTGACAGTTACTAGCTTGAGGCCATACAGGTTACTTACAGTTTCTCTAGGCTTCCTCACTTTAAAAATCAAGATACTAACAGTACATACATTGTAAGGTGGTGGTGAATACCTACAAAGTGTTTAGAACTGTGCTTAGCACTTAGTAAACACAGGTTATATATGCATTCCCCATAGCCTGGTCTGGGGAAGGCAATGGCACCCCATTCCAGTACTCTTGCCTGGAAAATCCCGTGGATGGAGGAGCCTGGTGGGCCGCAGTCCATGGGGTCTCAAAGAGTTGGACACGACACAGCGACTTCACTTTCACTTTTCACTTTCATGCATTGGAGAAGGAAATGGCAACCCACTCCAGTGTTCTTGCCTAGAGAATCCTGGGGACGGGGGAACCTGGGGGCTGCCATCTATGGGGTCACACAGAGTCGGACACGACTGAAGTGACTTAGCAGCAGCAGCATAGCCTGGTCAAAATTGGGAAAGGAGTATATCAAGGCTGTACACTGTCACCCTGTTTATTTAACTTATATGCAGAGTACATAATGCAAGATGCTGGGCTGGATGAAGCACAAACTGGAATCAAGATTGCAGGGAGAACTATCAGTAACCTCAGATATGAAGATGACACCACCCTTACGGCAGAAAGTGAGGAGGAACCAAAAAGCTTCTTGATGAAGATGAAAAAGGAGAGTGAAAAAGCTGTCTTAAAACCCAACATTCAAAAAACTAAGATCGTGGCATCTGGTCCCATCGCTTCATGCCAAATAGATGGGGAAACAATGGAAACATGACAGACTTTATTTTCTTGGCTCCAAAATCACTGTGGACAGTTACTGCAGCCATGAAATCAAAAGATGCTTGCTCCTTGGAAGAAAAGCTATGACAAACCTAGACAGCATATTAAAATGCTGTTAAATATGACAGCATATTAAAAAGCAGAGCCATTACTTTGCCTACAAAATCTGTCTAGTCAAAGCTATGGTTTTTCCAGTAGTCATGTATGGATGTGAGAGCTAGACCGTAAAAAGGTTGAGTGCCAAAGAATTGATGCCTTTGAACTGCAGTGATGGAGAAGACTCTTGACAGTCCCTTTTACCACAAGGAGATCAAGCCAGTCATTCCTAAAGGAAATCAACCCTGAATATTCACTGGAAGGATTGATGCTGAAGCTGAAACTCCAATACTTTGGCCACCTGATGGGGTGAGCTGACTCACTCAAAAAGACCCTGATGGTGGGAAAGATTGAAGGCAGGAGGAGAAGGGGACAACAAAGGATAAGATGGTTGGATGGCATCACCAACTCAATGTACATGAGTTTGAGTAAACTCTGGGAGATTGTGAAGAACAGGGAAGCCTGGCGTGCTGCAGTCCACGGGGTCACAAAGAGTCGGACACAACTGAGCAACTGAACAACAACAAATACCCTGGTCTCCATTAGGTATGTAACACATACTCAAGAATAGCCTCCATCTTCCTGAGAGGAAATGTAAAATTGTATTAAAAAGCTTGCTGTGGATATGAGTCATACACATCTACATCAGCAATTAACTCTTTCCCCATTAAGAGGAGTGATTCTGTTCCCTGTGATAATTTTAACCCAATAAATTGCCTTAATCGATGAACAACTATTTTTTGGGGGGGTCGTTTGTTGGAAATACCCTTCCACAGGTATGCCTCCTGTTAACCAGATATTCTTCTTGAAAACTTCCCATATGCATATCAAACCATAATTTCCTACTAACTTGCCTTATAGTTTCAGACAGTCTTAGCCTGCAAGAGAAAAGCAGTGGTTTCTTACACCTGCATGTTAGGCTTATTGACCCTAAACTCTCGCCAAATGTTTTTACTTCACTTGGAAGGTTTGCAGCACACCCTTGTGAAACACAAAGATTCTTCCGCTGTTTAAGAATCTTCCTCTGATTTAAATGTGCCATAAACATTAGTTATTGTTATCACTACTATGCTGGTTTACATTTTGTCTTTCTCAAAGCCAGTCATACCTGTGTGTGTGACCTTTGTTACCTTCAGTCAAGTTTCTCTTTCATTATGAAAATTTTCTAATATTTTATTCTTAGACCTTCAGCTACTCAGATTGCTTTAATTATTGCCTCTCATCATTTATTTTTTCACAGAGGCAGACGATTTGATATGCATTTTGAAATAATTTATGCAGCTTAGCTAGAGTTCCAGGCAAGGAAGATGGGAGAGGCCAGATCAGGGCCTACATTTATCTACAGTTTTTGACTATCATATCCATGTTTGGTTGATTCCTTTACTTTGCAGAGAAATCCAAATTCTTTCAATAGTAGAATGCTTGAAAGAAGCAAAAGGATGGGGATAAAAGTAACAAAAAGAAAGGCAAATACAGTAGCAAGTGCTATAGAATGTTTAAGGGAAGTACAGCATTACACAGCAGGAACAAAATGGGAAAATGTTTATTTATTGGTTAAATCAAAACATTTCAGGAAGGACTGCCTTAAATAATTTTCAGAGGCCTCACTGATACATATATGGGAGGGGAGCCCCATTACCCTGGTCACAAAAACTATTTGGTATAACTAATCACATGCAAACCCAATTTGCAAAAGCAGAGCATTATTACAATCTGATATTTTAAAAAAAGATTGGTTGAGCAAATAGACTCCATATCTTTAAAATGGGGAAAGAGCCATTATAATTATGATGGGTTGAACCTGAGAAATCCTGGCAATACTTAAAACCTTCTCAATTACAAATAGGAGCAAAGATACAGGTGAATTAAGCTACCCCTCTCTAAGGTCGCTGAGCAAGTAGACTTTGCATTTGCTATTTTGGAATAAGTTGTTTGCTTTCAGATGGCTTTTTAAAATGACTATCACATAAGTTTTGCTTGTATAGAACTTTCTTATAAAATAGTTGCTGCTTAATTGTATCTGTTACTATTTAACCAGTTATTTTTCTGGTGTTAGGCTATGACATTTTTTTTCTTTGAATATCCACCTACTGCAGTGAAAGGCTCAGCCAGATTTGAAAGCCACAGATTCAGAAACATGGCACAATGGTGCAATTCACAAATCAAATTTTAAAAAGTTAAATATTCATGCCATATCAAAGTAGCCAGCGACCAGTGACAAAGATACATTTCACCATAAAGACAACCACAAATTAAAAGTATTTGCCAAAAATGTCTCTTTTCTCTCATTGTTAAATCACTTTTACTCCCAAGATGCACTTGTTTTCTAATATTTAGCATTCACAGTATAACTGAAATTAATTACATTCACAATGGTCACTTTCTATGTTCAAGATTGGCATCTTGATTGCTTAAAATGAGGTAGATAACCATTCAAGGGTTTTGTTGGTTAGGACTAAATTTCTTTAGATCTTGATCTTTTTTTTTTAATAGAATTGCAAAACATTTAGCAAAAGATTGAACATGTCTGAGCATTTTGGAAAAATATAATTTTAAGAGGTTATTTTATGAAGTTGTTTTACCTCATTTCAACTTAAAAACAGGATAAAAGCATCAAATTACAAATGCACTGCATATCTTAAAGCTGACAAATAATCTATCATCACACAAAGCTGTAATTCTGCTTTGGAAGTATATAGATGCAGAGGCATTGGGTTAATTCAGGGGCCAGACCAGCTGCTGCCCCTGAACCTTTGATGCTAAATTGCAAATCTCCTCCAAGGTTCAAGCCTGATTTCCAGAGTTCTTCATAAGAGGCTCTCACTGAGTTCTTGAATCCCATCTCTGGAGAAAGATTAAGAAGTTGGAGGCAAAGGCCCACTTGGGTAAAACAGGCTGCAGTGAACAAAGCTGGAGACACGATGGAGCCAAAAGTGTTGGACCGTGGTTTTGACTGTGAGAGGGAGGGGCGATTAGAGCCACCAAGTCGTAACCTTGGGAACTGTCAGGTTGCTGGGGGTAGGCTGGGCACTAGACCAGCCAAGGGCCCCGGAGTGGGTCGACGAGAGATTTCTGAAAAGGCTGGCAGACTGCCGCGGATCTTTGTCTTTTTACGAGGAGCCATGGGTGAGGCTCCCAAGAATTTGCTTAAGGAGCTTGACTTCCTCATGCCTCGAGCCAGATCCTGGAGCATCAGGTCATCAGCCAGGACGCCCAGAAACGCGCTGGTGGTGGAACTGAGGATGGTGGCCGCCACCTGCACAGGGCGCCGGGCCGCAAAACTGCCACTACCACCAGCAGCCCCGTCGGGTTCGGTCGAACCTCGCAGGCCAGGGTCGCCAAGTAGGCGACGTAGAGCATACGAGGCGCCCGACTGCAGGTACTGGTAAGCGCGCCGTCCGCTGTGGTCGCGCACGTGCACCTGCGCGCCCAGGCGGACTACCAAGAGCACGGCCGCATCCTCGTGGCCGTGCAGCGCCGCCAAGTGCAGCGGCGTATAGCCGCCGTGCGAGCGCGCGTTGACGTCGACCCGTGCGCCCCCACGCCGCGCGACCTCCACCAGCTGCTGCACCATCTCGAGGTCGCCGCTCTTA
>SJXQ01011296.1:175699-197342 GCA_006408695.1 Aepyceros melampus
CGCAGCGCACAGGCAGCATGCAGGGCTTCTGAGGCGGAGGGCGCGGAGTGGGTGGTGGTGGCCCCCGAGGCGCTGCTTCCGGGTCTGGCGGTTCTAGGTGGGGCGAGGGTGCCTCCGACGGCGCCGTGGACGGTGGGGCCACGTCTTCAGAGGGACCCTCAGGGGGCTGGGCTAGCTCGAAGGCTGGAATCTGGGGGTCCGAGGGCACCCCTGACTGCCAGGCCGGGTCTAACAACAGCCTCTGAGTGGTCTCTGAGGCCGGAGCCCCGGCGGTGTCCTGCTGCTCTGATGGCGGGGCCGGGTCCTCAGCCGGTTCCGCCGCCCTCGGTGCCGAGGACGAGGACGGAGCCCCCGAGGCCGTGGTTTCTTCCTGTGAGACAGAAGTGACCTTCGACGGCGGCGCTGGTGCCTCCGGGACGCTCTGGAAGCAGCAGGGCGGGGGCTCGGGTCCGTCGCGGGACCGCGACTTCTTCCTCAGCACCACGAATTTGACGCCGTCGAGCTCCTTCACCACGGCCACGTCGTTGACGAACTGCTTGAAGCGGTCCCTGCGGGCGGCGCGGCCGCGTGGGTCGCCGGCCTCCAGCAGCGGTTTGAAGCGGCTCAGCAGCTCCGAGTTGCGCACCTTCCCGCCGTTCTCCTGCAGGAAGCCCAGCACCGCCGCCTGGCTCACTCCGGCGGCCGCAGCAGCCGCGGCTGCGGCCAGCGCCATGGTCACTTACCGCCCCGCAAGGGGGGAGCCAGGCCGCCCGCTCCCACCAACTCTGCGGTTCCCGGTTGCTGGGCAGGTGGACGTCGCGGCGCCGCCGGAGGAGGGAGCCGGGGTTCCGGGAGTCAGGTCCGCCTCGGCCAGGCTCACCTGATCTTTTTCACCGAGGCGTGACGGGCGTGTCCCCGAAGCTGGACCTCGGTCATGCCAGCGCAGCAGGGCCCGGCAGTCTCCTGGAGAAAGGAGCCGGGGGCCGCGGCGCGCGACCCCCGCCGCCGCCCCGCGGGGTCCCCAGTCTTCGGGGTAGGTGTCTGCCTTTATAGTCAGTCCAATGGGCGCCGGACTCCATCCCCCATGCGCGGTGCTCGCCTTACAGGTGACAGCTGCCCCAGGGCCGCGGTGGGAGTAGGGGAGCGGAAATTCTCCACCGCCCCTCCCAACCCGGGAATTAAAGGCACAGTGCCAGGCTTCAGCTCCGCTCCCGGTTGCTAGGTGGGTGTGTTCCCCAGGGATAACGCGGTCGCCCGCCGAAGCAAGGTTTCTTATTCCTTTAAGAAATGTTTAACCACCACAGAATACCGGGCGTTTGCTTAAACCAGTAATTTATTTAAAGACCATCAATGCCTTTTGAATTGTTGATTACAGAAAAATGGCTTCGTGCAACTTGCAGTAGACACAATTCGCTGTGCGTGGCAATGCATGTCACCCGAGATTTAGAAGAGACATTTTAAAAAACAGTTTTCTTATGATGCGATAGTACATTTTCACATTGAGTTTGAGGAATAAAGCCACAGGAAAACATAAAGAAGGAAAAATATCCCTTAAAATCACCATTAACATTTTTGACTTTTTCTTCTCCCTCCCCCTACACATGTGTATATATATTTATGCTTTAAAATAAGAAAATAAAATTGGAATCATGCTATGTTTTTAAAAATTCACTTCCTCCACAAATATTTGCTGCGCACCTAGTTTGTGCCAGTACCTTTTCAGATTGTGATACATGGTTTAGAAAGACAGATAAAAACTCCTGATTGAGTGGAGCTCTTATGGTAGAATGGGGGAAGGTTTTTGTTGTTCAGTCGCCAAGTCGTGTAGGGGCTCTTTGTGACCCTTTGGACTGAAGCATGCCAGGCTTCCCTGTTAGGGGATGGTGGGGAGCAACAAAGAGAAGTGATATGGTGAATCTGCAAATTGTATAATATATTAGAGAAATACTATGGGTATTTAAAGTAAAATACTATGAGTATTTAGAGTGAAATAGAGGGGCCGGTTTGGAGAAGGCAATGGCACCCCACTCCAGCACTCTTGCCTGGAGAATTCCATGGACGGAGGAGCCTGGTGGGCCACAGTCCATGGGGTCGCTAAGAGTCTGACAGGACTCAGTGACTTCACTTTTACTTTTCACTTTAAGCATTGGAGAAGGAAATGGCAACCCACTCCAGTGTTCTTGCCTGGAGAATCCCAGGGACGGGGGAGCCTGGTGGGCTGCCATCTATGGGGTTGCACAGAGTCCAGAGTCGGATGTGACTGAAGCGACTTAGCAGCAGCAGCAGCAGAGGGGCAGATTGCAAGTTTGAACTCTGTATTCAGGGTAGGACTCACTATGAAGGCCCTTTAAGGGATTAGAGATTTATATAGGTAAGTAGAAGAAATTTTCAGCAGAAGAAACAGGGCAGAGGTGTGCTCAATTTTTTAATGTACAAACACAATACTACAAATACATAAACAAAGACACTCTGGTAGTTAAAAAGAGCAAGACTTCCGAATCAAAATTCCACACTTGAGTCCTGTCTCTACCTTGAGTACTTGCTTGACCTCTCTGTGCCTCAATTTTCTTATCTGTGAAGGGAGAAATGGACAGTAATTATACTTATCAAATTGTGGTGAGGATTCTGTGAGAAAGTAAACATAAAGCACTTAGAACAGGCTTGGCCCACAGTAAATATTCAAATTCTTAGTAGTATGTTGTTGTTCAGTCACTCAGTCATCTACCACTGTTTGCCACCCCATGGACTGCAGCATGCCAGGCTTCCCTCTGCTTCACCATCTCCCAGAGCTTGTTCATTGAGTCATTGAGTCACTGATGCCATCCAACCATCTCATCCTCTTTGGATGAGATTTGCACTCCATTTCCTCATTTTACCTCCAAAATTACTGCAGATAGTGACTGCAGCCATAAAATTAAAAGACACTCCTTGGAAGAAAAGTTCTGACCGACCTAGACAGCATATTAAAAAGCAGAGGATCTTTTTTAAAGATCTTCCAAATTGTTCTTTCTAGTGGATGAAGCAATGGAGATTTTTAGTAATCCCATCCAAGTTAATTGCTTGATGGGAGTTTCTATTCCTCAACTTTTCCCATTTTTATTTTGCAAAATTTCATTCTTGAGTATTATTTCTTGTGTTTGTAGCCATCCATCCACTCTTTCAGTTGAGGTACAGTTGATTTACATTACTCTATTTGCTTTGGGATACAACAGAGTGATTCAATATTTTCATGAAATATATACCATTTAAATTTATTGACTATGCCAAAGCCTTTGACTGTGTGGATCACAATAAACTGTGGAAAATTCTGAAAGAGATGGGAATACCAGACGACCTGACCTGCCTCTTGAGAAATCTGTATGCAGGTCAGGAAGCAACAGTTAGAACTGGACATGGAACAGACTGGTTCCAAATAGGAAAAGGAATACGTCAAGTCTGTATATTGTCACCCTGCTTATTTAACTTATATGCAGAGTACATCATGAGAAATGCTGGACTGGAAGAAGCCCAAGCTGGAATCAAGATTGCTGGGAGAAATATCAATGACCTCAGATATGCAGATGACACCACCCTTATGGCAGAAAGTGAAGAAGAACTAAAGAGCCTCTTGATGAAAGTGAAAGAGGAGAGTGAAAAAGTTGGCTTAAAGCTCAACATTCAGAAAACTAAGATCATGGCATCCAGTCCCATCACTTCATGGGAAATAGATGGGGAAACAGTGGAAACAGTGTCAGACCTTATTTTTCTGGGCTCCAAAATCACTGCAGATGGTGACTGCAGCCATGAAATTAAAAGACGCTTACTCCTTGGAAGAAAAGTTATGACCAAACTAGATAGCATATTCAAAAGCAGAGATATTGCTTTGCCGACTAAGGTCCGTCTAGTTAAGGCTATGGTTTTTCCAGTGGTCATGTATGGATGTGAGAGTTGGACTGTAAGGAAGGCTGAGTGCCAAAGAATTGATGCTTTTGAACTGTGGTGTTGGAGAAGACTCTTGAGAGTCCCTTGGACTGCAAAGAGATCCAACCAGTCCATTCTGAAGGAGATCGGCCCTGGGATTTCTTTGGAAGGAATGATGCTGAAGCTGAAGCTCTAGTACTTTGGCCACCTCATGCGAAGAGTTGACTCATTGGAAAAGACTCTGATGCTGGGAGGGATTGGGGGCAGGACGGGAAGCGGACGACAGAGGATGAGATGGCTGGATGGCGTCACTGACTCCATGGGTGTGGGTCTGGGTGAACTCCGGGATTTGGTGATGAACAGGGAGGCCTGGCGTGCTGGATTCATGGGGTCGCAAAGAGTCGGACACGACTGACTGACTGAAATGAACTGAACTGAACTGAACTGGAATGCAAAAGTAGGAAGTCAAGAAACACCTGGAGTAACAGGCAAATTTGGTCTTGGAGTACAGAATGAAGCAGGGCAAAGGCTAATAGAGTTCTACCAAGAGAATGCACTGGTCATATCAAACACCCTTAAAGATTTTGGACTATTAATGAATAGTGTTTGGTACCATCCTGAGATATTCTCTATAAGAAAGCAAATTTTTTTTTTTTGGAAATTATCACTGGTATTTATGTTTACCAATGTATAGAATGCTAATATAAAGGTCAGTTCTTGGTTGCTAAAGGAAAGTAGGAAGTGTGTTTTCAGTAAAGAATGTATGAGGAATGAAATTACATTTTATGAAGGGAAAAGGAAGTAGGTCTGACTTACAGGTGGCTGTTTCAGGATGGGAGAACAAAGTAGTGGGTATAAAAAGTGATAAAAAGGTTTTATAGAAAGTGGACCCCAAGGGAAGAGTTTTGTGCATAAATACAAGTTTTCTTGAGATATTGAAATGCCGTTGATAATGGATTTTAAGTTTCTTTACCTCTGAAGTGATCTGTTCTATGTTTACCTTTGAAATCTTCTTTGTTACTTTGGCTAAGTGAATATATTTCACAGTGATCTATATGATTCTATCTGACTGAATGTTACAAACGCTTTTGATATTTATCGATGAGACTTCCTAAATGACTTCTAGCTAACTTCGAGATGCTTCAGAGGGCCCCTGAGACATCCCAAAGAAGTATTAAATTACCTAGGTTCAATGGACATGTTAAATTACATGGGAAGTACTGTTGAAGGGGTGATAAATCTTCTCAGTTTATACTGTTATGGTTGATGTTACTAATACAGATATCCTAAAATTATGTGGAATTCATGAAAATCTGATATGTCCTGGTGTAATGTTGTCAGTTATAATCCTAGTTATCATGTTAAAGTGTTACAAGTCACGGCAATGACCAGGTTACTTTGTAATTGCAATTTAATCAGATTTTAAACATGCCTTCTATGGTTTCACTCTGATGCCTTTGCAAGAATACTACTACTTCAAGATTTATGGAAAAGGCTTTTCTAAGAGTAACCAATAACCAAATTTTGTTTGTTTGTTATCTGGTAAACTGGTAACAGACTGGAATTTAGTCTATTCTATCTGTTAAGAGAACAAAGTTTTCTTAGAGTGAAGCTTTTGATAACAGATTATGAATTTCTTTGCCTTTAAGTGATTTATATTTGTTTTTAAAATCTTTTGTTACTTTGGTAAAGCAAATAAACATTATTTAAGATTATAGTACATGTAGACAAAGCTCATTCTGCTTCTACAAAAAATAAACCCTCACAGTTAGACTTTTGATATTCTGATGTTCTTAAAACATGCCAACAGTCTACTCCTAAATCAGGGAATTAAAAATGGGTAAACAATAGCTGTAAATCAAAGAGTCAGGACTATGGGAAATACAAGATGTCTACTTGGATTTTCCTGGCTCCCTGACAAACCTCATTTTTATTTGATGGGTTAAAGCCTTCCCTGGCTACAAGGTTAATGCCCTCGTAATGAAAAAATCATATTTCACTGAATATTAAGTTTTGTTAATTTTTAAACTAAGTTTCTAGTTTTGTTAATTAAGGTCTAGTTTTGTTAATTAAGGTCTAGTGTTTACTAAGAGAAGGCAATGGCACTCCACTCCAGTACTCTTGCCTGGAAACTCCCATGGACGGCGGAGCCTGGTGAGTTGCTGTCTGTGGGATCGCACAGAGTCAGACACGACTGAAGCGACTTAGCAGCAGCCGCAGCAACAGTGTTTACTAAGACTCACTTCTGAGATAGTTCCTTGTTGTTATGTTATATTGCTAAAAGATTAAGTTATTTTAAAAGACACTCTAAGTTTGTTTCTAATTTCAGTAACCAACCTTCAGATAAAGATCAGATATTCCATGAGGTACAACCAGGAGATTAACTGGCTATAATCATTTAACTAAGTCAGATGACCTGGGATAACTGGGTTATATCTCACGAAAGTTCTTGACTTAATTTCTTTTTTTTTTTCTCTTAAATTTAATCAGAGTATGGTTGATTTACAGTGTTGTGTTAGTTTCAGGTATACAACAAAGTGATTCAGTTATACATATATTCATTCTTTTTCAGATTCTTTTCTCATATAGGTTATTACACAATATTGAGTAGAGTTCCTTGTGTGGTATGGTAGGTCCTTGTTCATTATCTGTTTTAAATATAGTAGTGTGTACATGTTCAGCCTAAGCTCCTGATTTATCCCTTCCACCACATTTCCCATTTTGTAACCAAACTTGTTTTGTAATTGACTTAAATTCTTGCTTGTGACCTTACTAATAACTGCTAGCTATATTATTTTCTATGTTGCTTGTTTCAGAAGATTCTTATGTTACTAAATGTGTGACTGAGCCTGTGATAAAATGCTGATATGCAGTTCCATATGAGATCAATGATTGTAATAATGTAACTCTAGATATGGAAAGAAGCAACAAGAGAGAATATTTCCCTGGACCAAGAGCCTAGTAAGACAGGAATGGTCCAGAGACTTTTGTCGCTTGCCAAGGCCTGGTCTAGTAACAGCATATTGAGTGGACTATCAATGGAATCTTCGGTAGACCTGGGAATGAACCTTCCCAGCACCGTGGGACACAAATGGCCATGAAATGCCCCAAAGCATGGTCAGATATGGGGCCGTGAAGGGACCCTGCTGACTGGAAGTTGGCACTGGCCAGCTGCCTCTACAAATATTAAATCATGACCACTGCAAGCTGTTGACCCTAAACTGAAAGGAGTTCAGGGTAGAGGTTAGAAATAAGGCACTCTGTGCTCTGGGAAAAACCCAGAAGATCCAGCCTTCAGGTAGTCAGATGGTTTTCAGGTAAATATTTTATGAGCCCAATTCTTGCCTCTTCTCGCACCCAGAGAAATACTAATGTCATGAACCAATGTCTGGCCCTGCTTCTCCTGGCTAGCCCCTGGACAGTTTTCTATTTCTATTAATCTTTGGCCATGTACCTTTGACTTTCTTTTTAAGTTTGTTTCTTCTAGAATACAACAAATCTAAAGCGGTAGTATGACAAGAATATTCCCTGACCAACACCTAGACAATGCTGAAACAAGTCACCTTATCATTCCATGGACTTTCATCTCCCTCTGTAAATGCACCCTGACAGAGAGCAGGCAAAGGGAACCCAGAGCCCAACAATGCCCCTGTGCAGCCTGAAGTCAGAGCAGTCATTGCCCCTTTTCCTTTGAGTCTGGGTTCCCAAATGCCTGAAAAGGGAAATAGGTAGATAGTTAGACATGAACAGGGTATAACAGGGGCCAAAGGATTGACCCTAAAAATAAAGAGCAGGAGGAATATGGTGACCCAAGGACAAAAGAGCAGGTAAAACCAAGGAGAATCTTGGAACGCAGAAACCAGACCCTTATCATTCTTCCCTCCCTCATGTTGCAACTATTAATGGAACAGTATAACCTGTCTCCCCTCCTACCCTATAGGCAGAAGGTATCTGCCTTACTCTTCCCCCACCCAGTATACATGCCTCATCCAATCAGCAAATGACTCGCAAGACCCCTATCCCACTCCTTGTACCCTGGCTATAAAAGTGAACTAAGGACCCCTGTTCAACTCCGGTTCTCCCTTGAGCTGGCCCGTTGTTCTAAAAGCATCTCACACTCTGATAAACTTTATTTCCCTCTCATTCTGTCTCATGTCTGGAAATTCTTTTCTCACCTATGCCTGGACCATGACATGGCACAGAGTTTCTGGCCTGCGGACATCACCCTTATGGCAGAAAGTGAAGAGGAACTAAAGAGCCTGTTGATGAAAGTGAAAGAGGAGTGTAAAAAAGCTGGCTTGAAACTCAACATTCAAAAAACTAAAATCATGGCATCTGGTCCCATCACTTCATGGCAAATAGATGGGGAAACAATGGAAGCAGTGACAGACTTTATTTTCTTGGTCTCCAAAATTCCTGCAGATGATGACTGCAACCATGAAATTAAAAGATGCTTGCTCCTTGGGAAAAAGCAATGACAAACCTAGGCAGAATATTAAAAAGCAGAGATATTATTTAAAGTTATGGTTTTTCCAGTAGTCATGTATGGATGTGAGAGTTGGACCATAAAAAGAGCTGAGTGCAGAAGAATTGATGCTTTTGAATTGTGATATTGGAGAAGACTCTTGAGAATCCTTTGGACTACAAGGAGATCAAACTAGTCAATCCTAAAGGAAATCAGTCTTGAATATTCATTGGAAGGACTTGTGCTGAAGCTGAAGCTGCAATACTTTGGCCACCTGATTCAAAAGGCTGACTCACTAGAAAAGACCCTGATGCTGGGAAAGATTGAAGGCAGGAGGAGAAGGGGACGACAGAGGATGAGATGGTTGGATGACATGACTGACTCGATGGACATGAGTTTGAGCAAACTCTGGAGTTGGTTATGGACAGGGAAGCCTGGTTTGCTCCAGTCCATGGGGTCCCAAAGAGTGGGACAGGACTGAGCAACTGAACCAAACTGACTGATAAAGCGAAAGTCTAATTAACCTGAGAAGGAGAGATACTGGTTTGTGAAAGAAAGAAAGTGCTAGTCACTCAGTTGTGTCCTACTGTTTGTGACCCTATGTATAGTCCATGGAATTCTCCAGGCCAGAATACTGGAGTGGTTAGCTCTTCCCTTCTCCAGGGGATCTTCCCAACCCAGGGATCAAACCCAGATCTGCCCGCATTGCAGGCATATTCTTTACCAGCTGAGCCACAAAGGAAGCCCAAGAATACTGGAGTGGGTAGCCTATCCCTTCTCCAAGGGATCTTCCTGACCCAGGAATTGATACAGGGTCTCCTGTCAAATTGGGGTCTCCTGCATTGCAGGTGGATTCTTTACCAACCGAGCTATCAGGGAAGCCCAAGAAACTGGTTTAGATAGTGTCATTGTGATGTTCCCCTCAAAGTCTCTTACAGATGCTAATAAGAACAATTAAGAATATCAACAGGAAGAATTTGAAAGAAAAATCTAGCTATTATTTACTTTACAAGGAGGTAAAGTAAAAAAAAAAAAAAAAGGAAAAAAGATTCTCCACAAATTAAAAAAAAATATTTTTATGTTTATTTGGTATGGGATAAATAGAATGGACATTTATGTAATTAAAACAAAATTTGACATTATTACACTACCTAAAGTTAATGAGCCAAGAGAGGCTCCCTACTGGTCCCCAACAGGAAAATCCAAACAAGTGTGTTCTATTTACCCCAGTTTTAAGTTATATATTTAAGAAGCTAGAAAAATTTACACTGAGATATCTGTCCAGCAATAATTTTGTAACAGTTAGGCAAAAAGGGGCTGACTTCCTCAGCTCTACCTGACTGCAGGGATCCAAGAACCTCTTATATAAAATAGGAATTTTGCATTGGCTCAATTTATAAATTCAAAAGGTCTGTGCTGAATACCTTATACAAAATTTGAAGGCATAATAATTTAACTCTGAAGTTATAGAACATAGTAAGTAAGTAAGTAAGTAAAGTCAACTCAGTCGTGTCCGACTCTTTGTGACCCCATGGACTGCAGCCCACCAGGCTCCTCAGTCCATGAGATTCTCCAAGCAAGAATACTGGAGTGGGTCCTAAATCAGTTTGATTAAAAATCTTGTCCCTGATTTTAGTAACTTTAGGCAACAGACCTGTTCTTTGAAAAAGCAAGTAGTGTCTTTGTCTTGCAAATGTATAAACCAGAATATAAATACAGGACTCAAGGACCTGCAACCAAGGGAAAAAATGACACTTTTAAATGTCTGAACATGCAACAGTTAGACAGTTAGAATAGGAAACAAGAGTCCAGGATGGCGGTGGCTAAAAGACAAGGAAGGGAAAAGCCCGAGAAAATAGAACAAAGGAAGGTCAAAAGAAGGTCAGAGGACCTGAGTGAGGACCTCAGGTAGAACAAACGGCACTCCTGGCTAGCCCAATTTGCACAGGCTAGTCTCGCGCTGGGGCGTTCTCTTTGCGTCTTTGGGTCAACATGCCCTCATGCCTCGAGGATGGATTTTCCTGCTATTATCTAAATAAAATAGAGCGTAACACAGAGCTGTAACACTGATTTGTCTAAAAGCTATCACACAGTCCATTTGAGACCTGAAAGCTATAACATGATCTGTCCAAGACCCGAGAGCGGTGACACGTGGAGGGCTTTAATGTCAGTCACTCCAAATCTTTGTTGTGATGAGACAGAACTGAGGAGCATAAACTCGCCTGACACAACCTTAATGTATACCAACTGCTTATAAACTAGTAAGTTTATATGATAATCCCTGATTCATAACTAAGCTTTTAAATGAAGCCATGAGATCTCTCAAAGGAGGGAGGGAAGGTGAAATGCCAGACTACTTTACCTGCTTCCTGGGAAAGCTTTGTGCAGGTCAAAAAACAACAGTCAGAACCAGACATGGAACAATGGACTGGTTCAAAACTGGGAAAGGAGTACATCAAGGTGCTGCAGAGAAGAAACCAATTCTGACTCCATGTTGGAAACTGTTTCTGTGACTTGCTTTTAATATTATAGTCATACTCAATGGCTTGCCTAGAGGATCCTGCCCCTCTGCTGGACTGTAAATTAAAGTGCCTTTGTTCAGCTCTTGGAGAGTTTGTCCCTGCCCACCTGTGAACAGAGAGATTAACACCCTTCTGAAGGCGGGACATTCCCTTGGAAATGTTTTACAAGACTGACAATCCTTTTACTGTACTTCCCTACTGCATCTCCCTCTCGCTTCTGCCTTTTGACTTTAGCTCCTCGTTACTTCTTTCTCTCTGACCTATAAGAGAGCCGGGCATCCAGGCCCCAATAAGATGGTTATTTTGAGGTGCTAGCCTGCCATCTTCTCAGTCTTTGAGTCCCCAATTAAAGTATCTCCCTTGCCTCAACAGTTTGTCTCTCGGATTCATTGGCCTATTGTGCAGCAAGCAGAGTGAGATTTGATTCAGTAACAATGGGTGTATATTGTCACCTTACTTATTTAACTTTTATGCAGAGTACATCATGAGAAATGCAGGGCTGGCTGAAGCACAAGGTGGAATTAAATTTGCTGGGAGAAATATCAATACCTCAGATATGCAGATGACAATACTCTCATGGCAGAAAGCAAAGAGGAATAAAAAAGAGCCCCTTGATGAAAGTGAAAAAGGAGAGTGAAAAAGCTGGCTTAAAACTCAACATTCAAAAAAAAGAAGATTATGGCATCTGGTCTCATCACTTCATGGCGTATAGATAGGGAAACAATGGAAGCAGAGACAGACTTTATTTTCTTGGGCTCCAAAATCACTCCAGGTGGTGGTGGTGACTGCAGCTATGAAATTAAAAGACTCTTCTCCTTGGATGAAAACCTATGATAAACCTAGACAGCATATTAAAAAAGCAGAGACATTACTTTGCCAACAAAGGTCTGTCTAGTCAATACTATGGTTTTTCCAGTAGTCATGTATGGATGTGAGAGTTGGACCATAAAGAAGGCTGAGCACCAAAGATTTGATGTTTTTGAACTGTGGTGTTGGAAGAGACTCTTCAGAGTCCCTTGGACTGTAAGGAGATCCAACCAGTCCATTCTAAAGGAGATCAGCCCTGGGTGTTCTTTGGAAGGACTGATGCTGAAGCTGAAACTCCCATACTTTGGCCACCAAATGCAAAGAGCAGACTCATTAAAAAAGACCCTGAGGCTGGGAAAGAGTGAAGGCAAGAGGTGAAGGGGACAACAGAGGATGAGATGGTTGGATAACAGCACTGACCTAATGGTCATGAGTTTGAGTAAGCTCCAGGAGGTGGTGAAGGACAGGGAAGCCTGTGTGCTGTAGTTCCTGGGGTCACAAAGAGTTGGACATGACTGAATGACTGAAAACCAACAATGAGAACTCTAGTCTGCCTCTTTATATCTGTGTACATATTATATATGAAGTACCTCTACTTCTAAAAGGTAATATCAATATTAAGAACACTGAAAGAGAGAAGACAGTGTTGAAGAATCCAGAGTCACAAAACACACCTGGGAGGACGCTCAAGACAGGGGAATTGGTTCCTGACATGGACCCCGATGATTTTGGAGGACTTGGTTCTATGCCCTCCGCTACATGCTGGTTACGTTAGAAATTATTTTTACAACATGCAGGTGCAGAAGAGTTAACAATTACAATATGGTGGTGCAGGTGCTATCGTTTATCTAACTGAGACTACTACCTGACCTTTACTTCCAATCTTTATTTGCCATCTGGGAGGGGGTTTCCTGGTTTTTCTTTAAGGATGGTTAGCAAGGTTCAGGAGAAGGCAATAGCACCCCACTCGAGTACTCTTGCCTGGAAAATCCCATGGATGGAGGAGTATGGTAGGCTGCAGTTCATGGGGTCACAAAGAGTCGGACACAACTGAACGACTTCACTTTCACTTTTCACTTCCATGCATTGGAGAAGGAAATGGCAACCCACTCCAGTGTTCTTGCCTGGAGAATCCCAGGGACGGGGGAGCCTGGTGGGCTGCCGTCTCTGAGGTTGCACAGAGTCTGACACGACTAAAGTGACTTAGCAGCAGCAGCAAGGTTCAGGCCCAGTTCACATCCTGCCTTTAAATGGCTGACAATCTTCAAGATGGAATCCCTCTTGCCATCCTCCCAGCGGCCCCAACAACAATGTGGCCACAATATTCTTTAGATTCTGAAGAAAATTGGCTAAGAGAAAATTTCTTTTGAAATTATAAAAACAGTTATTTTTTGCATATGCAAGTAAAACCCTCTAGCATGTTAAAAACTAGCCTAAAAAAACAGCTTGAAGTTAACTCTTATATCCTTGAGATACAGTCTTCATTGCCTTAGATTTAAAGCCAAAAAAAAAAAAAAGTAATAATAATGGGGGAGGTGTAGGGGAAGTAAGTCTGGCTTACAGGTGACTGTTTCTGAATGGAGAAAGATACAGATAATAAAAAGAAGTTTTGTGGAAAGTGGCATCTACGAAAAAAATTTCGTCCATGGTACAATTTTTATTAAGATGTTGAAGTCTTTGAACATCTTTGACCTTTGAAGTCTTCCATGGTTATGTTGCAGGAAGAGGGACCGACCCTTTCCAGTGCCCAAACGGGGTTCTTGTCTAACATTCAGAAATGAATTTCCAAGGAGACACATGTGCTGACAAAGCAAGAGACTTTATTGGGAAGGGTCGCCTGGGTGGAGAGCAGCAGGCTAAGGGAACCCAGGAGGACTGCTCTGCCACGTGGCTCACAGTCTCAGATTTTATGGTGATGGGCTTAGTTTCTGGGTTGTCTTTGGCCAATCATTCTGACTCAGAGTCCTTCCTGGTGGCACAAGCATTGCTCAGCCAAGATGGATGTCAGGGAGAAGGATTCTGGGAGTTGGTTAGACACGTGGTGTCACCTTCTGACCTTTCCTGATCTCTTCCAGTTGGTGGTGGCTTACTAGTTCCATGTTCCTTACGGACATCCTGTGGTAAAACAGCTCATGCAAATGGTTACATGGTTAGACAGTGCCTGGCCAGGGTGGGTGGTTTCCGTCAGTGTACTTCCCCTAACAGTTACTTTGGCTAAGTGAATAATAACTGTTAGGTAGTTAGAATAGGGAAAAGGAGCCCAGAATGACGGTGGCTAAAAGATAAGGAAGGGAAAAGCCTGCGAAAATAGAACAAAGGAAGGTCCAGGACCTGAGTGAGGGCCTCAGGTAGAACACACAGCCCTCCTGGCTAGCGCGATTTGCACAGGGCAGGCCCAGGGCGAGGGAAAAACATGTAAAGAGAGGAGCCACAGCGCGCTCGCTCTCCCGCGCACTGGGGCGCTCTTCGCTTCCCCTCTTTGGGTCAACATGCCCTCACGCCTCGAGGATGGATTTTCCTATTATCTAAATAAAATAGAGCTGTAACACGGAGCTGAACACTGATTTGTCTAAGAGCTATCACACGGTCCATTTGAGACCTGAGAGCTATAACATGGTCTGTCCAAGACCCGAGAGCTGTGACACGCTCTTTAATGTCCGTCACTCCAAATTTTTGTTGTGACGAGACAGAACTGAGGAGTATACAATCACCTGACATAACTATTGTTGAAATCAAACAGTCAGGGACACTTGGCTTTTCTTGGCCCCCTGATGAAACTCACTTTTATTTCATGGAATAAAGCCTTTCAGGCTGCGAGACTAACATCCTCACAATGAAAAAAAATTTTTTTTGTTTCACTAAATGTTAAATTCCAGTCTTGTTAATTAAGGTTTGTGTTTGGCAAAGCTCACTTCCCAGTTAGTTCCTTGCTGTTGTGTTATATTGTTAAAAAGTTTACTTCAGCTATTATAGACCTAAGGTTGTTCCTAAAGCTTATCTCACTAATCTATCTTTGGATAGAGATCAGATGCCTTGTGACCTGCAACCAGAGAATTATACATTGTGAAAAATACATAATTCAAAGGGCTATCACCAACCTGGACAGACTGTAATGGAGAAAGGTTAATTTGAAATTTATACTGCATCTGCTTCTGTGACTTTAACCCTTTTTTGTTATTATAAACATACATAATGCCCTGCCTGATGGAGATAACCTGAGCAGCCCACCAGTGAAGGACTTAGAAGTGAAACTAACACATTCCCCTGCTTAAAGGCTTGCCCCATTCTAGGGGACATTTGCAAGGATTGAGTAATTTTACTTCATTTCCTCACCTCCCCCCTCCTATCTCTGATCCATAAAAGAACTGGCAACCAGGCCTTGACAAGACGATTATTTTGAGACACTAGCCTGCTATCATTTTGGTCAGGCAGCTTTGAATAAAAAAGCTTCTTCCTTACCTCATCCCCTCATCTCTCAGATTCATTGGCCTATTGTGTGGCAAGCAGAGCGAGCTTGGACTCAGTAACATTTTGGCTTAACCAGCCAGGATCCTTGCTGCTGGTGGCTAGCTAGCCCTGATCAGGGAGTATTGGGACTATTTGTCCTGAGGGTCTTTTCTTTAAGATTCTCTAGTGGCACCGGCTGCCCCCAGTGCTTGGCAGTTGAGACCAGGAACCAACAAACTAACTTCCAAGAGTAGACTGTAGGGTAAGGGAGTTAGAGAAGGCCCTTTACAGGAACAGATCACCTTTAAAGAGGCGAGAAGGGGCAGCAGTCAGATTAGTGAGCTGCTGCACTAACCCAAGAAAAGAGTAAGTATATATAGGATATATATGGAAAGCTACCGTCTTAAGGGGGCCTGTTCTCCAAGGTTGTTCGGAGTAGTTCTCTCTTAAACGGCTGGGGCAAGAAATTCTGGAGATAGGCCAAAGGCTGGACTGGCTGGGCGTAGGCTTGGCGTAATCAACCTTAATGTCCTTTTTTTTTTCTTCTGGTGAGAGAGTTCTTTGTTTTGCATAAAATGGTGGGGAGGACCTTTCACTTTCATGCATTGGAGAAGGAAATTGCAACTCACTCCAGTATTCTTGCCTAGAGAATCCCAGGGATGGGGGAGCCTGGTGGGCTGCCGTCTATGGGGTCGCACAGGGTCGGACACGACTGAAGCGACTTAGCAGTAGCAGCAACCCAATCCAATAGCCTATTCAGCCAGTTTGCTTGTTCTGATTGCCTGTTCGTGTTAAAAGCCTGCGGGCTCAATTTTGGAGGGTAAGTCACTCCAGTGTGCACACTGGGAACATTTCCCCCCCTCAATATGTGTTTTTCCTTTATGGGACAAAAATGGGAAATATTTCATCTATCCAAAAGGAAAGATCTTTGGGTTGCATATTAGATATGTTAAGATCAGAAGAGCAATTGCTCACAATAAAACAATCTGGCAGTCAGAAGCGCTGTACAAAGGTGAGGAACACTCTGATAGTGAACAGGCCTGCAGGCTTCCTTGAATGTGAGGCATCCAATTCTAACTTCCTCTACAGGAGCCCCGGATAACTTTGACAGTGGGGAACAAGTTGATTAACTCTGTGATAGAAACTACTCTCCTTTGTGAATTAAAAGCTCAAATAACCTTTCCCCCAGATTAGCTTGACATCAGGGTCCCATTGGGGCCTTTTTTGACCTCGTCCAATCTGGGGAGCTTTGGCTTCCACCTGGGGGCTTCGACTCCAGTTAGGGGTGTTCTCCCTGTGAAGGGAAACTCCGTTTATAAGGCACTTTGGAGAAAGGTCACTGGTTTAATGGGACTGGAAAGTCATGTTAATATAACTTTCCGGCTGGCTAGGTTTTGGTTTATCTGGTTACTTTGGTGATGTGCAGACATCTGGTACTAACTGCTTACTCTAAGGCTTCCTCTACGATTTTCTCATTTCTTCTCAAACCCTCTGCAAACAGGCAAGTGGCTGTGTAAACAACTGAGGAACTCTGGCCAGAGTTACTCTCTGGTGTGTCCTAAAGGCCCACAGCCCACTGTACCCCAGTAACTGCCACCCAAGTGGAGGATGTCCTGGCATGCTGCAGTCCATGGGGTCGCGAAGAGTCAGAGACGACTGAGTGACAAAACAGAACTGCAGTAAGCTGTGGTGGTCAAGTTGTAGTTACAAGAAATGTCCACAAGTCAGCAGCAGTTCTTCATACCCAGCTTTGGTTACTGGGGCAACCAGAGCCTTAGGGAAAGTCAGCTTCTTGGCTGCGAAATACAGTGAAATGTGCCTGGGCTTGTGTCTCACTATTTCTGCCCCCTAAAGTTTCACATCTTGTTTGCAGGCACATTCCAACCGGGGCCACAGCACCCAATTGAGGATTCTCAGGTGCCTAGAAGGTTGCACTGGCAGGAAGGAGGCTTGAGCTGGGAAACTTCTCCCAAAGGTCCTTGAGGCCAGAGGCCCCAGCACCATCCTTTGGGTGCATCGGGTACTCTGGTCCCAGAGATGTAACCAGACAGTACAGGTTTAAGAGGGGAGCTCAACTAAGTGCACTTGGTATGTTGACACCACCCCAGTGCAGCCATGGGACCCAAGCCTGCCCAGACTCCAGGGATGGGATAGCAGCCCAAGTCAGGGAGGTCGGAAATAATGCAGTAGGGACTGCTTTTCCGTCCTGAACATTATGCCAGCGTTGTGTTGGAGTATAGCTGATCTGCAGTGTTGTGCTCAGTGTACAGCCACCCAATTCAGGTATTATTTATCCATGTGAAAGTGAAGTCGCTCAGTCATGTCCGACCCTTTGCGACCCTGTGGACTATAGCCTACCAGGCTCCTCTGTCCATGGGATTTTCCAAGCAATAGTACTGGAGTGGATTGCCATTTCCTTCTCCAGGGATCTTCCCGACCCAGGGATAGAACCCAGGTCTCCTGCATTGTAGACAGACGCTTTACCGTCTAAGCCACCAGGGAAGTCCCATTATTTATCCATGCTGCTACTGCTGCTAAGTCGCTTCAGTCGTGTCCGACTCTGTGCGACCCCACAGACGGCAGCCCACTGGGCTCCGCCGTTCCTGGAATTCTCCAGGCAAGAACATTGGAGTGGGTTGCCATTTCCTTCTCCAATGCATGAAAGTGAAAAGTGAAAGTGAAGTTGCTCAGTCGTGTCCGACTCTTAGCGACCCCATGGACTGCAGCCCACCAGGCTCCTCCGTCCATGGATTTTCCAGGCAAGAGTGCTGGAGTGGGGTGCCATTGCCTTCTCTAGGGGATCTTCCCAACCCAGGGATCGGACCCAGGTCTCCCACATAGCAGGCGGATTCTTTACCAGCTGAGCCATAAGGGAAGCCCCAAGATACTGGGGCCATAGAAGGTTGAACAGCGTGCTGAGCATCAGGTCTTTGTGAATTATTTATCTCAGATACATTTTTCTGTATATACAACGGAGAAAGGAACAAAATAATTGCCGTAGATTATCTCTTAGATATACAGATGTCTGTATATAAGTAGTGATACAGATTTTTGTGTGTATGTGGAAGGAAGGAAGACAGGAAGAGGATAATCATTGTGGGTTATCTATTACAGATACAGGTTTCTATGTTTATGTTAGTCAGGAGATCCTAATTCATTCTAGGCCCTTCACTTTCTTTATCCCCCGCCCCCCGGAATCCTTTGTTTGACTTTGAATTCTCTGACTCTCTTTTTGGATTGTAAATTTGTTGCCTTATTTGCCTATTTTTACTTTGCCTGGAAGGTGCCTCACATACTATGGTCTTCATCTGCCTGCCTGACTGCCCTTAGTGTGTGATCCTTCAAGGTCCATCCTTGTGGCTCTGTGTCGTAATTCCCTAATTTCAGTGGCTGCTTTTTATGAGTGAGAAATAGTCCACCGCATATTCGCCACATCTTGTTGGCGCGTAATCCCTCAGTGGAGATTCTGCTGCTTGTGTGTCTTGGCTTGGACGTGGTGCTGTAGTAGTGTTTCTTGGTGTGTATGTGCCTTTGCCTCAGCGGTTTTCTTGGGACATAGGCCTTGGTGTGGGAATTAAATCCTAGGCTTTGTTCCCCTTGGTAGTTTGTTTGTTTGTTTGTTTTTCAGGCATTCGGAGACTGTCCATTATACTGGCTGCTGCTACAGACAGAGTAGGAGGTTCTTTTGCCTCTAGGCCCTCTCCCGCCTGTATTGTTTGTTAACCTGTGAAGATGTCTATTGTGACTGGTGGGTTTTGATATTTCATTGTCATTTGTTGACATTCCTACAGCAATTAGGGATGCTGAGCATCTTGTCCTGTGGTGGAGGTATGAGTTTTTTTTTCTTTAAAGGGTTTGAGGAAAATTTACCTTTGGCAATTGGCTTCCTGAAAGTCAGTTGTATTTGGGATATATTTCTGCAATTCCCATCCCAGGACATTAATTACTTGAGGGTAGCTGTCATTACAGAGAAGGCAATGGCACCCCACTCCAGTACTCTTGCCTGGAAAATCCCATGGACGGAAGTGCCTGGTAGGCTGCAGTCCATGGATCGCTAAGAGTCGGACACGACTGAGCGACTTCACTTTCACTTTTCACTTTCATGCATTGGAGAAGGAAATGGCAACCCACTCCAGTGTTCTTGCCTGGAGAATCCTGGGGACGGGGGAGCCTGGTGGGCTGCCGTCTGTGGAGTCGCACAGAGTCTGACACGACTGATGCGACTTAGCAGCAGCAGCTGTCATTAACAGAACCCCAGGCCTTGTGAATTAGAGGCTGCAGTGAGTATTGGTGGTCATTTTGTAGTTATAGAGAATGTCCACAAGGTGGCAGCACTTTTCATGCCAACCTCTGTTCCCTGGTAGCTCAATTGGTCAAGAATCCACCTGCAATGCAAAAGACCTAGGTTCGATTCCTGGGGTGGGAAGATCCGCTGGAAAAGGGATAGGCTCCTCACTCCAGTATCTTGGGCTTCCCTTATGGCTCAGCTGGTAAAGAATCCGCCTGCTATGTGGGAGACCTGGGTCCGATCCCTGGGTTGGGAAGATCCCCTGGAGAAGGGAAAGGCTACCCACTCCAGTATTCTGGCCTAGAGAATTCCATGGACTGTATAACACGACTGAGCAACTTTAAAATCTTAAAAAAAGAATCTGTTTCCTAGGGCAACCAAAGCCTTAGGGAAAGCATGCTTCCTACCACTCTGAGTGTGGAGTGTGCCTGAGCAAACACTTAACGGCTTGAGTCTCACTACTTTTTCCCCCTAAAGCATCACACAAACACCCTGTCCAGACTAATCCCTTCCAGATCCACTGCACCCTGCTGAGTGTGCTGAGGTGCTAGGAGGCTGCACTCTCAGGTAAGAGGCTTGAGCTGGGAACCTCAGCACCAGAAGAGGTTGTAGCTAGCTGACTCTTGCCTTCAAATTCCTCTAGGCTTTGATGCCACATGGGACTCTCATCACAACCAGAACATAGCAGAGAGCGGATGTTTAAAAAGGGTCAGTGAATGGAGAAGGAAATGGCAACCCACTCCAGTATTCTTGCCTAGAAAAGTCCATGGACAGAGGAGCCTGGTGGGCTGCAGTCCACGGAGTTACATGACTGAGCAGGCATGCATGAGGGTGGAGGGAGATGGGTTGGTGGAGGGAGATGGGTTGGTAGAACTAAAAAAAAAGGGTCAATGAAGGGCATCATGCCAGGCTGTGTCAACCCCACCCAAGCCCAGCAGAAGGACCAAAGCCTGCTCAGTTTCCAGGCATGGGATAGTATCCAAGTCAGATTTCAGAGATAATAAAATAGGCATTGATTTTCTTTCCTTTTATTTAACATCATGCATTATAGACAAAATATAATATAGTGATTGCTGTCTGTATATAGCCACCTAATTGAGGTATTACATATCTATGGAGTATCTCGATTCTTTTTTTTTTTTTTTGCCATAGATTTTCTATCAGAGTGTTGAACATCAGCTTTCTGTGTATATGAGGAAGTTCGTTCAGTTGCTCAGTTGTGTCTGACTCTTTTCAACCCCATGGACTGCAGCACGCCAGGCTTCCCTGTCCATCACCAACTCCCTGAGCTTGCTCAAACTCAAGTCCATCGAGTCACTGATGCCATCCAACCATCTCATTCTCTGTCATCCCCTTCTCCTCTTGCCTTCAATCTTTCCCAGCATCAGTCTTTTCCAATGAGTCAGTTTTTCTCATCAGGTGGCCAAACTATTGGAGCCTCAGTATGAGGAAGGAAGGAGATAAACATTGCAGATTATCTTTCAGAGATATGGATATCTATATGTGCATGACAGGCAGGCAGGAAGAAAGGAAGGAAGCAGATAATCCTTTGTTGTTGTTAGTGGTTCAGTCACATCTGACTCTTTGAGACCCCATGGACTGCAGCATGCCAGCTTTCCCTGTCCTTCACTATACCAGAAACACTGATTTTTTTCAAACAAAAGATTATTTTAAAAAAGAGTTTATTGTCTTGGAAAAATAGAACAAGTCTCTTTGGCAAACAATAGGCCAAACAAGAACAAGATGGTGGGGTAGGACATGCGCTCATCTCCTGTGAGAACTCCAGAACTGCAACTCGCTGCTGAACAACCATCCACAGGAGAATGCTGGATCCCACCAAAAAAGATACCCCGCATCCAAGGGCAAAGGAGAAGCCCCAACAAGATGCAGGAGGGGTGAAACTGCGTTTAGAATCAAACCCCATACCCACCAGAGACACTCATCAGAGGGCTATGTGTTCATGCTCATCACGTAGTTTTAACTTCTTCCATTCAGTGGGAGTTTTAGTATCTGTATAACAACTCAGGGAGTGTGCATCAGATACCATTAACCCCGTACTTCAGAGAGGAGCTACAGCAGAGGATACCGGATGCGGTCTGTCCTGGGAAGGCCCTATAGGCTCCTGCTCCATTACACCAGGTGTCTGGGCTCAGCGGCCAGGGAAGGTGGGGCTCCATCCTGGGTGTGGGGAGCAGCAGGATCACAGTCCTCTGAGGGGCCTCTTAGCCCCCAAGG
>SJXQ01011296.1:204387-271491 GCA_006408695.1 Aepyceros melampus
GGTCTGGTATTCCCATCTCTTTCAGAATTTTCCACAGTTTGTTGTGATCTACACAGTCAAAGGCTTTGGCATAGTCAATCAAGTAGAAATAGATGTTTTTCTGGAACTCTCTTGCTGTTTCCATGATCCAACGGATGTTGGCAATTTGATCTCTGGTTCCTCTGCCTTTTCTAAAACCAGCTTAAACATCAGGAAGTTCACAGTTCACGTATTGCTGAAGCCTGGCTTGGAGAATTTTGAGCATTACTTTACTAGCATGTGAGATGAGTGCAATTGTGCGGTAGTTTGAGCATTCTTTGGCATTGCCTTTCTTTGGGATTGGAATGAAAATTGGCCTTTTCCAATCCTGTGGCCACTGCCGAGTTTTCCAAATTTGCTGGCATATTGAGTGCAGCACTTTCACAGCATCATCTTTCAGGATTTGGAATAGCTCCACTGGAATTTCATCACCTCCACTAGCTTTGTTCGTAGTGATGCTTTCTAAGGCCCACTTGACTTCACATTCCAGGATGTCTGGCTCTAGGTGAGTGATCATAACATCACGATTATCTAGGTTGTGAAGATCTTTTTTGTACAGTTCTAGCAATGGAGTTATATACTTTTAATTAGTTATAACAGTGAATCGAAAGAATGTCTGGGGGTTGTAAAGACCTTACTAGACCCACTCCCATAATTTACATTTTAAGATAACAGGATTAGTCAGAAGGTTTTTTTCTAGAATCTGTCCTCAAGCAGGATACATTATTATATAATCCTAAGGAATGTAGAGGGAAAAAAAAAATTTGTCCTTTCCTCCTCCTTGAGAGTTCCAGACCCCTCTCTCCTTGAGGACCCCAGACTTCTTATCAACCTGCCTAGGAATTGACTCTCTCATGTCCACACACCAAAGCTATTTCCACACACCAAAGCTATTTCCACCAACAGAGGAAATGAACTCGTGCCAGATACTTCCTAGAGTCCATCCAGAGAAGCTGGGCTGTTCAGATGCTGATGGCTGGAGGCAGCACCAGCAGACAGCACAGGGGCCGGAAGGGGTGAATTTAATTAGTCATCCCTCTTGAACTTGCCGTTGACATAAGGCACCCAGTCCAAAGTCAGCCGCCGGTCAGTGGCCCACACCAGCCCCACGGTGCCTATGGCGCCCCTCGTGATCGCTGGGGGGACCCGGTTTCCGACCAGCCAGTGGTAGCATGGGACACACCAAAGCTATTTCCACCAACAGAGGAAATGAACTCGTGCCAGATACTTCCTAGAGTCCATCCAGAGAAGCTGGGCTGTTCAGATGCTGATGGCTGGAGGCAGCACCAGCAGACAGCACAGGGGCCGGAAGGGGTGAATTTAATTAGTCATCCCTCTTGAACTTGCCGTTGACATAAGGCACCCAGTCCAAAGTCAGCCGCTGGTCAGTGGCCCACACCAGCCCCACGGTGCCTATGGCGCCCCTCGTGATCGCTGGGGGGACCCGGTTTCCGACCAGCCAGTGGTAGCATGGGCCCAAGAACCTGGTCAGCATCGTGGTGCCATCCCAGCTCAGGGTGTCTGTTTGGTTTGTTTTTTATTTTTTGTTACTCCAAGATGTGGATCCAAAATGAACTTGCTGCGGTTTACAACAGCATTTTCTGCCTATATTTGCCTCCCGGGTTTTAGAGTGTCTGTCCTCATACTAAGATCTGTAAATTATGTAGAGTTTATATGGTGTTAGGGAGTGAGAAATGGACTATTTCCTGCTGTATCAGTAAACAAGGATCTCAACTGTTCAGTCGCTCAACACGTGTCCGATGTGCAGCCCAGTGGACTGCAGCACACCTTCCCTGTCCATCACCAGCTCCCGGAGCTTGCTCAAACTCATGTTCATTGAGTTGGTGATGCCATCCAACTGTCCCATCCTCTGTTGGCCCCTTGATTGAAAGATGCATTCAATCTTTCCCAGCATTAGGGTCTTTTCAAATGAGTCAGTTCTTCACATCGGGTGGCCAAAGTATTGGAGCTTCAGCTTCAGTCTTTTCAATGAATATTCAGGACTGATTTCTTTTAGGATGGACTGGTTTGATCTCCTTGCAGTCCAAGGGGCTCTCAAGAGTCTTCTCCAACCTCACAGTTCAAAAGCATCAATTCTTCGGTGTTCAGCTTTCTTTATGGCCAACCCTCACATCCATACATGACTACTGGAAAAACCATAGCTTTGACTAGACATACCTTTGCTGGCAAAGTAAAGTCTCTGCTTTTTAATATGCTGTCTAGGTTGGTCATAGCTTTTCTTCCAAGGAGCAAGTATCTTTTGATTTCATGGCTGCAGTCACCGTCCACAGTGATTCTGGAGCCAAGAAAATAAAGTTTGTTATGTTTCCATTGTTTCCCCATCTATTTCCCTTGAAGTGATGGGACCAGATGCTGTGATCTTAGGTTTTTGAATGTTGAGTTTTGAGCCAGCTTTTTCACTTTCCTCTTTTACTTTCATCAAGAGGCTCTTTAGTTCTTCTTCTCTTTCTGCCATAAGGGTGATATCATCTGCATTTGTAAGGTTATTGATATTTCTCCCAGCTTCTGCTTCATCCAGCCTGGCATTTCCCATGATGTACTCTGCATAAAGTTAAATAAGCAGGGTGACAATACACAGCCTTGACATACTCCTTTCCCAATTTGGAACCAGGCCATTGTTCCATGGTTCCACTGAACTATTCTAACCATTGCTTCTTGACCTGCATACAGATTTTTCAAGAGGCAGACCAGGTGGTCTGGTATTCCCATCCCTTTAAGAATTTTCCACAGCTTGTTGTGATCCACAGTCAAAGGCTTTGGTGTAGTCAATGAAGCAGAAGTAGATGTTTTTCTGGAACTCTTTTTCTTGTTTCTATGATACAATGGATGTTGGCAATTTGATCTCTGGTTCCTCTGCCTTTTCTAAATCCAGTTTGAACATCTGAAAGTTCTCGGTTCACATACTATTGAAGCCTTGCTTGGGGAATTTTGAGCATTACTTTGCTAGCATGAGAGATGAGTACAATTGTGTGGTGGTTTGAACATTCTTTGGCATTGCCTTTCATTGGGATTGGAGTGAAAACTGACCTTTTCCAGTCCTGTGGCCACCGCTGAGTTTTCCAAATTTGCTGGCACACTGAGTGCAGCACTTTCCTGGCATCATCTTTTAGGCAAATGCCAACGATATCATAGTCATCAGCAATTGCAGCCCTCCAGTGTAAGCTGGTGAGCCCTCAGGGAACTCAGGAAGGAGAAGAATATCTGCTTTCTAGCAGCCATCATACACACAGAGCAACCCAACGTCCAAGGAGCTGTGGCTGCACGGGCGAAGGAGGGCCTAGAAGACCTATCCCACGTTGAAGGTCAGGAAGGACGGTGGTGTGGAGATATCCCTCATCCAAGGTAAGGAGCAGAAGGTCCGTTTTCATTCCAATCCCAAAGAAAGGCAATGCCAAAGAATGCTCAAACTACCACACAGTTGCACTCATCTCACTTGCTAGTAAAGTAATACTCAAAATTCTCCAAGCCAGGCTTCAGCAATACGTGAACTGTGAATTACCTGATGTTCAAGCTGGTTTTAGAAAAGGCAGAGGAACCAGAGATCAAATTGCCAACATCTATCTGCTGGATCATGGAAAAAGAAAAACATCTATTTCTGCTTTATTGACTATGCCAAAGCCTTTGTCTGTGTGGATCACAATAAACTGTGGAAAATTCTGAAAGAGATGGGAATATCAGGCCACCTAACCTGCCTCTTGAGAAATTTGTATGCAGGTCAGGAAGCAACAGTTAGAACTGGACATGGAAGAACAGATTGTTTCCAAATAGGAAAAGGAGTATGTCAAGGCTTTATATTGTCATCCTGCTGATTTAACTTCTATGCAGAGTACATCATGAGAAACGCTGGACTGGAAGAAATACAAGCTGGAATCAAGATTGCCGAGAGAAATACCAATAACCTCAGATATGCAGATGACACCACCCTTATGGCAGAAAGTGAAGAGGACCTAAAAAGCCTCTTGTTGAAAGTGAAAGAGCAGAGTGAAAAAGTTAGCTTAAAGATCAACATTCAGAAAATGAAGATCATGGCATCTGGTCCCATCACTTCATGGGAAATAGATGGGAAAACAATAGAAACAGTGTCAGATTTTATTTTTTTGGGCTTCAAATCACTGCAGATGGTGACTGCAGCCATGAAATTAAAAGACACTTACTCCTCGGAAGAAAAGTTATGACCAACCTAGATATCATATTCAAAAGCAGAGACATTACTTTGCCGACTAAGGTCCATCTAGTCAAGGCTATGGTTTTTCCTGTGGTCATGTATGGATGTGAGAGTTGGACTGTGAAGAAGGCTGAGCGCCAAAGAATTGATGCTTTTGAACTGTGGTGTTGGAGAAGACTCTTGAGAGTAGAGAAATACCAATAACCTCAGATATGCAGATGACACCACCCTTATGGCAGAAAGTGAAGAGGACCTAAAAAGCCTCTTGTTGAAAGTGAAAGAGCAGAGTGAAAAAGTTAGCTTAAAGATCAACATTCAGAAAATGAAGATCATGGCATCTGGTCCCATCACTTCATGGGAAATAGATGGGAAAACAATAGAAACAGTGTCAGATTTTATTTTTTTGGGCTTCAAATCACTGCAGATGGTGACTGCAGCCATGAAATTAAAAGACACTTACTCCTCGGAAGAAAAGTTATGACCAACCTAGATATCATATTCAAAAGCAGAGACATTACTTTGCCGACTAAGGTCCATCTAGTCAAGGCTATGGTTTTTCCTGTGGTCATGTATGGATGTGAGAGTTGGACTGTGAAGAAGGCTGAGCGCCAAAGAATTGATGCTTTTGAACTGTGGTGTTGGAGAAGACTCTTGAGAGTCCCTTGGACTGCAAGGAGATCCAACCAGTCCATTCTGAAGGAGATCAACCCTGGGATTTCTTTGGAAGGATGATGCTAAAGCTGAAGCTCCAGTACTTTGGCCACCTCATGGGAAGAGTTGACTCATTGGAAAAGACCCTGATGCTGGGAGGGATTGGGGGCAGGAGGAGAAGGGGACGACCGAGGATGAGATGGCTGGATGGCATCACTGACTCGATGGACGTGAGTCTGAGTGAACTCCGGGAGTTGGTGATGGACAGGGAGGCCTGGCATGCTGCGATTCACGGGGTTGCAAAGAGTCGGACACGACTGCGCGACTGAACTGAACTGATGCTAAAAGAAATTAAGATCTCGAAGACAAGGTAAAAGACAAAGGTATCTCCCAGAATACAGAAAAAAGATGGGAAAAGCAAAATATGAGAGAAAATATAAGATGTTTAAAGGAGGAATCCAGAAGATGGAACATCTGAATAAGAGTAGTTCCAAAAGTAAAAATTGAGTTAGAGCAGAATGGGAAGAAAATATCAACCAAAAAATATAAAAATATTGTCAAAACCAAGAATTTAGAATTCCAGATTTAAAGGAGCACCAATTTTGCAACACACACAAATTATAATAGGAAAAAAAGAAAGATAAAGATCCTAATATTTTCCACAAGGAAAAAAAAAAAGTCAGCAAAGAGTGATCAAGAATCAAATTAGCATCAGATTTTTAAACAGAAGCACAGAGGCCCAAATACAATGGAGTCATGGCTTCAAATCCTACAGATACTTTATCTGCAACTTAGAATTTTTTTCTTCAACCAAACTATCATACAAGTATGATGTAGAAAAATATACTTTCAGATATACATCACTGCAAAAAGTTTACTTCACATTTGCTCTTTGCCACAAAGATAATGAAAGCCATATTCCTTAAAAATAAAGAAATAAATTCACAATGGAAAAGGTCCAGAATCTCAGAAACAAGAGATTCATAACTAAAGAAACATAAAGGAAATTCTCAAAATGATGGTATTGGGGAGTTTTCAGTAAAGAGCACACAGTATAGAATTAAGCAATAGAAAAACTCTGGGAGATATCTTAAACAAGATGAAATTAACATAGAGCCCAGTTGACGTAAATAACATATACCAGGAGAGACCGCCCAACTAATGTCTTTGGGGAGCTGAGTCACTGGTATACAAATGATTAAGCAAGTAGTGAAGAAAACCCCATAATTATTAACTCTGGGAAAAGTAAATGATTGTACATAAAAAGTAAACAGTATAGGCTAAAGCTGTCAAAACAACACAAATACTATATAGACTCTGATCCAAATCATAAGATGTCTACACTGGCAAGATGGGAAGTGGCTCCTGTCTGACAGAGGTAGGTGGATATTTCCCGCACCTAGAGGAAATAGGTGCCCCTCGGGTTCATGCTTTTTCCAAGACAGCTTCAGATCTGAGTTTCCTCTCCCCACGTTGCAAAGACAAATGTCTAGCCGGACATCTGAGTTACAGGGATTTTTGATTGGTGTTGAAGCACTGCATGGATTAAATGAAAGAGTCAAATAGAATCTGCTTCTGTCACAATCCACCTTAGGTAATGTGTGGGAAAATATCTTTTCAGCAACTTTCTGATCCATTTAAACTTCAAAATACTCTAGATTATACCTGTTCTCCACACTTCTGCCTGTTTCTGGCTTCCAGATTTTAATATGGTTTCCGTTTAAGTGAAAACGCAGCTTGCTCTCCTCATCAGCCAATTTACTGGGTATGGATGCCACATCACTACTTGGTTCCCTAAAGATAATTTTGGAGATATTACCTTTCTCCTTTTTAACATGTAAATTTTCTAATTTTGAGGAAACTGATTGTTATCAAGGCAATATACACCAGAAAATCCCTTTCAAATGCTGCTTTTATTTTAGAAAAAGCGAAGTCACAAAAAGCCCTGTTGGAAATTCATTCATGGTGCTAAGAAGTGGTGAAACAGAGTTGTTTATCAATAGGATGCTGCTGCTGCTGCTGCTGCTGCTAAGTCACATCAGTCGTGTCCAACTCTGTGCGACCCCATAGACGGAAGTCCACCAGGCTCCCCCGTCCCTGGGATTCTTCAGGCAAGAACACTGGAGTGGGTTGCCATTTCCTTCTCCAATGCATGAAAGTGAAAAGTGAAAGTGAAGTCGCTCAGTCGTGTCCGAGTCTTCGAGACCCCATGGACCGCAGCCTACCAGGTTCCTTTGTCCATGGGATTTTCCAGGCAACAGTACTGGAGTGGGGTGCCATTGCCTTCTCCGTATCAATAGGATGACATGTTATTAAACCTACCTTTTCCCAATTAACATATCTTTCCTGTCTATGGATGATGAGAAACTGAAAGTTCAAACATTCAAACATGAATGATCAGGAAAGACAGAGACAGCCCTCAGGATTCTGCATATGGACCAAAGTGGGCAAAAACTGTGGTCTGTTGGCCAAATCTGGCCTGCCACTCATCCTTGTAAATCAAGTGTCACTGGGACACAGCCACACCTATTTCTTCATGGATCACCTGAGCAGCTTTTGCCCTTCAACAGAGATCTGAGCAGTTGTAACAGAGCCCATTGTGCCATAAGGCCTGAAACATTTGCTTGTGACCCTCTATAGAGAGTGCCTGCCAGTCCCTGATAAGCAATGTGGACGGAAAAATGGGGCAGAGTGCAAAGGGGGTACGTAGCCATGAGGTTTTGTTTTTCCTATTTCTAAAACATGGGCTAAACTTCGTAAAAAGCAATGGCTCAACATCCTCATTTATCTTCAATTTCTCCCAAAATTCCAATAAAATTAGAATGAAGATGGGCAAAATTTACCCATAATAGCATAAAAAGGGAAGAATGCAATCAGAAAGCAAGAAGTGTTGACAAATGTCTGCAAGATAACAGTTCAATGGGTCGATTGGTCAGATCAGAGGAAGAGGCCCTGGAGGTGGGCACAGCGCCCCCTGGTGGAAGCCCCAAAGGCCGAGCAGGTATAGGAGTACAGGTAAACTGAGGTGGAAATACAGGGTGCACTGTGCCCAGGTGGGCTGGGCAGCTCCTTCAGTTTCATCATCCGTTCAGTTGATTGCGGCAATGAAGACCAAATTAAGCCTCAGGCAGGGCTTTCTAGTGAGAGAGATTTGTTTGTAAAGAGTCCGTTAGTGTGTATTTTAGGCCCAGAGAAAGATACACAGGAAGTACAGTGCCATGGGATCAATGAGGTGGAGAAGGAAGGGACCAAGAGACAGCAGGGAACTCAGGCATGCTTTCCCACGTGGAGGATCTGCGACACTGAAGACTGCTTCTTTCTGAGCACTCTGCTTTGGATGGTTCCGCATATCGTGAGGTTTCCCAGTCGGCACTAGTAGCAAAGAATCCACCTGCCAATGCAGGAGACCTAAGAGAAGCAGGTCTGATCCCTGGGTTGGGAAGATCTCCTAGAGGAGGGCACAGCAACCCTCTCCAGTGTTCCTGGCTGGAGAATCCCATGGACGAAGAGCCGCGTGGGCTACAGTCTAAGGGGTCTCAAAAAGTCAGACGTGATTGAACCCACTTAACACGTACACCACATTGTGAATACTGTTTCTTGAGGTACACTTTTTAAAGCCCTATTTCTACCCTCTGTTGCAACCAGAATGTAGACATATGACAGTTCCCCTGAGCAGCTGTATCTACACAAAACTTCTGCTGAGTGTGACCTCCATGAGGCAGCCAGCGGGGCACAGGGGGTGTCCATCCAGCTGCTGAGGCGAAAGCACAGGGACAGTGCCCTTGAGCCAAGCAACTCCTTAATTAGGTCAGCTCTTCAATGAGCTTCTGGAAACTGTTTTTTGCTTTTTTTTTTTTTCCAGCAGCCATTTCTTCCAGAAACTCTTTCAACAGTTGAGTGAGTTATTTAATATCTCAATAAATATCTTCTTGATTAAACTAACTAAAGTGGATTCTTTGCTTTGCACCTAAAAATTCTAACCAATAAAATGTCAAAATAAAATGTTCTTTAGTTTCGTGGTAAACCTAGGTCTGCCTATCTATTTCCTGTCCATACACCTTAAAGGGAAATATATACCAAGACAGGGCCTTTATCTTTGTATAGAATCAATCTTCCCTTTCAAAGCATAACAATTTTGAGACAACAGTTCCACAACCATAAAAGAAATGCAGAGCACCCGTCTACACTGATCAATGTGGTTCTTCATTGGTAAATATGAATCACTGATCAATGTTCACTTGGTATTTGAAGAAAATTCACAACTTCAAAGAAAAAGATCAAAATAGACAATAAAAACACAGACCCAGAGGACATAGGCATAATGTACATTCTCATTTTTTAAAAACAGTACTTCTTGTCCTCTGAAAATTTGAAGAAATAGGCATTCATAACAAGACAAGCAAGTATTTTTTAAAAAAGGATCAATGAAATGGCAAGAAAGAGATCCTGGAAATAAATGATTGAAAAATAGAAGAGACTATGATTACAGAGACTAAATTAGGGGTCCCCATGCCCCAGGATCTAATGCCTGATGATCTGAGGCAGAGGGGACATAGTAGTACTAGAAATAAAGTGCACAGTAAATGTAATGCACTTGAATCATCCTGAAGCTGTTCCCCACCCCAACCCCTGGTCTGTGGAAAAACTGTTTCCATAAAACCCGTCCCTGGTGCCAAAAAGACTGTGCACTACTGAACTAAATAACGGAATGGACACAGATCCTGGGAGCACTGATGCTAATGCAGAAGCTCCAGTGCTCTGGCCATCTGATGCAAAGAACCTACTCACGGGAAAAGTCTCTGATGCTGGGAAAGATTGAGGGCAGGAGGAGAAGGGGGTGACAGAGGATGGGATGGTTGGATGGCATCACCCACTCAATGGACATGAGTATGAGCAAACTCTGGGAGATAGTGAAGGACAGGGAAGCCTGGCATACTGCAGTCCATGGCGTTTAAGAGAGTTGGTCATGACTTAAGTGACTGAATAACAATAATAATAATCATTAAAATAAATTCAAAGAAAACCTCTAGAACATAGTCCAAAAAGATAGAGATGGAAAATATTAAAAGAACATTAAGAGACATGGAAGATAGATCAAAGAATGCCCACACCTAATCCAAAAATTGTACAAAGAGAACAAAAAAAAGGGGGAGGGATTAAAAAGATAGAAGGAAATTTATCTTCAGTCTTCAGAGCCAATTAAAAAAGGTTTCAGGCACACACATTTTGAAGAGATTCCAGAATTCCACTGGGAGCACATCCTTAATCTTCCCCAAGAGAAAAGCATGACATCTACAAAGGAATAAGAATCAAACTGGCATGAAAATCCTTTCTCATAATCAACATTTCAAACAGAACATTAAAAAGTATCAATTAAGGATGATATAGAAGAACTCTGGAAATTACTTTACCTTTTCTTTAAATAAAATAAAGCAAAGAAAAACAAAAAAATATTGAAAATCTGTTCTAGCAAACTGTGAGAGAAATCCAAGAGGAAAAAAAAAAAATCACAGTATCTTAGAAACAATGGATGACTTTGGGAGTAAAATTAAAGAAAAAGCAATAATCAGAAAATGGTAGCTAGGATGTATGTGAAGAAAGTCTTCAAGAAGGACACAGAGTCCATTCCAAGCATGTGATAATAAGGTGAAGTCATGTGTTCTCTAGTAACACAATTCCATGACTATTAGAAACTGGACAAAAAGCTTGAAAGACAAGTGAAATTTTAAACAAAAATTGTGTCATTTTGACTAAGTGATAGAGTATAAGAATAAAAAACCTATATCACATGCTCTTTGAATCACACATTCTATTATCCACTTTGATTATGAAGTAAATAATATTAATAAATTATAGTTTTAACTATATGATAAAATTTTAGAGTACAATACCAACTTATAGATAAAGCATTGAAAAATTTAATTATAGTCATAGGACAAAATGTAAAAGACACAAGCTTGACATGCTAAGCTTAGAGGTAGGCGAAGGAAATGGAGGAGAGAAGGTGGTCAGAGAGACGTGATATAGGGTTCAGTTCAGGTCAGTAACTCAGTCGTGTCTGACTCTTTGCGACCCCATGAATCGCAGCACACCAGGCCTCCCTGTCCATCACCAACTTCCGGAGTTCACACAAACTCATGTCCATTGAGTCGGTGATGCCATCCAGCCATCTCATCCTCTGTCATCTCCTTTTCCTCCTGTCCCCAATCCCTCCTAGCATCAGAGACTTTTCCAATGAGTCAGCTCTTAACCTGAGGCGAACAGAGTATTTGAGTTTCAGCTTCAGTATCAGTCCTTCCGACGAACACCCAGGACTGATCTCCTTTAGGATGGACTTGTTGGATCTCCTTGCAGTCCAAGGGACTCTCAAGATTCTTCTCCAACACCACAGACAGTTCAAAAGCATCAATTCTCAGCTTTCTTCACAGTCCAACTCTCACATCCATACATGACCACAGGAAAAACCATAGCCTTGACTAGACGGACCTTTGTTGGCAAAGTAATGTCTCTGCTTTTCAATATGCTGTCTAGGTTGGTCATAACTTTCCTTCCAAGGAGTAAGCGTCTTTTAATTTCATGGTTGCAATCACTATCTGCAGTGATTTTGGAGCCCCCCAAAATAAAATCTGACAGTTTTCACATCTATTTCCCATGAAGTGATTGGACCAGATTCCATGATCTTCGTTTTCTGATGTTGAACGTTAAGCCAACTTTTTCACTCTCCTCTTTCACTTTCATCAAGAGGCTTTTTAGTTCCTCTTCACTTTCTGCCATAAGGGTGGTGTCATCTACATATCTGAGGTTATTGATATTTCTCCCTGCAATTTTGATTCCAGCTTGTGCTTCTTCCAGCCTAGCGTTTCTCATGATGTACTCTGCATATATGTTAAATAAGCGAGGTGACAATATACAGCCTTGACGTACTCCTTTTCCTATTTGGAACCAGTCTGTTGTCCCATGTCCAGTTCTAACTGTTGCTTTCTGACCTGCATATAAGTTTCTCAAGAAGCAGGTCAGGTGGTCTGGTATTCCCATCTCTTTCAGAATTTTCCACAGTTTATTGTGATCCACACAGTCAAAGACTTTGGCATAGTCAATAAAGCAGAAATAGATGTTTTTCTGGAGCTCTCCTGCTTTTTCGATGATCCAGCGGATGTTGGCGATTTGATCTCTGGTTCTGCCTTTTCTAAAACCAGCTTGAGCATCTATAAGTTCACGGTTCATGTATTGCTGAAGCTTGGCTTGGAGAATTTTGAGCATCACTTTACTAGCGTGTGAGATGAGTGGAGTTGTGCTGTAGTTTGAGCATTCTTTGGCAGTGCCTTTAACAATATCCTCATATTACTTAGTAGGACTCTTCAAAGTTTAAGATCAAGAAATAGGGGGCTAACTATGTTAATTAGCAACTTATTGACCAGAGTGGTATTAATACATCTTTTGTTACCTGAACATTATCGACCGGATTATTTCAATATTTGCTTACATAACAAACTGTTGGCAACAGGCATTGTTTTCTGCAAAAATTCCCCTGTCAGTAATGTGCTAAAATCATTTACACAATAATATCACTAACAAAATCAAGAAGTAGAGAATATATCAGAATCATAACTGCAAAGCTCCTAGTTTTTCATAACAGGAAGTCAGCAGAAACTGTATGTCTTATTTCAAGCTGCTATAACAAATTACCATACATTAAATGACTTAAATGGCACAATCCTTCTCATCTTGGTGAGGGCTTTTTCCTGGCTTACAGACAGCCACCTTGTCACTGCACCCTCACATGACAAAGAGAAGGAAGCTGTGTCTATTCCTCCTCTTAAAAGGACACTAATCCCATCATGGGGACTCACTCCTCATGACTTCATCTGAAGCTAATTACCTCCCAAAGGTCCCACCTCCAACTGCCATTACATTATAGGTTAGAATCTCAACAAATGAATTTCGAGAGGAAATAAGCATTCAGTCCATAAACTACATAAAGAAAAGGTTCATTAAAAAAATTACTAATTAGTGCATTATTTTAACTAACTGAGTTAACAATCAAGGGGTATCTGGAAAGAGTAAAAGCCAACTGTCTCTAAGAAGTGGCATTAAAAGTGGAGAACTCAAACTAGGAAGACATTTTGGCTTTTAATTTTATAACTTTCTATTTTGTTGGAATATTTTAACATTATATTTTATAATTTAAATAATTTTTAAAATTTAAATTTGCTTAAGTATAATTTAAGCACATTTGTGAGGACTTCACTTCAGTTCACTCAGTCAGTCGTGTCTGACTCTTTGTGACCCCATGGACTGCATCACCTCAGGCTTCCCTGTCCATCAACATATTCTGGAGCTTGCTCAAACTCATGTCCATAGAGTCGGTGATACCATCTAACCATCTCACCCTCTGTCGTTCTCTTCTCTTCCTGCCTTCAATCTTTCCCAACATCAAGGTCTTTTCAAATCAGTCAGTTCTTTGCTTCAGTTGACCAAAGTATTGGAGTTTCAGCTTTAGCATCAACCCTTTCAATGACTATTTAGGACTGACCTTCTTTAGAATAAACTGGTTTGATCTCCCTGCAGTCGAAGGGATTCTTAAGAGTCTTCTCCAACACCACAGTTCAAAAGCATCAATTCTTTGGTGCTCAGCTTTCTTTAGAGTCCAACACTCATATCCACACATGACTATTGGAAAACCAATAGCTTTGACTAGACATAACTTTGTTAGTAATGTCTCTGCTTTTTAATATGTGTCTAAGTTGGTAATAGCTTTTCTTCCAAGGAGCAAGACTCTTAATTTCATGGCTGCAGTCACCATCTGCAGTGATTCTGGAGCCAAAAATAAAATAAAATAAAATAAAGTCTGTCACTGTTTCCATTGTTTCCCTGTCTATTTTCCATCAAGTGATGGGGCCAGATGCCATGATCTTTGTTTTTTAAATGTTGCGTTTTAAGTCAACTTTTTCACTCTCCTCTTTCACTTTCATCAAGAAGCTCTTTAGTTCTTTGCTTTCTGTGAGGATTTAGATACTCCAAATTTTAAGAATTATCAAAAGTAGCATGAATAGGATGTATGCTACAAATCAAAAATTTACTTTTGTTATGCTTGGGCAACAGACAAATATGTATTAATACATGTGTGTTAGTCACTCAGTCGTGTCCAATTCTTGTGACCCCATAGAATATAGTTCGCTAAGCTCCTCTGTCCACAGAATTTTCTAAGCAAGAATACCGGAGTGGGGACGGGTGGTCCTAAGATGGTGGAGGAATAGGATGGAGAGACTACTTTCTCCCCCACAAATTCATCAAAAGAACATTTCAACGCTGAATAAATTCCACAAAACAACTTCTGAATGCCGGCAGAGGACATCAGGCACCCAGAAAAGCAGCTCATTGTCTTCGAAAACAGGTACGAAAAAATACAAAAGACAAAAAAAGAGACAAAAGAGGTGGGGAGGGAGCTCCGTCCCAGGAAAGGAGTCTTAAAAAGAGAGGTTTCCAAACACCAGCAAACACTCTCATTGCCGAGTCTGTGGCGAGCCTTGGAAGCACAGAGGGCAACATAACAGGGAGGAAAAATAAATAAATAATTAAAAGCCACAGATTATGAGCTCAATGGTAACTCCCCCAGCGGAGAAGCAGCTCAGATGCCTGCATCCACCACTAGCAAGCGGGGGCTGGGCAGGGAGGCGTGGGCTGCATTGCTTTTTAAGGATCGGGCCCGAATGCCTCGAGTGTAACCAGAGCGAACTAATTTGGGCTAGCAAACCAGATGTGGGATAGCTACCACGAGAAAAGCTCTAACATAAGACACCACCAGGACCGCGCACAAAACAAATGACGGAACAGATAGCTGGCTGCAGACCATCCCCCTCCGGTGACAGGTAGCCAGAGCCGGAAGGGCCGGAAGGGGGCAATAGCAGCCCCAGAGAGACATTAACTACCAAACTGCAAACAGGCTCTTTTGCTAAGACTTCTTGGGGTTCTGGACAGTCATCATCCGCCTGAGAAGGTGCGCCAGTTGTACACCCAGAAAACTGAGCAGCAGGGACGGGAGAGGCGATAAGTCGCAGTGACTGCGCTCACCAAACACCTGAGCTACTCAGACCTGGGAAGGGCACAAAATGCAGGCCCAACCAAGTCTGCACCCTTAAGTACTATGTGAGTGCCTGAGCCTGAGCAGCTTAGACCTGGGAGGTGCGTGCAGCCCAGGGCCAGCCTCAGACAGTTCCCGCGGAGCAACCTAGAGCCTGAGCTGTATGCGCCGTGAGCGGGGGCAGGCCCAGTGTGGGTGAGACACTGCAAGCACACGCCAGTGTTATTGTTTGCAGCGTCCCTCCCTCCCCACAGCGCAACTGAACAAGTGAGCCTAAAAAAAGCGTCCACCACCGCCCCCCTTGTGTCAGGGCAGAAATCGGACACTGAAGAGACCAGCAAACAGAAGAAGCTAAAACAGAAGGAATCACCTTGGAAGTGACAGGTGCAATAGATTAAAACCCTATAGTTAGTACTGACTACATAGGAAGGGGCCTATAGGTCTTGAGAAATATAAGCTGGACCAAGGAACTATCCAAAAATGAACTGACCCCATACTGCCCACAACAACACCAGAGAAAGTTCTAGGTATATCTTTACTATTTTACAATCATTCATTTTTTTCTTTTGGTTGTTTTTTCTTCTTTTTTTTTTTAACATTAAAAAAATTTTCAGTCCTCTATTTCTCCTTTAATTTTCATTTTTGTAACCTACTATTACTTTTCAAAAAAAAAAGACCCTATTTTTAAAGCAAACTTCATTTTTTTTCTTTTTAACAATTCTTGTGACTTTTTTTTCTTCTTCTTCTTCTTTTCTTTAATATTATATTTTTGAAAATCCAACCTCTACTCTAGATTTTTAATCTTTTATTTTTGGTATTTGTTATCAATATTGTATCTTCAAAAACCCAATCTTCAGTACCCATTTTTACATGAGAGCGAGATTACTGGCTTGACTGCTCTCTCATTTGGAATCTCCTTTTTCTCCACCAGGTCGTCTCTGTCTCCTCCCTCCCCCGTCTCTTCTCTACCCAACTCTGTGAACCTCTGTGTGCTCCAGACGGTGGAGAACTCTTAGGGAACTGATTACTGGCTGGATCTGTCTCTCTCCTATTCATTCCCCTCTTTTATCCTCCTGGCCACCTCTGTCTCCTTCCTCCCTCTCCTCCTTCCTGTGTAACTCCGTGAACATCTCTGAGTGGTCCAGACTGTGGAGCGCACACAAGGAAGTGATTACTGGCTAGCCTCCTCTCTCTTCTTTTGATTCCACCTCATCTCATTCGAGTCACCTCTAACTCCCCCCTCCTCTTCTCTTCTCCATGTAACTCAGTGAACCTCTCTGGGTGTCCCTCATGTGGAAACTTTTCATCTTTAACCTAGATGTTTTATCAACTGAGTGGTACAGAAGGAGAAGTCTTGAGACTACTGTAAAAATAAAACTGAAAACCAGAAGCAGGAGGCTGAAGTCCAAATTCTGAGAACATCAGAGACCTCCTGACTCCAGGGAACATTAATCGATAGGAGCCCATCAAATGCCTCCATACCTACACTGAAAAACCAAGCACCACCCAAGGGCCAACAAGTTCCAGAGCAAGACATACCATGCAAACTCTCCAGCAACACAGGAACACAGCCCTGAGCTCTAATATACAGGCTGGCCAAAGTTACTCCAAAACCACTGACATCTCATAACTTATTACTGGACACTTCATTGCACTCCAGAGAGAAGAAATCCAGCTCCACCCACCAGAACACTGACACAAGCTTCCCTAACCAAGAAACCTGACAAGCCACTGATACAACCCCACCCACAGCGAGGAAACTCCATAATAAAGAGAACTCCACAAACTGCCAGAATACAGAAAGGCCACCCCAAATGCAGCAATATAAACAAGATGAAGAGATAGAAGAATACCCCAGCAGGTAAAGGAACAGGATAAATACCCACCAAACTAAACAAAAGAGGAAGAGATAGGGAATCTACCTGATAAAGAATTCTGAATAATGATAGTGAAAATGATCCAAAATCTTGAAATTAAAATGGAATCACTGATAAACAGCCTGGAGACAAGGATTGAGAAGATGCAAGAAAGGTTTAACAAGGACCTAGAAGAAATAAAAAAGAGTCAATATATAATGAATAATGCAATAAATGAGATCAGAAACACTCTGGAGGCAACAAATAGTAGAATAAGGCAGAAGATAGGATTAGTGAAATAGAAGATAGAATGGTATAAATAAATGAATCAAAGAGGAAAAAAGAAAAATGAATTAAAAGAAATGAGGATAATCTCAGAGACCTCCAGGACAATATTTAATGTCCCAACATTCGAATTATAGGAGTCCCAGAAGAAGACAAAAAGAAAGACCATGAGAAAATACTTGAGGAGATAATAGTTGAAAACTTCCCTAAAATGGGGAAGGAAATAATCACCCAAGTCCAAGAAACCCAGAGAGTCCCAAACAGGATAAACCCAAGGAGAAACACCCCAAGACACATATTAATCAAATTAACAAAGATCAAACACAAAGAACAAATATTAAAAGCAGCAAGGGGAAAATAGCAAATAACACACAAGGGGATTCCCATAAGGATAACAACTGATCTTTCAATAGAAACTCTTCAGGCCAGAAAGGAATGGTAAGACATACTTAAAGTGATGAAAGAAAATAATCTACAGCCCAGATTACTGTACCCAGCAAGGATCTCATTTAAATATGAAGGAGAAATCAAAAGCTTTACAGACAAGCAAAAGCTGAGAGAATTCAGCACCACCAAACCAGCTCTCCAACAAACCCTAAAGGTATTCTCTAGACAGGAAACACAAAAAGGGTGTATGAACCCGAACCCAAAACAATAAAGTAAATAGCAATGGGATCATACTTATCAATAATTACCTTAAATGTAAATGGGCTGAATGCCTCAACCAAAAGATAAAGACTGGCTAAATGGATACAAAAGCAAGATTCTTATATATGTTGTCTACAAGAGACCCACCTCAAAACAAGGGACACATACAGACTGAAAGTGAAGGGCTGGAAAAAGATATTCCATGCAAATAGAGACCAAAAGAAAGCAGGAGTAGCAATACTCATATCCGATAAAATAGACTTTAAAGCAAAGGCTGTGAAAAGAGACAAAGAAGGACACTACATAGTGATCAAAGGATCAATCCAAGAAGAAGATATAACAATTATAAATATATATGCACCCAACATAGGAGCACTGCAATATGTAAGACAAATGCTAACAAGTATGAAAGGGGAAATTAACAATAACACAATAATAGTGGGAGACTTTAATACCCCACTCACACATATGGATAGATCAACTAAACAGAAAATTAACAAAGAAACACAAACTTTAAATGATACAATAGACCAGTTAGATCTAACTGATATCTATAGGACATTTCACCCCAAAACAATGAATTTCACCTTTTTCTCAAGTGCTCATGGAACCTTCTCCAGGAAATATCACATCCTGGACCATAAATCTAGCCTTGGTAAACTAAAAAAAAAAAAAAATTGAAATCATTCCAAGTATCTTTCCTGACCATAATGCAGTAAGATTAGATATCAATTACAGGAGAAAAACTATTAAAATTTCCAACATATGGAGGCTGAACAACACGCTCCTGAATAGCTAACAAATCACAGAAGAAATAAAAAAAGAAATCAAAATATGCATAGAAACGAACTAAAATGAAAACACAACAACCAAAAACCTGTGGGACACTATAAAAGCAGTGCTAAGGAGAAAGTTCATAGCAATACAGGCATAAAAACGATGAACTTCACCTTTTTCTCAAGTGCTCACGGAACCTTCTCCAGGTAGATCACATCCTGGGCCATAAATCTAGCCTTGATAAATTAAAAAAAAAAATTGAAATCATTCCAAGTATCTTTTCTGACCACAATGCAGTAAGATTAGATGTCAATTACAGGAGAGAAACTATTAAAAATTCCAACATATGGAGGCTGAACACCATGCTGCTAAATAACCAACAAACCACAGAAGAAATCAAAAAAAGAAATCAAAATATGCATAGAAACGAATGAAAATGAAAACACAACAACCCAAAACCTGTGGGACACTGTAAAAGCAGTGCTAAGGGGAAAGTTCATAGCAATACAGGCATACCTCAAGAAACAAGAAAAAAGTCAAATAAACAACATAACTCTACACCTAAAACAACTAGAAAAGGAAGAAATGAAGAACCTCAGGGTTAGCAGAAGGAAAGAAATCTTAAAATTAAGGCAGAAATAAATGCAAAAGAAACAGAAGAGACTATAGCAAAAATCAACAAAGCCAAAAGCTGGTTCTTTGAAAGGATAAATAAAATTGACAAACCATTAGCCAGACTCATCAAGAAACAAAGGGAGAAAAATCAAATCAATAAAATTAGAAATGAAAATGGAGAGATCACAATAGACAACACAGAAATACAAAGGATCATAAGAGGCTACTATCAGCAATTATATGCCAATAAAATGGACAACTTGGAAGAGATGGACAAGTTCTTAGAAAAGTACAACTTTCCAAAACTGAAGCAGGAAGAAACAGAAAATATTAACAGACCCATCACAAGCACAGAAATTGAAACCGTAATCATAAATCTTCCAGCAAACAAAAGCCCAGGTCCAGAGGGCTTCACAGCTGAATTCTACCAAAAATTTAGAGAAGGGCTAACATCTATCCTACTCAAACTCTTCCAGATAATTGCAGAGGAAGGTAAACTTCCAAACTCATTCTAGGAGGCCACCATCACCCTAATACCAAAACCTGACAAAGATGCCACACACACACAAAAAAAAAAAAAAAGAAAAAAAGAAAACTACAGGCCAATATCACTGTGAACATGCAAAAATCCTTAACAAAATTCTAGCAATCAGAATCCAACAACACATTAAAAAGATCATAGACCATGATTAAGTGGGTTTTATCCCAGCGATGCAAGGATTCTTCAATATCCACAAATCAATCAAGGTAATTCACCACATTAACAAATTGAAAAATAAAAGCCATATGATTATCTCAATAGATGCAGAGAAGGCCTTTGACAAAATTCAACATCCATTTATGATAAAAACTCTCCAGAAAGCAGGAATAGAAGGAACATACCTCAACATAATAAAAGCTATATATGACAAACCCACAGCAAACATTCTCCTCAATGGTGAAAAATGGAAAGCATTTCCCCTAAAGTCAGGAACAAGACAAAGGTGCCCACTTTCACCACTACTATTCAACATAGTTTTGGAAGTTTTGGCCACAGCAATCAGAGCAGAAAAAGAAATAAAAGGAATCCAAATTGGAAAATAAATGAAATTATCAGTGTTTGCAGATGACATGATCCTCTACATAGAAAACCCTAAAGACTCCACCAGAAAATTACTAGAGCTAATCAATGACTATAGTAAAGTTGCAGGTTATAAAATCAACACACAGAAATCCCTTGCATTCCTATACATTAATAATGAGAAAATAAAAAGTGAAATTGAGGAAACAATTCCATTCACCATTGCAATGAAGAGAATAAAATACTTAGGACTATATCTACTTAAAGAAACTAAAGACCTATATACAGAAAACTATAAAACACTGGTGAAAGAAATCAAAGAGGACACTAATGCTGCTGCTGCTAAGTTACTTCAGTCATGTCCGACTCTGTGTGACCCCATAGACGGCATCCCACCAGGCTCCCCCGTCCCTGGGATTCTCCAGGCAAGAACACTGGAGTGGGTTGCCATTTCCTTCCCCAATGCATGAAAGTGAAAAGTGAAAGTGAAGTCGCTCAGTCGTGTCCGACCCTCAACAACCCCATGGACTGCAGCCTTCCAGGTTCCTCCATCCATGGGATTTTCCAGGCAAGAGTCTGGAGTGGGGTGCCATAATGGATGGAGAAATATACCATGTTTATGGATCGGAAGAATCAATATAGTGAAAATGAGTATACTACCCAAAGTAATCTACAGATTCAAGGCAATCCCTATCAAGCTACCAGTGGTATTTTTAACAGAGCTAGAACACATTTTTTCACCATTCGTATGGAAATACAAAAAACCTTGAATAGCCAAAGCAATTTTGAGAAAGAAGAATCGAACTGGAGGAGTCAACCTCCCTGACTTCAGGCTCTATTACAAAGCCACAGTCATCGAGAGAGTATGGAACTGACACAAGGACAGAAATCTAGATCAATGGAACAAAACAGAAAGCCCAGAGATAAATCCACACACCTATGGACAGCTTATCTTTGACAAAGGAGGCAAGAATATACAGTGGATTAAAGACAATCTCTTTAACAAGTGGTGCTGGGAAAATTGGCCAACCACTTGTAAAAGAATGAAACTAGATCACTTTCTACCACCATACACAAAAATAAACTCAAAATGGATTAAAGATCTAAATGTAAGACCAGAAACTATAAAACTCCTAGAGGAGAACATAGGCAAAACACTCTCTGACATACATCACAGCAGGATCCTCTGTGACCCACCTCCCAGAATACTGGAAATAAAAGCAAAAATAAACAAATGCGACCTAATTAAACTTAAAAGCTTCTGCACAATAAAGGAAACTATAAGCAAGGTGAAAAGAAAGCCTTCAGAATGGGAAAAAATAATAGCAAATGAAGAAACTGACAAATAACTAATCTCAAAAATATACAAGAAACTCATGTAGCTCAATTCCAGACAAAAAATGACTCAATCAAAAAATGGGCCAAAGAACTAAACAGACAGTTCTCCAAAGAAGACATACAGATGGCTAACACAAGCTGGAATCAAGATTGCCGGGAGAAATATCAATAACCTCAGATATGCAGATGACACCACCCTTATGGCAGAAAGTGAAGAGGAACTAAAAAGCCTCTTGATAAAAGTGAAAGAGGAGAGTGAAAAAGTTGGCTTAAAGCTCAGCATTCAGAAAACGAAGATCATGGCATCTGGCCCCATCACTTCATGGGAAATAGATGGGGAAACAGTGGAAACAGTGTCAGACTTTATTTTTTGGGGCTCCAAAATCACTTGAGATGGTGACTGCAGCCATGAAATTAAAAGACGCTTCCTCCTTGGAAGGAAAGTTATGACCAACCTAGATAGTATATTCAAAAGCAGAGACATTACTTTGCCGACTAAGGTCCATCTAGTCAAGGCTATGGTTTTTCCTGTGGTCATGTATGGATGTGAGAGTTGGACTGTGAAGAAGGCTGAGCGCCGAAGAATTGATGCTTTTGAACTGTGGTGTTGGAGAAGACTCTTGAGAGTCCCTTGGACTGCAAGGAGATCCAACCAGTCCATTCTGAAGGAGATCAACCCTGGGATTTCTTTGGAAGGAATGATGCTAAAACTGAAGCTCCAGTACTTTGGCCACCTCATGCAAAGAGTAGACTCATTGGAAAAGACTCTGATGCTGGGAGGGATTGGGGGCAGGAGGAGAAGGGGACAACCGAGGATGAGATGGCTGGATGGCATCACGGACTCGATGGATGTGAGTCTGAGTGAACTTCGGGAGTTGGTGATGGACAGGGAGGCCTTGCGTGCTGCTATTCAGGGATCGCAAAGAGTCAGACACGACTGAGCGATTGAACTGAACTGACCTGAACTGAACAAACACATGAAAAGATGCTCAGCATCACTCATTATCAGAGAAATGTAAATCAAAACCACAATGAGGTACCATTTCACACCAGTCAGAATGGCTGTGATCTAAAAGTCTACAAGCAATAAATGCTCGAGAGAGTGTGGAGAAAAGGGAACTCTCTTACAATGTTGGTGGGAATGCAAACTAGTACAGCCACTATTGAGAACAGTGTGGAGATTCCATAAAAAACTTGAAATAGGACTGCCTTATGACCCAGCAATCCCACTGCTGGGCATACACACCGAGGAAATGAGAATGGAAAGCGACACATGCACCCCAATGTTCATCACAGCACTGTTTATAATAGCCAGGACATGGAAGCAACCTAGACGTCTATCGGCAGATGAATGCATAAGAAAGCTGTGGTACATACACACAATGGAGTATTACTCAGCCATTGAAAAGAATACATTTGAATCAGTTCTAATGAGATGGATGAAACTGGAGCCTATTATAGAGAGTGAAGAAGGCCAGAAGAAAAACACCAGTACAGTATACTAACACATATATATGGAATTTAGAAAGATGGTAATGATAACCCTGTATGCGAGATAGCAAAAGAGACACAGATATATAGAACAGACTTTCGCACTCTGTGGAAGAGGTAGAGGGTGTGATGATTTGGGAGATTGGCATTGAAACATGTATAATCTCATTAAAAAATGAATCGCCAGTTCAGATTTGATGCAGGATACAGAATGCTTGGTGCTGGTGCACTGGGATGCCCCAGAGGGATGGGATGGGGAGGGAGGTGGAAGTGGGGTTCAGGATAGGGTACACGTGTACACCCATGGCGGATTGATGTTAATGTATGGCAAAACCAATACAATATTGTAAAGTAATTAGCCTCAAATAAAAAGAAAAAAATTTTAAATTAAAAAAAATTTTGCTAAGGCTAAATTAATTTTTTCACAATAACACCCATGTTACTTGCTCTAATTTGATTTTCTTCTCTATGTTTTCTAAGGCAAAGGAGAAAATGCAACTAGCCTTTCAAAATTTATATGAAAAGAAACATGTTAGATATCAGCATGAATTTCTGGGAAAATTGTAGAGAGAAATATTTCATAATTCATCTCACTGAGATAAATCCAAAATAGAAAAAGGAACTTTCTCTGTGTTGAACTCAGAGAAGAGCTGCAACTTAAAACCAAGAAAAGTCTGTAACTTATTAACAAAATTGGAATAACGTTTAAGCACAGACAGTCACTCATTTTAAATAAAATGGAAGGTCAATGGGTGTCCATGGTTTAGGATAATAAGTTTAAATCAGAAGAGAATTAATGAAGGTTACTGGGGCCTTTGTTAGATGATAAGCATGCAGGAAAAAAATCATTACAGAAATGGAGAACAAATTAATGTATGAGAAACATTTGGATTTAGAAATTAGGGAATGACAACATGAGGTTTTGATCTTGCTAGTATGCAGTGACTCATGTGGTTTAACATGGAGTTTTAAAGAAAATTTTAATCAAAAAATTATTGCAGTATAGCTGATTACAATATTGTGTTAGTTTCAGGTGTATCACAAGGTGAGTTAGTTCTATGTATATGTATAGTCAACTCTTTTTTAGATTCTTTCCCCGTAAGTCATTATAGAGTATTGAGTATATTCCTGTGCTATTTAGTAGATTCTAATTAATTAGCTATTTTATGTATCAGTTCAGTTCAGTCGCTCAGTCGTGTCTGACCCTGTGGTCCCATGCATTGCAGCACACCAGGCCTCCCTGTCCATCACCAACTCCCGGAGTTCACTCAAGCTCACCTCCATTGAGTCAGTGATGTCATCCACCCATCTCATCCTCTGTCATCCCCTGTACTCTGCATAGAAGTTAAATAAGCAGGGTGACAATATACAGCCTTGATGTACTCCTTTTCCTATTTGGAACCAGTCTGTTGTTCCATGTCCAGTTCTAACTGTTGCTTCCTGACCTGCATACAGATTTCTCAAGAGGCAGGTCAGGTGGTCTGGTATTCCCATCTCTTTCAGAATTTTCCACAGTTTACTGTGATCCACACAGTCAAAGGCTTTGGCATAGTCAATAAAGCAGAAATAGATGTTTTTCTGGAACTCTCTTGCTTTTTCCATGATCCAGCGGATGTTGGCAATTTGATCTCTGGTTCCTCTGCCTTTTCTAAAACCAGCTTGAACATCAGGGAGTTCAATCCTGACCTGCATACAGATTTCTCAAGAGGCAGGTTAGGTGGTCTGGTATTCCCATCTCTTTCAGAATTTTCCACAGTTTCCTGTGATCCACACAGTCAAAGGCTTTGGCATAGTCAATAAAGCAGAAATAGATGTTTTTCTGGAACTCTCTTGCTTTTCCCATGATCCAGCGGATGTTGGCAATTTGATCTTTGGTTCCTCTGCCTTTTCTAAATCCGGCTTGAACATCAGGGAGTTCACGGTTCACATATTGCTAAAGCCTGGCTTGGAGAATTTTGAGCATTACTTTACTAGCGTGTGAAATGAGTGCAATTGTGTGGTAGTTTGAGCACTCTTTGGCATTGCCTTTCTTTCGGATTGGAATGAAAACTCACCTTTTCCAGTCCTGTGGCCTCTGCTGAGTTTTCCAAATTTGCTGCCATATTGAGTGTAGCACTTTTCACAGCATCATCTTTCAGGATTTGAAACAGTTCACTGGAATTCCATCACCTGCACTATCTTTGTTCGTAGTGATGCTTTCTAAGGCCCACTTGACTTCAATTCCAGGATGTCTGGCTCTAGGTGAGTGATCACACCATCGTGATTATCCGGGTCGTGAAGATCTTTTTTGTACAGTTCTTTTGTGTATTCTTAGCAATATGGTCCCAGTCTCCCAGATTATTCCTTCCTCTTTCCCCGGTGACAATGTTTGTTTTCTACATCTGTGACTCTTTTTGCATCTTGTAAATATGTTCATTTTTACCATTTGTTAGATTTCATATACAAGCAACATCATATGCTGTCTCTCTGTCTGACATTTCACTCAGTATGACAGTCTTGGGTCCATCCCTGTTGCTACAAATGACATTATTTTGCTCTTTTTTTTCTTTAAATGGCCGAGCAATATTCCACTATATATATATGGGCTACAAGACTTCCCTGGTTGCTCAGATGGTAAAGCATCTGTCTGCAATGCGGGAGACCCGGGTTTGACATGAGTTTGGAAGATCCCCTGGAGAAGGAAATCGCAGTCTAGTCCAGTACTATTGCCTGGAAAATCCCACAGACAGAGGAGCTTGGTAGGCTACAGTCCATGGGGTCACAAAGAGTCGGACATGACTAAGCGACTTCACTTTCACTTTTTCTTTATCCATTCCCAACATAGAGATTTTTGTATGCTGTATAGCCTTTTTATTGTTGTGGCCTGGACAGGCTCTAGAAGGACTTTGCTTCTAGTGTCCACTTGAGGGTTACTGTGCTAGGTTGCTGCTACCTAGGATGGTTTTGTCCAAGTGGCTATTTTTCATACAGATGAGAGCCCTAGGTCAGTTTCTAAGGAAACACACTCAGGTGCGTGCAGGAGGCTTGCTGGGGGTGCTCTCAGCAACAGCAGGATTGAGGAGAAGGTGAGGCTGAACTGTGCTGCAGATTTAGTAGAGGATTTAATCAAACTCACAGAGACTTCTGGAGCTAGGAGGACCCTTCAGAGACTTCCTAAAGCTAGGTAATGTGACGTCTTTTTAACTCACATATTTGGTATGTGCTTTCTGCAGGGACAGGATGCTCCCTTGGCCAAACCACCTCTTCCAGTGAAGGCAATTCCCGGAGAGGAGCATGTCTGTGAGCTGTCAGCAGCCAACACTCCCTGAGACTGAGAAAACATGCATGCTTATCTTGAAGGGGATACACTGGTGGCTCCACAGCATCTGCTAGAGCAAGGGTGCATTTCTATGGAAGTAGAGATTTACTTGCTAAGCCTTAAATAAACACACAGACCTCACAAAGTCAGTGTTGAAAACACAGGCCACAAAGCAAATCTTAAAAAAAAACTGTGCATGAGATTCTATGACCAATGGCCTTCAATTAGATTGCCTCTGGATGAATGGCTGAGGCAAAGAATCTGTTAAAGAAACCAGAGACTCTTAGATATGGGCTATTTTAAAACATTGGTACCAGTTTTTGCCCTTGTTTTCAGTTTGGACTAGGTGGGGAGCTTAGATAAGATATCCCAAACTTGGTTTCTTTATATATTATTTTGAACTGGCTTCACAGTAAAGGAGACTTGTGAAGAAATTCACCTTGAATTCACACATTTTATATACAAGCTCAGGGTTCACTTCCCATTATAGAGTCTCAACCTGTTTGTTCCAGCTCTGTTGTTGCCTGGATTTCTGAGACAGAAATTGATGCGTACACATGGAAAGATGATAGGTTTTATTAATAAACAATTTAAAGGCTTCCCTGGTGGCTCAGACAGTAAAGAATCTGCCTTCAGTGCAGGAAATCTGGGCTTGATCCCTGGGTCAGGAAGCTCCCCTGGAGAAGACAATGGCTACCCACTCCAGTATTCCTGTCTGGAGAATTTCATGAACAGAGGAGCCTGGCAGACTACAGTGCATAGGGTCACAAAGAGTCAGACATGGCTAAGTGACTAACACTTTCACTATTTTCAGAGGCCTTATGCTTCTAGAAATGGTGGATTATCCAATTTGAACCAACTCTTTTGTCAAAGAGAAGTAAAAAAAAAAAAAACAAAAAAAGCAAATATGAAATAAAATCTGCCTCAAGACATTGAGGAACTAACAAAGGAGAAATGAATTACTGGTTTAATATCTAGGAGAAAACAGAAATTCACAGAATGAGTCTTATAGTTGGACTGCTTTTCCACTACGAGCATCTTCTGATTCCATAAGAGGTGCTGAAAACACTGAAAAAGCTATATTTTAAGGAATTATTTATTGATGTTAGGAGAATATTGCTTTTTATGGTTGAGCAAGTATTTATGACAATGGACAATATTTGGTCAATAACGCACATATACAATGTACAGTAGGAGGCAGAGAGGAGGCCAAAAGGCAGAGACAAATTTTTATGTTTAAATGTCTCTTGTCTTGCCATAAAATATGCATTTTACTCCACAGTACTCAGCAAGTGTTCATTCCTTCTTGATCTTGTAAGGGGTCCCGTGTCCCAACAGGATGACACTTAGATCTGGATCGTGTAAACCATCAATAATACATCATTTAATCCACACTCTTCTGTCTCCAAAATCTTCTGTAACTGTGCCTTGACTTCTAATGGGTGAAACACTTCTCAGAACTTTCTGAGAACTTTTTCTAGGTTATAATCCTGAAATTTGGCTTGAATAAACTTTTTCATTTCTTTCTTAGAAAAACAAACAAAAACAACACTGAAAAGCTCATCAAAGCTTTCAACAGACATGCAAATCTTTAAATGTATCATGGCCTGAACTTTGGGTTACAATCTTAAAGGGCTGCATCGGAAGTCAGTGTAGATCAGAAGGAGTGTAACTCTGCAGAGACTGTAACCAAGTTTCAGTTTATTGTAATTTCTGAAATTAATAAGGTGATTTTGTATTGTCAATACCCACAAATGATTCTGGAGGAAGGTAACATTTTCCTAAGCCTCAAATTTCTGTATATTTTTGGAGTGTAAATGATCAACACTAAAAAACAAAATTTAAAACAAAAGCAAAACCAAAATACCGAGGAAACGTAGAGACATGGCAAAATGAATAATTTTTCTTTAGAAAAATACATAGAACAATGCAGACAACAGGTACAGGTTTACCAGCATCCTAGATAATGAAGTAATCAGGCCCAGACTTTAAAATGATTAGGTTAACACACTCAAGAAGGTAAAAACAAGATTGAGAGTTTTGGCAGCTAAATGGAAGCTATATAAAGAGAAGCAAATGAAAATTCTGTAAAAACAAAAGCAAAACCAAAATACCGAGGAAACATAGAGACATGGCAAAATGAATAATTTTTCTTTAGAACAATACATAGAACAATGCAGACAACAGGTACAGGTTTGCCAGCATCCTAGATAATGAAGTAATCAGGCCCAGACTTTAAAATGATTAGGTTAACACACTCAAGAAGGTAAAAACAAGATTGAGAGTTTTGGCAGCTAAATGGAAGCTATATAAAGAGAAGCAAATGAAAATTCTGTAATAGAAAAATAAAATGATAGTAGCTAGAAAATGGATGAATATAATACCAGATAAGACCTGACTAAAGATGGAATTAGTGAATTGGAAGATAGATTAGAAGAACATGTCTAGAATGAATTTTGAAGGAACAAAGGGTAGAAAATACAGAAAAGACAAAGTATGCAGCTGAGGAAATACCATATAAAGGTCAAATATATGCATAGCTGGTCACAAAGTGACTGAAGAGATGGAGAAAATGGTAGAGATGAAGTAATGGGTAAGAACTCCCCAAAATAGAAAAGTGGGATCAAGAATTCCAATGAAGAAGGAGAAAATGACAAAAACAACAAGAATATCACAACAAGTGTTGTTATTCAGTCACTAAGTCATATCCAACTGTTTGTGACCCCATGGACTGTAGTAGTTTAGGCTCCTCTGTCCTCCACCAGCTCCTGGAGTTTGTGTTGAGTCAATGATGCTATCCAACCATCTTATTCTGTGTCACCCCCATTTCCTCCTGCACTCAATCTTTCCCGGCCTTAGGGTCTTTACCAGTGAGTTGGCTCTTCTCATCAGGTAGCCAAAGTGTTAGAGCTTCAACTTCAGCATCAGTCCTTCCAATGAATACTCAAGGCTGATTTTCTTTAGGATTAACAGTTCTTGACTTCCTTGCAGTCCAAGGAACTTCACAAGTCTTCTCCAGCACCACAAGTTGAAAGCATCAATTCTTCAGCACTCAGTCTTCATTATGGTCCAACTCTCACATCTGTACATGACTACTGGAAAAATCATATGAACTGACTATATGGACCTTTGTTGGCAGAGTTATGTCTCTTCTTTTCAACCCACTGTCCAGATTTGTTATAGTTTTCCTTCCAAGGAGCAAGTTTTTTTTTTTTTTTTTAATTTCATGGCTGTACTCACTGTCTGCAGTGATTCGGAGTCCAAGAAAATAAAATCTGTCTCTGCTTCCACTTTTCTCCCTTCTATTTGCCATGAAGAGATAGGTCCAGATGCCATGATCTTAGTATTTTGAAAGCTGCATTTTAAGCCAGCTTTCTCACTCTCCTCTTTCCCTTTCATCTAGAGACTCCTTAGTTCCTCTTCATTTTCTGCCATTAGAGTGGTATCATCTACATATCTGAGGTTGTTGACATTTCACCTGGAAATCTTGATTCCAACTTGTGATTCATCCAGCCTGGCATTTTGCATGATGTACTCTGCATAGAAGTTAAATAAGCAGGGTGACAATATACAGTCTTTTCACTCTCCTTTCCCAATTTTGAACCAGTCCATTGTTCCATATCGAGTTCTAACTGTTTCTTCTTGATCTGCATACAGATTTCTTTGGCATTGCCTTTCTTTGGGACTGGAATGAAAACTGACATTTTCCAGTCATGTGGACACTGCTGAGTTTTCCAAATTTGCTGGCATATTGAGTGCAGCACTTTCACAGGATCATCTTTTAGGATTTGAAATAACTCAGCTGGAATTCCATCACCTCCACTTGCTTTGTTCATAGTGATGCTTCCTAAGGCCCACTTGACTTCACATTCCAGGATGTCTGGCTCTAGATGAGTGATCGCACCATCATGGTTATCTGGGTCATCAAGGTCTTTTTTGTATAGTTTTTCTGTGTATTCTTCTCACCACTTCTTAATATCTTTTGCTTCTGTTAGGTCCTTATCATTTCTGTACTTTATCATGCGATTCTTGCATGAAATGTTCCCTTGTTACCTCCAATTTTCTTGAAGAGATCTCTAATCTTTCTTATTCTATTGTTTTTCTCTAATTTTTGCATTGGTCATTTAAGAAGGCCTTATTATCTCTCTCTGCTTGCTACTTTCTGGAACGCTGCATTCAGTTGAGTATAACTTTCCCTGTATCCCTTGCCTTTTTCACTTCTCTTCTTTCTTCAAGTATTTGTAAAGCCTCCTCAGACAACCACTTTGCCTTCTTGCATTTCTTTTTCTTTGGGATAGTTTTGGTCTCTGCCTCTGTACAATGCTACAAAGTTCCATCCAAACTTCTTTAGGCACTTGTCTACCAGGTCTAATCTGTGAATCTATTCATCACCTCCTGTGTGTAATCATACCACGTACATCACAGTAAAACTACCAAAAACCAAAACCAAAGAGAATATTCTAATAATAGCCAGAGGCTAGAGACTAGTTTTATATCACTAAAGTAGCATCTGACTTCTCAAAGAAAACAATGGAGGCCAGAATTGCATGCAATACTGTTTTCAGAGTTCTAAGACAATGAAATTTAAAACAATGAAATTGAAAATCTAGAATTCTGTAGTCAATGAGACTATCCATCAAAACTGAAGGTAAATACTGTTCTTATTTTTAGACAAGAGCAAACTGAAGCAATTTGTTATCAGAAAAGGAAATGCTGAAGCATATTCTTTAGGCAGAAGATACTACAGTGGGATAGAAAAACTAATTATTATGTTAAAAGTCAAAATGGTGGTTATGTTCAGGAATGACAGATGCAGTAAGGAGTGACATTTGGAGTCTTCCTAGGTACTAGTGATACTCTACTTGTTGATCTGAATTACATAATGTAGATGTGTTCTATTTGTGATATATCAATGAACTGTATGATTGGGTATATTTTTGAATGCTCAGTAAAAAGATTAAGAAAAGATAGAATGCTTTTTAAAAAATAAATTCTTCCTTCTTTTTAAAGTTGAAGTATAGTTGATTTACAAGGTTGTGTTAATTATGTGGTACAATAAGTGATTCAGTTATACATATATGTGCAATATTAAAAATATTTATTATAAGCTATTAAATATAGGTCTCTGGGCTATATAGTAGGACCTGGTTTTATATATAGAATGGAGAGCTCTCTAAATAAAAGCTTATATCTGCTAACTCCAACCTCCCATCCATCTCTCCACATTGGCAGCTACAGTTTGTTCTCTATGTCCATGATTCTGTTTCTGCTTTGTAGATACATTCATTTCAGTCATTTTTAGATTCTACATGTAAGTGATATGATATGATGTTTGATTTTCTCTTTTGTGACTTACTTCACTTAGTATGGCAATCTCTAGTTCCTTCCATGTTGCTGCAAATGGCATTATTTCATTCCTTTTTATGGCTTAGTGATGTTCACCCTCAGTATAGTGACTATAGTGAGAATAGAGAGACGGTATAGGGAGGGAGATGGGAGAGGAGTTCAGGATTGGGAACTCATGTACACCCATTTTGGATTCATGTTGCTATATGGCAAAACCAATACAGTATTGTAAAGTACAATAAAGTTAAAAAAAAGTACATTCTAAAAAAAGGAAAAGAAAGGATAGGAGGTTCTGAAACATCAATTGACACAATTTTTTTAATCAGTGAAAAATAACTAGATTCTGTTTTCTAAAATCCTATATGTATGCTTTATTATTATTTTAAAATTTATACTGAAAATCTTTTAGTGATGAAAAACTTATCTAATAAAGAAAATGAGTAGATGATCAGCAGAGTTATCATGTTAATAGCAAAAAGAAGTTAAAACTCCTTAACAATGTTTGAATACATAATAAATATTCAAAAATGAAATATGATCAATTATGAAACTGTAAGTGCTGTGGGACTATGACTATTTTGAAAATATTGACATACTGTAAATAAATACATAATATACATGATCAAATGCTTGATAGGACAAAATCAAGTGTTCAGAGCACGATCCAAGAAAATACATTAGCATTCTCTTCATTTGGCAGACATTACATAAATTATGCCAACCTCTCAGTATGATAGAACATTTATGCAGAAGACTAACATTTATAACAAATACTATAGTAGCACATTATTTAGGGGATGAAATATGAAACCATCAATTGAGATTATGGTAGATGTTATAGATCAAGCAACTTTTAAATTTTTAAAATGTGTATTTATTTGGCTGCACGAAGTCTTAGTTATGGCATGTGGGACCTAGTTTTCTGACCAGGGATTGAACCGAGGTCCCTTGCATTGGGAGCACAGAGTCTTAACCCCTGGAGCACCAGGGAAGTCTGAATCAAGCAATTTTAAATAAGGTAAGAAATGCTAAATATTTTCCACTAAGATTTGATGATATCATATCAGATATGAGCTAGGTAAAACATAATTATTATATTTATGTATTTATAAATACATAAAACATTTTTTTTTGTGTGTGTGAGTTGAATAACTAGCTTAGTACATGAGATGATTGGAAAGGAATTATATAAACCATACATAGCCACAAAAGCTGAATACAGACAAAGATGATTTGAAACATCAGGTATATGATAGTACCACCCTGTGTGGAAAATATAATTGACAAGCATCTTAAAATACTTAAAAATTTTTGATGGCATTCTATATACTTTGATCTATGCACATTAATTTTAAAATTTTGATAGCAAAAGATATAGTAAAAGCTTATTTTTAAATAGTTTTTAAAATATCATACAAGAATGGTACTATCATTTGTCAGTTTCCAAAAAGGCACTTGAATGTATTGAAAATATAAATAAATATAAAATTAAAATCATTGTTAAATACAAGATGAGGTGCTAATGTGATCATGGGATTAAGAATTCAATTTGTGGTAATCTTCAATACTTCTTTGGAAATTTTGAAGCTATTGATAAAATTATGGGTTTTAGAAAACAGGCCAAATGTATACTTCTAAAAATATCCTTTAAACTGATGGACTTAGTAGTTGTTTGGCTTTATATTCAGTAAATTGATACCATAAAGAGAATAATATTATAATCCTAATCCAATGCACTTAATTCTCCCAAACTTCAGGGGATTAAGGCATTCTTTAAAGAAAAAAAAAAGATATGTCAAAAAGAAGATATTATGAATACTAATAAATTATAATTTTTAAATATTGAGTCTAAGTCTTACAATGTAAAGTCAGTTTTTTCTTTGGATGATGATAGTGTGGGACTCTCAAAAAAGATCATGGCAAGGTGAAACTAAGCAAAAAGACTTAAATTGTCAATGGGAAAATTAGGATCATTCCATCATCTTTAAAATTAGTTTGTCAAAGCACTCAAAATTTTCTTATTGTTGGTTATAAATACACAGCTGATCTTTGAACAATGTGGGGGTTGAGGTCATGATATCTGTGTGAAACTGTGCAGAGGCTGGCCCTCTATATCTGTGGTTCAATATCTGTGGAGTGTGTAGTGCTATAGTACATATTTATTGAAAAGAATTCATGTAAAAGCAGACTTACATAGTTTAAAACCATGGTGTTCAAGGGTCAACTGTATAGAGAAGTTGAAAAAAATAGTAACACTAGTATTACTTTAGCACATTGTCACTGCAAACACTGAAACAGAGAAAAATAGTGAAAACACTGAAAAGAGACTATGCTGCTGGAGAACACTTGAGAGTCCCGTGGACAACAAGGAGATCAAAAGGAAATCCTTTTTGATTTGAAGTCAAAAGTCAAATCCTAAAGGATTTGATCAAAAGTCAGTCCTAAAGGAAATCAACCCTGGATATTCATTGGAAGTACTGATGCTGAAGCTGAAGCTCCAGTACTTTGGCCACATGATAAGAGCCAACTCAGGTGAAAAAGACCCCGATGCTGGTAAAGATTGAAAGGAAAAGGAGAAGAAGGCAGCAGAGGATGGGATGGTTGGATGATATCACAACTCAATGAGCATGAGTCTGAGCAAACTCTGGGATATAGTGAAAGACAGGAAAGCCAGACATACTGCAGTCCATGGGGTTTCAAAGAATAGCAAGAAGAGACAAGAAAGCCTTCTTCAGTGATCAATGCAAAGAAATAGAGGAAACCAATGGAATGGGAAAGACTAGAGATCTCTTCAAGAAAATTAGAGATACCAAGAGAACATTTCATGCAAAGATGGGCTTGATAAAGGACAGAAATGGTCTGGACCTAACAGAAGCAGAAGATATTAAGAAGAGGTGGCAAGAATACATGGAAGAACTGTACAAAAAAGATCGTCATGACCCAGATAACCACGATGGTGTGATCACTCATCTAGAGCCAGACATCTTGGAATGTGAAGTCAAGTGGAAAGAGAACATTTCATGCAAAGATGGGCTTGATAAAGGACAGAAATGGTCTGGACCTAACAGAAGCAGAAGATATTAAGAAGAGGTGGCAAGAATACATGGAAGAACTGTACAAAAAAGATCGTCATGACCCAGATAACCACGATGGTGTGATCACTCATCTAGAGCCAGACATCTTGGAATGTGAAGTCAAGTGGGCCTTCGAAAGCATCACTACGAACAAAGCTAGTGGAGGTGATGGAATTCCAGTTGAGCTGTTTCAAATCCTGAAGGATGATGCTGTGAAAATGCCTCACTCAATATGCCAGAAAATTTGGAAAACTCAGCAGTGGACACAGGACTGGAAGAGGTCAGTTTTCATTCCAATCCCAAAGAAAGGCAATGCAAAAGAATGCTCAAACTACCACACAATTTCACTCGTCTCACATGCTAGTAAAGTAATGTTCAAAATTCTCCAAGCCAGACTTCAGCAATACATGAACCGTGAACTCTCTGATGTTCAAGCTGGTTTTAGAAAAGGCAGAGTCAGTTTTCATCCCAATTCCAAAGAAAGGCAATGCCAAAGAATGCTCAAACTACCGCACAATTGCACTCATCTCACATGCTAGTAAAGTAATGCTCAAAATTCTCCAAGCCAGGCTTCGACAGTATGTGAACCGTGAACTCCCTGATGTTCAAGCTGGTTTTAGAAAAGACAGAGGAACCAGAGATCAAATTGCCAACATCCACTGGATCATGGAAAAAGCAAGAGAGTTCCAGAAAAACATCTATTTCTGCTTTATTGACTATGCCAAAGCCTTTGACTGTGTGGATCACAGGAAACTGTGGAAAATTCTGAAACAAAAAGAATAAGCTGTATTAATTACAGAATCATTTGAGGACACGCAAAGGTGATGAATAAACTTGCTCTTGAAAATAGCTCGTAGATATAATGAGAAATAAATTTAAGCAGAGGGAACAGAAAGGGGAAAAAGATATTGAGCAGTTTAAGGGCAGAGTGTGTTTTACTGAAATCATAAGTTGAATGTGTTTGGAATAAAGGTCATGTGATGGGTGAGAAGCTGGCATGGTTCTCTGAATTTTAGTTTAGGAAGGTCCTGTTATTGGGGAAATGATATTGCATGCTATTATTGCATTAGACTTTAAGTAAGATGTGACAAAATCACATTAATATTGAAGTCATTTGACTCTGGAAGTAATATAGAACTAGATCAAATATGTTAGCAATATCCCAAGACTGAAATACTATCTTACCTATTAAAATATTTGTTTTACATATTGTTAATATATGATACATAATTTTATAATATTGCATATATTTACTATATAGTCTCTTTGCTTTTAGTATTCAATATTTTTTTGGTCTGGTAATTACTTTTATATTAATATCTTATAAGTACACATGTTTTCTTATTGTATAAAATGTATATTGGCTTAACAGACATTTAATAGATTTATGTAAAAATGTCTTCTACTTTATATTTTTTCTAAATCGCTGATATAAAATTTTTCTCATCCCAAATTAATATCTGTAGGGCATCCCATTCTACTTTTTATTTATTCTGGCAACTATCTGTTTTTCTTTATTTTAGTTTTATATATTGCAGGCTGTAATATTTTCATCCATTGCCATCATTTGTTCCTCAGTTTTTAAAAACATTAAATGCTCACTTCCAGAACACATAACAGTTCTTCAAATTTTTCTTATTTATCTATCTACTATTCTAAGAAAGGCATATAAGACCAGTATTCCATGAGATTTTGCATTTTTATTGCCTCTTTCTTCCATTTATTCTTGAAAGACACTATTGCTTGATACAAAGCCCAAATATCCTATTATAAAAATGTCACTCCGTTCTGTTTTGGAATAAAATGTTGCTTTAAACAATTCATTTTCTTTCTCATATAAATCACTTGATGTAGACATCTAAAATAATTATTTTATTTTCTTCAAAATTTATCCTGTGTATTGAAAATCAACTCTTGTTCTGTTATGTAGTTAATTTTCACCATTTTGTTACACACACACACACACACACACACACACATACACATATAGGTGAATGGATAATCATTCTTACTGACTTTTCATGCTTAAATGAGGCGTGTTTTTCTAGGTTATTAGGAGGTACTTTCCAAGTACAGTAAAGTGATACAGCAGGTTAGCTTTCCAAGTCTAGTAACTAATTAAAGATTCCTCCATTTATATTTGTACCATGAGATCTAAAATAATTATTTTATTTTCTTCAAAATTTATCCTGTGTATTGAAAATCAACTCTTGTTCTGTTATGTAGTTAATTTTCACCATTTTGTTACACACACACACACACACACACACACACATATAGGTGAATGGATAATCATTCTTGCTGACTTTTCATGCTTAAATGAGGCGTGTTTTTCTAGGTTATTAGGAGGTACTTTCCAAGTACAGTAAAGTGATACAGCAGGTTAGCTTTCCAAGTCTAGTAACTAATTAAAGATTCCTCCATTTATATTTGTACCATGAGGTACTGAAAAAAAGTGATCTCTCTTTGAAGTTACTTCTGAATCTCTCATAGATAATTCAATTCAGAGGCACTTTCTTTGTATCTTTTTGTATTTTTCAGAGATCAACAAACCTTTCCTTTCAAGTGAGTCTCTTGTTTCTGAAAAACGTATTTTGCTGCCGTACTATATTCTGAATTTGCCATCCTCTGAACCTCTCTTCCTTTATATTACTTCTCTATATCTAGGAGTTCTGGCATTTGTTTGTATTACTTCTGCTGCTTGCAGAGTCTGTGTTAAATTTCGATCCACTGGGGAAAAAGTAGTTCTATTTGCACTTTTCAACAACTTGTAGCCGTGTGAATTTTGAATTGTGTCAGTTTTCTCAGATTTACTCACCTGGTAGCTACTCAGCCAGGTAAGTCCCTTTGGGGTGTAATCTTGATTGGCAGTACCTCTGTTCTGAGACTTGTTTGATCTTTCAGTATAATGCTTTCCCTCTATCACTTCTCCAGAGAAGTGCTGATACTGGTCACCCATATCTATGTTCACAGATTGACGAGGATCCTTCTTAACTAGTGTTGCTGAAGATACCATATATGGATTTTTCCCCCCTTTAACTCTGCAACCCAGTCTTTCTGTTGACTATAGTCCAAAATAACACAACTGGTACTATGTATTCATCAATGGGAGTCTTCAGTGTTATTAAGAGACATGAAATTGAATGATATAACCTAGGAAGTAAACACAGATAGAAAAAAGGCCCTGAAGAAACTTATAAGAATGCAAGAACTGGAAAGTGGAAAGGACAGTATAGGAAGTCAAAGTTGCCATTTTGGAAACCAAACTTTAAAATGTTTCAACAAAGAGAGTATGTTGCTGATACGTGAAGTAAGATAAAAACTCATATAAAATGGGATTGGTTTTATGTTGAAAGAGTAAAACACCTCCATTCGAGCTTTAAAATCTGGTGCCACTCTGATCAATATTGCAGACCTCAGCTCAAGGGTACCTATTTTTTTAAGGATTGACTGTCAATATTTGTCTTAAATATTATAATGTTAATACTATTTGTGGATTTTCCAAATACATAAAGATTTCTAGCATTTTCTTGAATTTTTTGTAATATGGTATCAGTTATTGACTTGTCACCTTCAGCTCCAAATTCACCCTGTCAGATTGTTCTGTGAAAATGGTACTTGACCTTTTAAATACTCCCCACCTGCCACCCCCGGCCACCCCAGTTGGCAAGAAACTTTGTAAGTAGAAGGGGCTGAAGAGACATTCCAGGAGCAAAAGACTCCCACAAGAACTTCCCATGTTCACTGCCCTTTCCTGAGGGACATGGTCAGGGTTGCAGGGGGGAATGTTGAAGCACTAGTACTAAGCACCCAGTCCTTCACCAGGCCCTCTGGTAGCTCTCCAGGCCCCAGCTCCTGCAGTGCACAGCTGAGAGCAGTCTACTGTGAACATCCTCCCCCACCACTGTTCCCAATCATCAGGCAGTTTTTCAGCAGAGTCCCTGGAACCCCTGCAATCACATTTGGCTTCCCCAACACCCTACTTCTGAACTGCATGACAGCCAGCAGACCCAACAGGGAACAGCTTTCTCTAGCACCCCGAGGGTAGATTTCAGGCAGGTTCCAGCACATGTGGAAAAACAACAGGTATTTCTCTGCCATTCAGTGAGTCAAAGAGACACTTTTCTCCAACAAGATCTGGATATCCATCTAGGGGAAGCATCGGCATTCTGTCTCAGCCCTAGGGTTAGTAACTAGTTTTTGTATAACTAGACTTCCCTTCACTTCTTAGTAGTTGACCCTTCTTACATTAATACTTTAATAATTAATAATACTTGGTGTTAAACTTCCCTGTTCAAATTATCAAGTCATTTTTCTCTTGATTGAACATTCATTAACTAAGTGTTTGTGCAGGGCAATGCAAAATTGAGTACAAAGTGTCATTTATTTGACTGTCTCACTATTTTAGCATCATTATGATTGTAAGCCTCATCATATTTTGTATTGAATATATAACTTTAATTGGCACTGTTTTGATATGTTCAGATGATTACCGAGTCAGTTAATCTTTACAAAAACCATGTAAAAAATAATATTGTTTTCCTTTGCTTAACAGATGAATTAATTGATAGTAGGTAGATTAACTACCTGTCTATAGATTATATAGCTACCTTGTCTAAGATTATATAGCTGTGTTAAGTGGCAAAGCTGAGATTTATATACAGTGGGTTTGGCTCCAGAGTCTGTGTTTTCAGCACTATCTGTACTTCAATTATTTTTTCCTTTTAAATATGTGTTTATTTTCTTTACAGTTAAAAAAAATGACTAGAGAAATGAAGTGTTTCCAAATTTCATAAATCACATACACAGCTAATTGAATACAAATTCTTAGTGTCCTGGAGTTCCTTCCTGACATCCACTACTTATCAATATTTGGGTTTTGTATGACTAAATACATGTTAGGTGCCATACATTGTGAAATATGAGCTATTTGTGGAAAAGGGTCATGTTCATCTCATTCTTTAAAGCTTAGCACAGTGCCTGCTTGTGTTGAATGAATGGATGCATAATATAAAATAAATAATTCTACCCATTTTTAAAAATAATTCATGTTTAATCTGGAAAAATTTTTCTTTGCAGGGAGAAAGATCTGTTTTTATATGTGTGATTCATCAGACTGCACAAATTTAGTTCTTCTCTCTTCGCATGGTATGTCAACACCATTCTCTTAACAGAAATTCTATTATTTTACTATTAAACTACTGTCTATATTTGATAAATTCTGAACCTTTTGTCCTCAGTAAAAATTGTTGATGGGTCCTTTAATCTACAGCTTTTAACTCTAAAGGAGGAAGTCTAACGAAGTAACAGCAATGCATTGCATTTTCTATGTGTCAGTGCTTGGAATTATGTGTTTCTTCTAATGACACAATGTTGAAGAAATGGAATGTAAAGTATCATTTTGAGCCCATAAATGTGGCATGTTGCATAATGAAAAAGAAAAAGTGGCAGTTGTTCAGTGATATGTTGGTGGAGCCTTATAGCAGAACTGTACCAAAAAATACTGAGAGCAAGTTAGAGGATTTTAAGCCCTGCTCTCATCTCTTTTATTTGTTTCTTCTCCAGTTCTATGTTTTAATTAAGAGTAAATTGAAACAGCCTGAATCTTTAGCACCAATGTTCTCAAGGGATATTATGCAGCCAATTGGGTTAAGAATCAGGAGTCTGCAACATGATTTTCAGCCAACTACTCAATGACTATCACTCTGGCCCTGGATTAATCTCATAATCCCTTTGTAACAGTTTCAATACTGGCAAAATATAATGGCAAGTATGTAAACTCACAGATCTATTCACTAGCAATAAAACATCTCTAATTTCTTTGGAAGGAATGATGCTCAAATGAAGCTCCAGTACTTTGGCCACCTCATGAGAAGAGTTGACTCATTGGAAAAAACCCTGATGCTGGGAGGGATTGGGGGCAGGAGGAGAAGGGGATGACCGAGGATGAGATGGCTGGATGGCATCACGGACTCAATGGACGTGAGTCTGAGTGAACTCCGGGAGTTGGTGATGGACAGGGAGGCCTGGCGTGCTGCGATTCATGGGGTCGCAAAGAGTCAGACACGACTGAGCGACTGAACGGAACGGAACGGAAGGCAGCACTCTGGAGAAGGCAATGGCACCCCACTCCAGTACTCTTGCCTGGAAAATCCCATGGACGGAGGAGCCTGGTGGGCTGCAGTCCATGGAGTCGCAGAAGAGTCGGGCACAACTCAGCGACTTCACTTTCACTTTTCACTTTCATGCATTGGAGAAGGAAATGGCAACCCACTCCATTGTTCTTGCCTGGAGAACCCCAGGCACGGGGGAGCCTGGTGGGCTGCCGTCTATGGGGTCGCACAGAGCTGGACACGACTGAAGCGACTTAGCAGCAGCACCAGCAGCAAGGCAACACTCCTGACAATGGACTTCTGGATTCATTCCAAATCCAGTACTACAAAGGGGGAAAAAAAAGTTGACAGATCTTGATGATTCCTTTAAATCATGATGCAATAATTTTATTAATATTTAAAAGCACAGAAATATTTAATCAAAGACTAATGCAGATGCAATATTTGGTTGAACAATAGTGCGTACATGCTAAATCATTTTAGTTGTGTCTGACTCTGTGCAACCCTTTGAACTGTAGCCTGCCAGACTCCTCTGTCCATGGGATTCTTTAGGCAAGAATACTGGAGCCTTGTATGTGTATATAGCAAATAGCTCAATAACTCCTGTGGACTAGCTCATTGACATTTTTCACTTTCATTTACTGATTTCTGTGTAAGCGGTCTGTAAGATTTATAATTGCAGATATGAATGTGCCTTTGAACATTAAGTTAAATTTTTATTTCGACAGCTATGGTTTTCATAAAATTGTTAAAACACATTTTTCTTTAATGTACTCAGGGATCCAAAACAAACCAAGCTACAATTAAGATGTTAATGAAGCAAAAATAGTCAGATAGAGAAAAGCAACAGAGTATTTCCCCCAAGTCTTTGTTCTGGTGGGACTGTGTAAGTAATCACAGGCAGTACAGATTTATATTTTCAAGATAATCCACACATACGAATTTCTGTTTAATGTAGTTACATAACAATACCTTCTATTGTATGCATGTCTATATGTTTTAATGAAGAATCAAAAATTACTTCAACCAGAAGACATGGAAGGAGTTCAACAATCTAAAATTCCTAGAATTCCTACAGAACTTTTGAAAAGATGATGTAATGAAGCAAAGTAGCATAGGTATTGCATTAAGAAGAAAGAAATTTAAAAAATGAGAAAGGAAAAAGGAAAGACAGTAAGGAAGCAGGAGAAAAATGGAAGAAAATGGAAGCAAGAGAGAGGAGAAAATGGATTTCACGATCCCTGTCCAAAAAAAGGATTTATATTTTTAAATACTTTGAGTTGTTTAAAGGACTGCCTAACTTAGAATCATTCTCTTGTAGACAAAATATCCTTGTAAGTAAGTGGATGATTAAAGGAAAGGTGGAGAGTTTCTCCCATTGTAAATCTCACAGCTTTCAGCAGACTGTGAGACATCTTTCCTTTTTGGTGTAAATGTTTTGTGTCCTCATGTTTTCACCAAATGGACTTTAGGCTTTCACCACACTAACAGTTAAGACAACTACATCTGCTAATTCTGTATATGCTGTTCAGAGGGCTGTTCACATTGGTTGAAGACTAACTTGGGCTTACTGATTAGGTCCTCTTTGACGCATCAAGCCTTCTCTGCACTCACGAATTCAGGCAGGGCTTCTCACTTTATGACTCCATAAAGCATTGTACTTCCCTTCACTGTCATTTGCCATGGCATATTGCTGATGTCCATTAACCTGTTTTTCCTTCCATTCAATTGTAAGCTAAGCAGTAAGGCTACAAAATAATGGTAATCATGTTTATAATATCTAAAATGTCCATTATGCCAAGCAGAGTCCTTTACACAAATTATATTCCTAAATTTGTTACCTTTATTTAATCCCCCCAATGACTCTGGAAGGTAGCTGATATCTATTCATAATTAGAGAGATGGAAACAAATAGAGATTAAAGAACATGCCCAGAGCTGGTAAGTGATTAAGACAAGATTCTCACACAGAAAAACTGGTACCCAAGACTTTGATCTTAACCATTATAATGTTTGTATTATTATTTTATCCTCAAGTCTTAGCATAAGTGTCTGGGACATAATATGCACTTAGATATTACTCAAAAAAGAAATGCTTTATTATGTTCAAATTATAACTGTGTGAAAAATAAACCTAGTCTCTTCAGGTGTTTTTATTTTATAGTCAAACTTTCTCAACTGATTCTATTTGCTCTACTAGCATTTTGCCATCAAAAATGCATTATCTTACCCTTAAATGTATGTTTGAATTTTCTGTTCTGTTTTTTTGCTAGTTATCTAAATGAGAGGACAAGGAAAATAATATCAAAACAACTTCTCATATAGAGTAGTAGTCTGTGGAATTATGCAGATAATAATCTCCTCCTGAAAAAAAAAAGTTACAGTATATGTTTATTCACCCACCTCTTATGCATCAATCTATTAAAAATGTTAATTGAGTTCCTACTATAAGCCAGATAGTATGTTAGACCTTGGATATGTTAGGGTTTATAAGGATGAGTTATAAAGCATGATCTTTCCCTCATGAAACTTAGTAGATTAGGCGTGCAAATAAGCATTAACAAAATAAGATATGCATGGAATCCCAAACTCTGGCAATGCTCTGAAGGAAAAGTATGCAAAATTGGCAAAGCTCACATATAGGGAGCAAACCACAGGCTGTGAAATCAAAGGACATCCTGAATCAGGAAGAATCAAGAGTAACCTAAATAGAGTCTGGAAATAAGCTTGGAGAGAATCTTGAAATTACTTTACTAAGGGCCTCAGCTGCTGCTATTTAGTCACTAAGTCGTGTCTACTCTTTGTAACCCCATGGACTGTAACATGCCAGGCTCCTCTGTCGATGGGATTTTCCAAGTAAGAATACTGGAGTGAGTTGCCATTTTCTTCTTCAGGGGAATTTCCCAACACAGGAATGGAACATGCATCTCTTGTGTCTCCTGCTTGGCAGGGATTTTCTTTACCACTGAGCCACCTGGGAAGCCCAAGGGCCTCAGAGGCAGTATTAATTGTTTTGTGTTTGCTTCTAAGAAAAACAGAAGAGAATTGGTGAATTTTTGGTTGAAGGACGGCATGGTGAAATTGACATTTTAAAAAGACTGTTCTTGCTCAAGTTTAGAGAACTGATCACATTGAAATAGTCAGCATATATTTAGTTATTCTCTCATGCTATTCACAAAAGAGACTATATAAAAGCTAAGTTTAGCAAAACTGTACTGACAGTGTTATGCATATATTAAATATGTGCCTATCCCTCAAATCACCATCATTGTTAATCCCAATTTTATAGGTGAGGAAATTGAAGCTTAGAGTTTGTATAATTTACCAAATGTAAATTTAGATGGTGTGAAATTTCATCCCCCTTAAAGCATTTTGGGCCAGTGAAAACAGAAATAAGAATTACTTGAGAGCTATCAAGGAGATAAAATATGACAGACTTCGTGATTAGATTGATTTGAGGTAGATTTGACTCTGAGGCTTCTCATTTATGCAGCTCAGTATGGTTGGTCATGCTCACTGAGATGGAGAAGAAGAATCTTGCAAAAGAGATAAAAGTTTAAGCATTGGACATGATGTCTGCAGATGATTTTGAGATGTTCAGGGTGCAAAAACATGTGAGTCAAAGATGTGAACTGTGAGAAAGGAGGTCCTAAGTGCTTGAGGGTGGGGGTTCATAAGTATTGATAGCAATTGTTGGGAAGGGTAGCCAGCGGCTTCTTCATAGGCAAGAATGTTCACAAAAGTGAAACTAGGCCTATGTTTTTAGAACCCTTGAGATTTAAAAATAGAGCTATATGTTTCAGAATAAGTGGCTATAGCTGTAGGAAAAGCTCAGGGAATTAGAGCATGTTTCAGTTGGAGAAATTATTAAATATAAAGGACAATAATATAAAGTCAGGTTATAGAAGAAAGAAAATATATCTTTAAATTTTAAGTAATAGATGTATTTTTCTCACCTTAATGATGTCTTCTTTTAGGGTATTGACAGAAATAGAGGCAAGGTAATTTAAGAAATGAGTGTTAGATAAAGAAACAGATACAGAATATGAGGGACATATAGACTGTTAGGAGAAAGGTCAAAATAGCAGTAAGAAAGGGAATGGATTTGAATAAACATGCTTGATTTTTAAATATAATAAAATTTTCTTGCATTTATTCGAAATATGAAGGATAAGAAACCGCGGTGAAGTTGATGATAGAATAAGAAGTAGTCAGTAATATGTCATTAGAGTGTCAGAGAAAATGTGATCATGTGCTAAGAAAATTAACAGTTCTTCAACTGAAACAACACTAAATAATAACCATGTCCATATTTAAAATATAGAATGAATCAAAACTCTACATCTGTATGTACAATTGCATTGAGTGTGTTTTGTTTTCTAAATAGAAATAAACACCTTAGCTTAATCAGGTTAATATATTGGAGCAAATACTAAAGAGAACTTTGTGCTTACAGAACTCTCTTCTGAAAGGTATAGAGAACTAGTCTAGACGGATGTGTGAAGAGGCCAGTGTTAATGAACAAGAACAAGGATTTGTGGCACAAGTTCAAACAATAGAACCTCTGTAGTATATATCTAGCTGGTTCACATAACATTTTAAGACCAGCAAGAAAAGTAAGCAAACTACCTGAAAATCAATGGTTTTAAGCAGTGAAGTTTCTTGTCCTAAAGAAATAAACAGCCACTTCATCCAGCCTTGCATGATATACAGGCTTTCATTGTGTCTTCCCCTGGGACATTAACTTGGAGAATGTATTAACAGCATCTTGCCTTTTTCTTGGGCTCTTGTTTGTTTGATTGTTTGGTTTCCATTTGCATATTTATTTATTTATTAAGCCATAATACCTGCTACTTACTAGCCTATCTTCTTTGAGGGCTTAGTACTGAGTACTTTATTTGGTTGACTTAAGAAGATAGTACAAGAAGGATTTGCATAAATGAACCCCTTAATTCATGTAGCTTAAAAAACCATTCTCTGATAATGTAGCTTAAGAGGGGTACAAAATCTTATTCAAACAAAAATTGCATGAAAAGCAATGCATTTTAGGACAAAGGCAGATAGGAAGATAAGTATTACATGCACAATTACAAGAAAAAAGGTTTATAATAACCAGTGAAATAGAAGTACAAAAGTTTATTGTATGGTGAACACAATAAATTATGGAAACAACTCTACCAAACTGGGTTTCTTTGCAATTTTATAAACATTTTGGATTCCGATGACACTGCAGTTGGTAAGCTAATAAACAGGTTCAAAGGTGTATGCTCCTAAGTCGCTTCAGTTGTGTTGGACTCTGTGTGACCCCATAGATGGCAGCCCACCAGGCTCCGCCATCCCTGGGATTCTCCAGATAAGAACACTGGAGTAGGGTGCCATTTCCTTCTCCAATGCATGAAAGTGAAAAGTGAAAGTGAAGTCACTCAGTCATGTCCAACTCTTAGTGCCCCCATGGACTGAAAGTCACTTCAGTTGTGTTGGACTCTGTGTGACCCCATAGATGGCAGCCCACCAGGCTCTGCCATCCCTGGGATTCTCCAGATAAGAACACTGGAGTAGGGTGCCATTTCCTTCGCCAATGCATGAAAGTGAAAAGTGAAAGTGAAGTCACTCAGTATGTCCAACTCTTAGTGACCCCAAGGACTGCAGCCTACCAGGCTCCTCCATCCATGGAATTTTCCAGGCAAGAGTCCTGGAGTGGGATGCCGTTGCCTTCTCTGTCAAAGGTGTATATTTAGCTTAAATACAATATTTTTACTGAAAATGTATGAATGCATATTTTCCACCAAGGTTTTTTATAGGCAAATGATTCCTTTTAACATGAATACATAGTAGTAAGTGTCTGGCAAGATTTTTGCAGAAAATACATACATGGTGTATTTTCTGCTGTCTTCATCTTTTTCTTTAGGAAAGATCAAGAAGTTAGACACTTATGAACAATCTATGTTTAGAATTCTTATATTTTTTAGTTAATTTGTCTGTTAAATACCTGGCATATATTGCTATTTTGAAAGGCTAGTTCAAACTTTTCTAAATATTTCAACAATGATTTTATAGAAAAACACTACTTACTTTCAAATCCTAATTTATGTAATAGTTCATAAGATAGTTTATAATATTTAGTGAAATAGCTATCATGAGTAAAATTAGCAGAGATTTAAGAGCAAATGTGCTTTAATCCAGTAGTCAGATTGTGTTAAAAAATAATGCCATAGAAGTGTGATAAAAGTACATAGATTAAGAAGGGAAAGAGTAATTATTATTAACAAATAAACATAAATATTTTAGTAAAGTATATAATGTGTTTGCATTGGAGTGAAAAACTTAAAACATTGCTAATATTCATTTTTAAAGAGAAAAGAAGGAATGCTCAAAAAGGAATGCTCTCTTGACACCAAAGAAACTAACACATTCATTCATTACCTAAAATTATGTCTGATTTTCTTAAACAATGTGGATGGCTGGAAACACTTTGCCAACAAAGGTCTGTCTAGTCAAGGCTACGGTTTTTCCAGTGGTCATGTATGGATGCAGGAGTTGAACTGTGAAGAAAGCTGAGTGCCGAAGAATTGATGCTTTTGAACTGTGGTGTTGGAGAAGACTCTTGAGAGTCCCTTGTTCTACAAGGAGATCCAACCAGTCCATTCTGAAGGAGATCAGCCATTTTCCAGTGGTCATGTATGGATGCAGGAGTTGAACTGTGAAGAAAGCTGAGTGCCGAAGAATTGATGCTTTTGAACTGTGGTGTTGGAGAAGACTCTTGAGAGTCCCTTGTTCTACAAGGAGATCCAACCAGTCCATTCTGAAGGAGATCAGCCCTGGGATTTCTTTGGAAGGAATGATGCTAAAGCTGAAACTCTAGTACTTTGTCCACTTCATGTGAAGAGTTGACTCGTTGGAAAAGGCTCTGATGCTGGGAGGGATTGGGGGCAGGAGGAGAAGGGGACGACCGAGGATGAGATGGCTGGATGGCATCACTGACTCCATGGGCGTGAGTTTGAGTGAACTCTAGGAGTTGGTGATGGACAGGGAGGCCTGGCGTGCTGCAATTCATGGGGTCACAAAGAGTCGGACACGACTGCGCAACTGAACTGAACTGAAACACTTTAATGTTCTTGAAAATATAACTAATCATTTCTATTTAGGAAACAAAAAGTGAGAAAGGAAGAAAGTTAAATATGTATTATAATATGACCCCAGGTGATGAGTAAATTGTGTCTTTAAAGTATTTATCATATTAACAAAACTAAGTGATTTTTGACAGAATTGCTTCATATACACAGTGACATAACTTGAAGTTATTAAAATGTTGAATATGATGTTAAATGTAATATTATGCAAAATGTATTCAAATTTGTTGGAACATGAACACTCATGATCAATTAGTGGAAAATAGCGTGATGTTTAATGATAAATGGAAATGTGTCAAATTGATGAGAGAGCACAATGCTGCCATTCATGGAGTCACAAAGAGTCGGACATGACTGAGTGACTGAACTGAGTTACATCTGCAGGGCTTCATCTACATTATGGTTGGAATCAAACATAATCCAACAACAGGGATGGGGACTAGCCATCACTCTGAGATGTCCAGAGCACTTACAGGAAATTAAGATATATACTAATGTGTGCATTTACACATAGACACATATATGTATACATATACTTATTTATATATACACATATATATGGCTGTACATGTACAAATATATATATCTGGTTTGAAAAGCTCATAACGTTTATATTTTTAAGGCAAAGCAGAGGGGACAGCATTCCACAGGTTCTAATGTCATCAGCAATGTTCTTTAGGCCTTAATTCCCATCTCACCCCAGCCTAGGGTTCTTTAAACCTCTTCAGCACCAATGACCTTCATTACTAACCCAATTTTAGCTCCTCTTTTATGTGGCTGAACCTAGGAGTGCAGCATTACTTGGGTTTGTCCTCGCACCCCGCTCACATCCTGCTCTCTCTGTCTCTTTTCCCTTTACTTCTGATTGTTTCCCTGGTGGCTCAGATGGTAAAGAATCTGCCTGCAATGCAGGAGACCAGGTTCAATCCCTGAATCAGGAAGATCCCCTGGGGGAAGTGAATGGCAACCCACTCTAGTATTCTTGCCTGGAGAATTTCATAGAAAGAGGAACCTGGCAGGCTACAGTCCCTGGGGACATGACTGAGCAACTAATACTTTGACTTCTCCACTTGTGTTCTATTCTCACTGTGACCTCAGTGAGTTGGTCTCTTCCCTTGGGGCTCCATTTCCTGACCAGCTGGGTTCCAGAGCCATTCTCATAATTCTGAATCTTTTACACCCTTTGAGTTCTACTGTGACTGTGATGAGAACCACCAGCCTGCTCTCTGCCCAACCTACCATTTACCTGACTTGCGTCTACTCTGGGTTGCTAAGAATTCCCCAAGAAAGTTAGAGCCAACTGGGTTTATATCTATCTTCATAAAAGCTCTTAATGTTTCTTGACAGATATATTCCTCTTTTGCTGATACCAAATTTGATGTCCACAGATAGATTCTAGTATATCTCCCCATTGTCCTCAAATCCTCAAACATATTTTCATTCTTCTCACTTTTAATAGGCACTTCAGTCCTTCTATTATTCACTATTAAGGTGAAGATTATCTTCTTTCCTCAACATTTTCAAAATGTGTACCTTTATCCTTTGTTCTCCATCTCTCCTTTCTCTCATTTGTAAGATATTATACAACTATTTGGGCTTCCTAGGTGCTGCCAGTGGTAAAGAACCCACCTGCCAGTTCAGGAGACATTAAGAGATGTGGGTTTGATTCCTGGGTTGGGAAGATCCCCTGGAGGAGGGCATGGCAACCACTCCAGTATTCTTGCCTGGCAATCCCATAGACAGAGGAACCTGGCAGGCTATAGTCCACTGGGCAGCAAAGAGTTGGACACGACTGAAATGACTTAGCATGCACGCAAACAATTAGTTAGCTCTAAGGGACTAGACATGGAACAACAGACTGGTTCCAAATAGGAAAAGGAGTACGTCAAGGCTGTATATTGTCACCCTGCTTTTTTAACTTATATGCAGAGTACATCATGAGAAATGCTGGACTGGAAGAAACACAAGCTGGAATCAAGATTGCTGGGAGAAATATCAATAATCTCAGATATGCAGATGACACCACCCTTATGGCAGAAAGTGAAGAGGAACTAAGCAGCCTCTTGATGAAAGTGAAAGAGGAGAGAGAAAAAGTTGGCTTAAAGCTCAACATTCAGAAAACGAAGATCATGGCATCTGGTCCCATCACTTCATGGGAAATAGATGGGGAAACAGTGGAAACAGTGTCAGACTTTATTTTTTGGGGCTCCAAAAATCACTGCAGATGGTGACTGTAGCCATGAAATTAAAAGACGCTTACTCCTTGGAAGAAAAGTTATGACCAACCTAGATAGTATATTCAAAAGCAGAGACATTACTTTGCCGACTAAGGTCCGTCTAGTCAAGACTATGGTTTTTCCTGTGGTCATGTATGGATGTGAGAGTTGGACTGTGAAGAAGGCTGACCACCGAAGAATTGATGCTTTTGAACTGTGGTGTTGGAGAAGACTCTTGAGAGTCTCTTGGACTGCAAGGAGATCCAACCAGTCCATTCTGAAGGAGATTGGCCCTGGGATTTCTTTGGAAGGACTGATGCTGAAGCTGAAGCTCCAGTACTTTGGCCACCTCATGCGAAGAGTTGACTCATTGGAAAAGACCCTGATGCTGGGAGGGATTGGGGACAGGAGGAGAAGGGGACAACCAAGGATGAGATGGCTGGATGGCATCACGGACTCAATGGACATGAGTCTGAGTGAACTCTGGGAGTTGATGATGGACAGGGAGGCCTGGCGTGCTGCGATTCATGGGGTGCAAAGAGTCGGACACGACGGAGCAACTGAACTGAACTGAACTGAAGGCTAACTTTTCTGCTTTGGCTCTCAGCACCAGCGTTTTCTGTCATAGTGTTTTCATAGGATATAGTATCTATCTATTTATAGTTTACTTAAAGTCTGTCTTCCATATTAGACTCTATACAACATGCGTATACTTTGCTTACCACAGTGCCCCAACATAGTGCTTGAAACACAAATGTCTACTGTATAATGTCACCTACTTTTTTCTCTTTGTAAATTTTATTTTTATGTGTTTATTTACATGGCTGCACTGGGTCTTAGTGGTGGCACTTGGACTCTCAGTTGCATTGTGTGGGATCTAGTTCCCCAACCAGGAATTGCACCCAGGCCCCCTGCATTGGGAGTGCAGAGACACAACCACTGGACTACCAGGGATGTCTCAGTGTCTACTTTTTAATAATGGCTGAAATAGTAAATAATTTAATGATGAATGGATCCTCTCCTCCTGCCTGCTCCAAAAACCCAAATCTTCTCTTTCTTGTCCACATTAAATTTACTACTCTGTTAGCACTATCTCTTCTGTAAACAACATACTTAGTTCTTCCCAATCTAAATAAAATTTCCACCATTGTCTGTATGTATGCTCTAGTTGTCTCCACATTCTTTCCTCTTTTTTTTCAGTAGCCTGAAACTGCCCAATTAAATTTCCTCCTTTTTTATTGACTCCCTAACCTCTTGCAAGCTACTTTCTCCTCTCATTACTCTCTGAAATTGATCTTTTAAAGTTCAACAGTAAGAACTTCCCTAGTGGTCCAGGAGTGAAGAACCCACCTTTCAATGCAGGGGATTCAAGTTTGATCCCTGGTCAGGGAACTAAGATCCCAACATGCCGAGGGGCATCAAAGCCCAAGCACCATAACTAAGGCTTGACGTGGCCTAAGTAAACAAATATAAAAACAAATAGAGTTCAACAGTAATTACATAATTGTCATATTATTCAATGATCCTCTTCTAGACTTCACTGTCTTTGACTCTTTGTAGCATTTAACATCATTGATAAACAGCTTAAAAAGCTCTTTTCCCATGACTTCCAGACACATAATTTGCCCATGTTCTCTCCTTTCCTTTGTCAGCTAGAAGCTCACAGAGAGCAGAAATTGCTTTATTTATGTTGATCTCCCCAGGGAACCTTGGGAAGCATCACTGGCAATTGTTGATGAATTGAAGTCTAGGAGACCTGTGGTCCCATGACAGTGACAGTTATACTCCTTTTCACACTAAAGGACTCTGGATCAAAGGACTCAAGTTCTAGGTTCACACCCTAGACCTTTATCTGGTGAGATGACTTTAATGGAGTCACTTGTCCTCTCTGAGCTTCAGCCTCTTCAGTAACAAAACAGGTAATGCCTATTGGCTGTGAGGACAAAATGTGATAATGCAAATAAATTGCTTGGACCAGTAGCTGGCATGTGAAGCACTCAATAAACATAAGGCTTATTATCTGTAAAACAAGGCAGCTCATGTTAGTGATGCTGAGAAGTACTACCAGCTCTAACGTTCCATGCTTTTTACAAAGATTAGATACAGAATTTTTATACTGCAGTACAATTTTAGCATCTTTAAAGATGGATAGTCTTCCCAGTTATAGCCTGTGAAAGTTTCAAATGTCTTTTGTGAATCAAACTATCCTATTTTTAGATAGTCCTCAAAATTGTTTAAAAATCTATCAGAAAAAAAAGTCGTTTTAAGAAAAAAAATGTTATCAGATTTCTACCTTTTGAAATATTTCCTTCTCTCTAAATGAAAATGGGCTTCAAGGTTGGGTTCGGGTTTTTATAACTGAATGATATCTTTCAGAGAAAAGCCATTCAGCTATCAGAGCATGAAATGACTATGCCCTAGGAATGATCCTCAACTATTGTGGCCCATGAGTCACTTAAACCTCCTGTATCTGGGGGGAGCTGTGTCATCATGCTGAGTTTCAGTAGCGTTGCTGGAAATTGGCTCTCTCTGACCAAAAACAATTAAGAAAAATAGAACTTTATCCTCAAAGACAGTACTCTATTAGTTCTGAAACACATTGCTGCTTCAAGTTATTTGCCAAATAGGATGAAGTATGCCTGCTGATAGAGTCAGTCGAAGGTTACGTGAAAGAATTTCACATGGGACTGGGAACTTCTTCACTTTTTTGTTTTTTAACTGAAAGCCTAATAAACTTGAAGTTGCTGCATCTTTTTCTCATCTTCTCAGTTGTGGGCGTGGCATGTGGGATCCTAGTTCCCTAATGAGGGATCGAATCCACTCCCACCTTGCAATGGAGGTGCAGAGTCTTAACCATAAGTCCTGGGCCTGGGAATTTCTTGACAGGAATATGTATGTGTGTATGTGTGTATGTGTGTGTGTGTGCGCACGCGCTTATTCACTCAGTCATGTCTGATTCTGTGTGACCTCATGGACTGTAGCCCTCCAGGCTCCTCTGTTCATGGACATTATCAGGAAAGAGTTCTGGAACGGGTCAGTTCAGTTCTGTTCAGTCCCTCAGTCGTGTACGACTCTTTGTGACCCCATGGACTGCAGCACGCCAGGCCTCCCTGTCCATCACCAACTCCTGGAGTTTACTCAAACTCATGTCCATTGAGTCAGGGATACAGTCCAACTATCTCATCCTTTGTTATCCCTTTCTCTTCCTGCCTTCAATCTTTCCCAGCATCAGGGTCTTTTCAAATGAGTCAGTTCTTTTCATCAGGTGGCCAAAGTATTGGAGTTTCAGTGTCAGCATCAGTCCTTCCAATGAATATTCAGGACTGATTTCCTTTAGAATGGACTGGTTGGATCTCCTTGCAGTCCAAGGGACTCTCAAGAGTCTTCTCCAACACCACAGTTCAAAAGCATCAATTCTTCGGCGCTCAGCTTTCTTTATAGTCCAACTCTCACATCCATACTTGACTCCTGGAAAAACCATAGCTTTGACTAGACAGAACCTTGTTGGCAAAGTAATGCCTCTGCTTTTTAATATGGTGTCTAGGTTGGTCATAACTTTTCTTCCAAGGAGGGAGCATCTTTTAAATTCATGGTTTCAGTACCATCTGCAATGATTTTGGAGACCAAAAAAGTAAAGTCTGTCACTGTTTCCCCATCTATTTCCCATGAAGTGATGGGACCAGATGCCATGATCTTAGTTTTCTGAATGTTGAGCTTTAAGACAACTTTTTCATTCTCCTCTTTCATTTTCATCAAGAGGCTCTTTAGTTCCTCTTCACTTTCTGCCATAAGGGTGGTGTCATCTGCATATCTGAGGTGATTGATATTTCTCCCAGCTTCCCTGGTGGCTCAGAGGTTAAAGCATCTGCCTGCAATGCAGGAGACCTGGGTTTGATCCTTGGGTCAGGAAGATCCCCTGGAGAAGGAAATGGCAACCCACTCCAGTATTCTTGCCTGGAGAAACCCATGGACAGAGGAGGCTGGTGGGCTACAGTCCACGGGGTCGCAAAGAGTTGGACATGACTGAGCGACTTCACTTTCACTTTCTGGCAATCTTGACTCCAGCTTGTGCTTCATCCAGCCCAGAGTTTCTCATGATGTACTCTGCATAAAGTTAAATAAGCAGGGTGACAGTATACAGCCTTGATGTACTCCTTTTCCTGTTTGGAACCAATCTGTTTTTCCATGTCCAGTTCTAACTGTTGCTTCCTGAACTGCATATAGGTTTCTCAAGACGCAGGTCAGGTGGTTGGGTATTCCCATCTCTTTCAGAATTTTCGAGTTTGTTGTGTCCTCACAGTCAAAGGCTTTGGGATAGTCAATAAAGAAGAAGTAGATGTTTTTCTGGAACTCTCTTGCTTTTCTGATGATCTGACAGATGTTGGCAATTCATCTCTGGTTCCTCTGCCTTTTCTAAATCCAGCCTGAACATCTAGAAGTTTATGGTTCACATACTGTTGAAGCCTGGCTTGGAGAATTTTGAGCATTACTTTGCTAGCATGTGAGATGAGTCCAATTGTGTGGTAGTTTGAGCATTCTTTGGCATTGCCTTTCTTTGGGATTGGAATGAAAACTGACCTTTTCCAGTCCTGTGGCCAATGCTGAGTCTTCCAAATTTGCTGCATATTGAGTGCAGCACTTTCACAGCATCATCTTTTAGGATTTGAAATAGTTCAACTGGAATTCCATCACCTCCACTAGTTGTTCATAGTGATGCTTCCTAAGGCCCACTTGCCTTCACATTCCAGGATGTCTGGCTCTAGATGAGTAGTCACACCATTGTGATTATTTGTGCCATGAAGATCTTTTTTGTATAGTTCTTCTGTGTATTCTTGCCACTTCTTCTTAACATCGTCTGGATATTAACTGGAACGGGTAGCCATTTCTTACTCCAAGAGATCTTCCTGACCCAGGAACTGGACCTGTGTCTCTTGCATCTCCAGTATTGGCAGGTGGATTCTTTACCACTGAGCTATGGGGGAACCCTCATACTACATGTGGTCTTAGCCAAAAGGCCAAGAAGCAGTGTTTGTTAAGAAGGACTGTGCCTTATTTATCAATACCTGGTGTATAATTATTAAATTATGGAGCTTCAGGGAGGTAGCCTTGAACATAACTTTGGGAGTCAGGAGACCTTGGTTCTAGCCCATTTCTGGTTTTAACTAGCTGGGTAACCTTGGGAGACTCACTCTGTATCCTCAGATGCTAGATTCCTTGTTTGAAAATCAAAGAGTCTCTATTAAATTAGTGGTTTCCTGTGCTATTTTATATTATTATTTTGTTCAGTTGTCCAATCGTGTCCAACTCTTCCAGACCCCATGGACTGCAGCACACCAGGCCTCCCTCTCCCTCACCATCTCTCAAAGTTTGCCCATCTTCATGTGCATTGCATTGGTGATGCCATGCAGCCATCTCATCCTCTGACACTCCCTTCTCCTTCTGCCCTCAATCTTTCCCAGCATCAGGGACTTTTCCAATGAGTCAGCTGTTCACATCAGATGACCAAAATACTGGAGTTTCAGCTTCAGCATCAGTCCTTTCAATGAGTATTCAGGGTCAATTTCCCTTAAGATTGACTGGTTTGATCTCCCTGCTGTTCAAGGGACCCTCAGGAGTCTTCTCCAGCACCACAGTTCGAAGGCATCATTCTTCAGCGTGCTACTGCCTTCACAGTTCAGCTCTCACAACTGTATGTGACCACTGGGAAGACCACAGCCTTGACTATACGGAACTTTGTCATCAGAGTAATCTCTCTGCTTTTCAATACACTGCCTAGGTTTGCCACAGTCTTCCTGCCAAGAAGCAAACATCTTCTGATTTTATGGTTGCAGTTACCATCTGCAGTGACTTTAGAGCCCAAGAGGAGGAAATCTGTCACTACTTCCACTTTTTCCCTCTCTATTTGCCATGAAGTAATGGGGCTGTATGCCACAATCTTAGTTTTTTTTAATATTTAGTTTAAGCAGGCTCTTTCACTCTCCTCCTTCACTCTTATCAAGAGGCTCTTTAGCTCCTTTTCGCTTTCTGCCTTTAGAGTGATATCATCCACACATCTGAGGTTGTTGATGCTTCTCCCGCCTATCTTGATTCCAGCTTGGAACTCATCCAGCCCTGCATTTCTCATGATGTGCTCAGTGTGTAGATTAAACAGACAGGGTGACAGCAGACAGCCCTAAGTACCTTCTTAGTCTCAAACCAATCATTCGTTCCATACAGAGTTCTGACTGTTGCTCCTTGACCCACATACAGGTTTCTCAGGAGACAGGTAAGATGGTCTGGTATTCCCATCTCTTTAAGAGCTTTCCATGGTTTATTATGATCCACACAGTCAGAGGCTTTGGCATAGTCGATGAAACAGAGGCAGATGTTTTTCTGGAAACATCTGCCTTTTACATTATGTTTCTAAATATTATAGCTTCTTTTCAATAGTGCTTTTCTGTGAAGAAACACCACTCATCCTCACCTTTTAAATTCAACTCATTGTTGGGGGATTTTTGCAGAAACTGTTAATAACACCTGTGGCTGGTGATTTATATAAGTGATAATGAAAGGTCTCCAGTAAATAAATTTTGAGTAACAAAAGATGCATTAATACACCTCTGGCCAATAATGTGTTAAAAGTGCCCAAGTGACTTGCTTTGGCTGGTGAAATGTAGGCAGAGGTGGTGTGTGTCACATTTAGGTAGAGGGTTTTCTGGCCAATACATGGTTTACTGTATATCTTTTCACCTTGCTATAATACTAGCAATATTTTGAACAGCAGGGGATCAATTAACATAGTTACCAGATTGAAGCCCAGGCAACTGTTGATGAACATGTAGCATTAGTCCAGAACCAGAAGAAGAGGTGGAGGAGGAAGACAAAAAAGAAGAAACATCTTTATCACTCTATAATTCAGAGATTTTAAGGACATCTTACTTGTTACTACAGCATGACCTAGCTTCAACAGCATAGCCTGGCTTCTTCTGACTGATACATTGCCAAACTTCGCTGTGCATCAGAATCACCTGAGGAGGTTGAAAAAGTTCCTGAATCAGTATTCCCTGTCACACTATGATCTTAGACATGCATTAAATGATTATAATAGGCAATTTATAATAGGCAGTAAACTGAGCTTCTCCTTTCTATTTTTTCCTCCTTTTATATAAAATCATTTTTCTCTACTGTACAGAGTAGTTTTCTGAGCCACTGGGGTTGAGGCGTTGAAATTTACAGTTTTAGAAAGTTCTCCAGGGAAATTATATAGATCCTGGCAGTATGTGTAAGGAGAAAAAGGATGTATTAAATGATGGGTAAAGGGATGGATAGAGGGACCGATAACTGATAAAACAGTTATTGTAAATGTTAATGGTAAAATACAGTCTGTGAGTTTATAAGCATTCACTATAAAATTCTTTCAGCTTTGCTGAATGTTTGAAATATTTTCATAATGAAAAAGATCTTCAGAGAGATTCCCCAGGTCATTCTGATTGTTAGCTTGTTTTGAACTTCTGGATTAGATAATCGAAAGAAGGCAATTTGCTGTGAATACCCCAGTGGTCACTGCAGGGAGTCTGTAATGTTGATCTTTCTTTTAATATTTACAATGTAATACTGTGGAGATAATGGTTCTATCATGAGTGAATATTTGCTATCAGTTCAGTTCAGTCGCTCAGTCACGTCCAACTCTTTGTGACACCATGGACTGCGCAGGCCAAGCTTCCCTGTCCATTACCAACTCCCGGAGCTTGCTCAAACTCATGTCCATTGAGTCAGCGATGCCATCCAACCATCTCATCCTCTGTCATTCCCTTTTCCTCCTGCCTTCAGTCTTACCCAACATCAGGGTATTTTTCAGTGAGTCAGTTCTTTGCATCAGGTGGCCAAAGTATTGGAATTTCAGCTTCAGCATCAGTCCTTCCAATGAATATTCAGGGCTGATTTCCTTTAGGATTGACTGGTTTAATCTTCTTGCAGTCCAGGGGACTCTCAAGAGTCTTCTCCAACACCACAGTTCAAAAGCATCAATTCTTCGTTGCTCAGCTTTCTTTATGGTCCAACTCTCACATCCGTACATGACTACTGGAAAAACAATAGCCTTGACTAGACGGACCCTTGTTGGCAAAGTAATGTCTCTGTTTTTAATATGCTGTCTAGGTTGGTCATAACTTTTCCTCCAAGGAGTGAGCATCTTTTAATTTCATAGCTGCAGTCACCATCTGCAGTGATTTTGGAGCCCCCGAAATAAAGTCTCTCACTGCTTCCATTATTTCCCCATCTATTTCTCATGGAGTGATGGGACCAGATGCCACAATCTTAATTTTCTGGATGTTGAGTTTTAAGCCAACTTTATCACTCCTCTCTTTCACTTTCACCAAGTCTCTTTAGTTTTTCACTTTCTGCCGTAAGGATGGTGTCATCTGCTATTCTGAGGTTATTGATATTTCTCCCAGCAATCTTGATTCCAGCTTGTGCTTCATCCAGCCCAGTGTTTCTCATGATGTACTCTGCATGTAAATTAAAAAAGCAGTATGACAATATACAGCCTTGACATACTCCTTTCCCAGTTTGGGACCAGTCTGTTGTTCCATGTCCATTTCTAACTGTTGCTTCTTGACCTGCATACACATTTCTCAGGAGGCAGGCCAGGTGTTCTGGTATTCTTATCTACTGAAGAATTTTCCACAGTTTGTTGTGATCTACACAGTCAAAGGCTTTGACATAATCAATAAGCAGAAGTAGATGTTTTTCTGGAATTCTTTTGCTTTTTCGATGATCCAGTGGATATTGGCAATATGATCTCTGGTTCCTCTGTCTTTTCTAAATACACCTTGAACATCTGGAATTTCATGGTTCACATGAAATTCTGGCATAAGCCTGGCATGGAGAATTTTGAGCATCACTTTGCTAGCGTGTGAGATGAGTGCAATTGTGTGGTAGTTTGAACATTTTTTGTCATTGCTCTTCTTTGGGATTGGAATGAAAACTGACCTTTTCCAGACCTGTGGCCACTGATGAATTTTCCAAATATTTGCTATAATGGGTTAATAAGAATCCTCACTGCCTTATCAAAATCTGTGCCATCCCTTCTGTTGCAGATGAGGGATTCTTTTAGTTTTCTCTGCATCAAGCTGGAGATACTGGAAGCCGGACTCGGAGCCTATTTCATACCAATATAGTGGGTCAGAGATAAAGTTCAAGAGGTGATTGCAGACTGTTCAGATAAAAGTATTTAGTGTACAATGTTTGATATTTGACCCTAATAAGCATCTTTCCTATATGTTTTGTTTGTAACAATTCATTTAATCTTCACAACAATGTGAAGTAGGTGCTATTTGTAACTCTTTCATACAGATGAAAAAACTATCCCCAAGGGCCAGGTTGACCTTGGTAACCACTAAGCTCTACAGCCTCTCATATGTAAGGCCATCCTGGAAATCAGACCGGCCTGCTTTCAGAGACGTGCTGCCCAGTCTTCAGTCACGAGGCAGCGGGTTCTCATCACAGACCAGTCGGGTTGCTGGCTGAAACAGACTCTCCAGTTACACCAAACATTATCATTGCTTATCTAAAATCCAAATTTAATTGTGTCTAATATTTTTATTGATGAAATCTGGAAACTCTATCAGGGCCCACCAGTTATTAGCTTAGAGACTTTTGGGAGACATAATTTTATCTCTGTTCTGACAACTCCAATAGTTTGTGATTCTGTGATTCATTCAGCTAAAACCATCACAACCTTAGTGAGACATGGAAACGTCTAATTAAGACAAGGCTCTGAAACCGGATTCCATGACTCTACCTCTTACATAGACAAGGAAGGCTCAGGTCTTGGGGGAGAGGAAGTCACAGGCTCTATGAAAGTGATTCCTAAACATTTATATCCCATGATGTTCCTACAGCTCATAGCACCCCAACCTCGTCTCCTCCAAACAGAGACAAGATTTCCAAACTGCTCACGAGTAAATGCCACTGAAAGCCCTGTCCTTCACATAGTGACCTCCATGGCCTATTCCAGACACAATTTACACAACACTTACAGACTGGTGCCTTTTAACAGTTGCTTCCTCAGGCTCCGCTTGCTTGCGTTTATGAATTCTTGGACTTCATACTCTTCCAGAATACTCTTCTTCCAAAATCTTCTTAAACTTATCAAGTCACCTTCCCTCCTATCTTGTAACCCTTCCACACTATGATACTAGACATGCATTTAATGATTATAACATGCTATTTATAAACTCAGCTTCTTTCTATTTTTTCCTTCTTTTATATAAAGTCATTTTTTTCTCTACTGTATACAAAATACATACTCCTTATTGAAGATTTAGACAACTTGGAAAAGTGAGAAAATAAAAAATCTCCCATAGTATCACTATCCAAATGCAGCTGCCCTAAATGCATTTTGTTTTGTTTCTTTGCAGCTTTTTTTCCTACACATGATTTTCTGGTTTGGTTTTCATTGGAAATATGTCTGCTTTGATATTTCTCCTCTTTGGGCTTTTATAGTTTCATCTGAAAATGAGCTTGTTGGACTAGATAAATTCCAAGGTCATTTCCTAACACTACCATTCTGTTTTTGTCTTTATCAGAGAACTTGGAGACTATTTGTGCTTGGAGTCTATTTTTATACTGTAAAAGGAAGTGAGGATATTTAAGACAGGTAGGGACATTTGTCATGGATGTTAGTTGGATTACATCTGGGCTTTTGTGTTCAACTGTGGGCCATACTACAGAAATTAGATGTTTTACAAACTGCGATGAGAATATAAAGTTGGGCAATGTTTTTAGAGGGCAATTTGGTAAAATAAATAAAAAGTCTTGGGAGGTGGGGGTCGGGATTGGGAGTTCATGTACACTCGTGGCTGATTCATGTCAATGTATAGCAAAACGAATACAGTATTGTAAAGCAAAACAAACTAAAAAATAAAAGTTAATTAAAATAAAAAAAGAAAAAAAAATAAGTAAAAAGTCTTAAAAGTCTTCAGGTCAGTGGATTTATCCTAAGAGGAAAAATAATGGTTTGGTTATATAGATAGTCACAATATTTTTATTTTATCTTAACTAAAAATTTTTTTATTTTTAAATTTTATATTTTTGGCTGTGCTGTGTAGCACATGGTATCTTAGTTCTTCAGTCAGGGATCTAACCTGTGCCCCCTGTGTTGAAAGTGCAGAGTCTTAACCACTGGACTGCCAGGGAAGTCCCCACAGCATTTTTAATTAATTAAAAAAAATTTTGGTAAAATGCATGACATTAAACTGAATACATTATAATATAGCAATACAAAGAAATAGTATGTGGTCATTAAAATGATATATTGAAAGAAAACAGATAAAAACTAATACAGTGTGATTCCATTTATATACAGTTCAAAAATATCTATGACATTCTTTGCAGGGGGCAGTGAACAGAAGAGCACAGGGGAACACAGCCAATGGAGCAGCAGGGAAGTCCCCTCATTCTTTTTTATTGAAAGTTCCTGGATGGAAAAATATCTCCTCCCTTGGCTTCTGTGACACCATTTGTTTTTGTTTTCTGCTTTCTTCTCTTTCATTCTCTGGTTCTGGCACAGGTATTTCCAAGCCTCCAGATCTCAAATTTCCTCTAGCCTCCTTTTACTCAAGCCCATTGGGCGATCTTTCCTGCATACATGGCCTCACCTAACATTGCTGTCCTGCTGAATTCCATGTCTCTACATACAGCCAGAACTTGCATTCTGGGTACCAGATCCCCAAAACCTCTTGGTTAATGGACATCACTTCTGGATGTCCCATTAGCATCTCAATTTTGAAATGTTAAAACTGAACTCTTTATGACTCCCCCAAATCTACTTCTTCCCACATTCCTTATCTCCTTGAATGGCATCTCTTGCCCCTTTCTACCCCCTCACCTCTGGGGCTCCCTCTTGCACACTTGTTCCCTCTTTGTGCCATAGGCCCATCCCAAGGTTTTTTCCCACTCGCACTTGGCCATCCTTTTCTCCCTCAGGACACAGTTCTGATGTCCGCTCTCCACCCCATCACCCCCACTTCATCTTTCCCTCCATCACCTATGCTTCTGCCGTGGCATCCAAGCAGTGCTATTTCTTTGTCACCTTTCTACAACACAAACTCCTTGAGACTGGGAAGCCTTGCCTCTCATCTTTGTAAGCTTAAGCCTATCATTTTGTTGACATATAGCAGAAACTCAAAAAAGATGTCAAATGAACTAATGAAAGTAACCCCAAAATATATATATATATATATATATACCTAATGGAAGAATTTAATATAGTGGCAGGGGAACAGATTTATCCTTAACGGGAGTTTAAGCAACCCCTTAGAGTCTACGTATCATTTAGCTTAAGCTATTTTTTCTTTCGCCTCAATACTGAGTCATTGAGATTAATATGGAGTCAAGGTGCTCCATCTAAACCAGAAAAACACGCCAGAAGCACCAAGCTTCCTCAGGTCCAACCAGCACCAAATCCTCAAATATTTGCTAGTTGTTGCCCTTGGCCTTCTGAAACAGTTTTCATGGGGCTCACAAAAAGATACTCACAATATGTGTTAGTAAAAGATGCAATATATATTCTGAAATCATTGTGCTTTGGGAGGGGTTCGGTAATGATTCAAGTAATTTCATGGGTTCAAATTGCTTTCTTTTTTGAAGTTAATACAGAATTTCATTATGTATCACCTCACACTGGTGAGAATGGCCATCATCAAAAAATCTACAAACAATAAATGCTGGAGAAGATGTGGAGAAAAGGGACCCTCTTGCATAGTTGGTGGGAATGTAAATGGATACAACCACTGTGGAGAACACTATAGAGATTTCTAAAAAACTAGGAATCAAACTACCATATGACCCAGCAATCTGACTCCTGGGCATATACCCTGAGAAAGCCATAATTCAAAAAGACACATGTACCCCAGTGTTAACTGCAACATTATTTATAATAGCCAGGACATGGAAACTACCTAAATTTCCATTGACAGATGATGGGTAAAGAGGATGTACATATATACAGTGGAATATTACCCAGCCATAAGAAGAAATGAAACTGGGTCATTTGTAGCGATGTGGATGAACCTAGAGTCTGTCATACAGAGTAAAGTAAGTCAGAAAGAGAAAAATAAATATTGTATATTAATGCATATGTATAGAATCTACAAAAATGCTACTGATAAACCTATTTACAGGGCAGAAATAGAGATGCAGACATAGAGAATGGGTTTGTGAACACAGAGAGGGAAGGCGAGGGTGAGATGAATTGAGAGAGTAGCATTGACTTATATACACTGTCATTGGTAAACAGATAGCTAGTAGGAAGCTGCTGTATAACACAGGGAGCTCAGCTTGGCGCTCAGGGACGACCTAAAGGGGTGGGATGAGGGGTGCAGGAGGGAGGCTCAAGAGGGAGGGGACATATGTTTACATATTGCTGATTCACGCTATTGTATTGCAGGAAATAATACCACATTGCAAAGCAATTATATTCCAATTTAAAAAGTAAAATTAAAAAGGTGCTTTTACAAAAAATGGAATTTCACATAACTGGGAGAGACGTAGCTGGGGCACTCAGAGTTCTTTTTCATCGATATGCATTTGTCATTATTTGTCACTGTTTTCAGACATCAATAGCTAGATATAAAGGAAGAAAGTAAAATGGAAAATTGAAGTACTTATTGAAATAATTTTGGCCGACTCTTCCCTCATCTACCATATTCTTACAACTTCACCTAGATTTTGGCCTCCAAAGGAAATGGCACCCCACTCCAGTGTTCTTGCCTGGACAATCCCAGGGACAGGGGAGCCTGGTGGGCTGCTGTCTATGGGGTCACACAGAGTTGGACACTAAGTGACTTAGCAGCAGCAGCAGCATCATATATTTACTTATGCTTCTAGAGCATGTGCTTTGAAATCAGAAAAACTTGTTCTGAGAGGAAAGTTACTTAACCTTCCTAAACCTTCCTAAACCATTCCTTCAACAGTAAAATGGGGAAGAATATGAGTACTGATGATTGGTCTGAGGATTAAATAAGATAATATGTATAAAGATGCCACAGTGTATGGAACATAGTAAGTCTCCATTATATGTTAGTTTTAATATTGCTATGAGGTAACGATTTTTGAGATAGAGGATGGGAACTTTGGCTTATTCAGTTGCCTTCACACTTCATTTCCTTGGGGTCATGTCTCTATTGTACATGCTTCCAATTGAGAAAACAATTGGCAATGTGTTAACTCATTGGCTACTCAGACTTGGGATGAACAGAGATCAATATTATTTTGCCATGTAAAAGAAATCCAGAGAGGCTAGGAGGGGAGTGTCCAAGATGGCAGAGTAGAAGGACCCTAAGCTCACCTCCTCTCATGAGCACACCAAAATCATATCACTCTGCAGAATGACCATTGTTGAAAGACTTAATCCTACCAGAAAAGATCCACTACAGCTAAAGACATAAAGACAGAACCATGACGAGACTGTTGGAGGTGCAGACTCAAGATATAATAAAATCTCATACCTTCAGTGGACAACCCATGAACTGGAGAATAATTATGTTACAGAGAGGCTAAAGGATAGGTTCAAGGGCACACATGGCTTGGACACACACACAGGCTTTTGGGTGTTCTCTCATCGCCAGTGCTGGGTTTTGAGTCTGTAGTGTCTGCCAGTGTCCACTGATCATTCTTCGTGAGTCTTGGAACAAGCAAAAGGGGGCTTTCAGTGAGTTAAGCCTGAAGACATGGCCTTGACTGAGTGAACAGGCTCAGTACCTAAAACTTCACCAGGTGACTCTGTGAGTTAATGACATTTTCAAAAAGATCTCAATAAGTGGGTAGGGAGACAGTGAGTATGAGGCTGTGAAATCTTTACTTGGTAAAACTTACTCACCTGTGTTCTTTCCTTTGTTAGCAATAATTATTCCTTTCGGAGGACTCCATTAACTCAGCAACATTTTTATTTCCTTTGAGGAAATAATTTTAAAAACACGAGAAAAAACCCTTATGTCATGTCATGCAGTGTTCTGCTGCTGCTGCTAAGTCACTTCAGTCGNTTACTCACCTGTGTTCTTTCCTTTGTTAGCAATAATTATTCCTTTCGGAGGACTCCATTAACTCAGCAACATTTTTATTTCCTTTGAGGAAATAATTTTAAAAACACGAGAAAAAACCCTTATGTCATGTCATGCAGTGTTCTGCTGCTGCTGCTAAGTCACTTCAGTCGTGCCCAACTCTGTGTGATTCCATAGACGGCAGCCCACCAGGCTCCCCTGTCCCTGGGATTCTCCAGGTAAGAACACTGGAGTGGGTTGCCATTTCCTTCTCCAATGCATGAAAGTGAAAAGTGAAAGGGAAATCGCTCAGTCGTGTCTGACCCTCAACGACCCCATGGACTGCAGCCTTCCATGCTCTTCTGTCCATGAGATTTTCCAGGCAAGAGTACTGGAGTGGGTTGCCATTGCCCTCTCCAATGCAGTGTTCTAAGGATTGTTTAATGTCTCTTTGAACCTCACAGTTCTTTAAACATAGTGAACCCTTTATTAATTTGATCTATTTAAGTGAAGAAATTGTTTTGTTCTAGTCAAACCATACTTAAGAGTTTTTTTGCAGTGAAAAGGTTTATATAATTAAGTAGGTTCATTGTGAGCACACAATGCCTGTATTTCTCCAACATTAGAAAGATACCTATTGGTGTGTAAAGGTATCTGAGGTTGTCTTGGAAAGTGGCCCAGTGTTTCTCTTCCATTACTCCCATCTTGAATGGCCTGGACTTTGAAAATATAGGTGTTGGTCAGAGTGAGTGTCAACACTCACCTGGGCCCCTTCAGGGGAGAAAGAGCTGTGGCGATCACACGACTGTCTAGAACGGCATGATCTCACAGTTAGGGCAGCTGGGCCCTGGAGTCACATGGGAATATTTCTCTGTGTGAACCCAGCCTAGCTCATGAGTTGCGTGTTTTTTCTTCATAGTGGAAACTCAACCAAGTCTAGTGTGGGTTTTCTCAGCCTAATCCAGTAATTTCTGATAGTCAGAAATGCTGATAGTCCAGTCCTTTGTGTCCTTCTCCCAACTCCTATGTTAAATCCTAAAGGCCCATGTGATGGTATTAGGAGGTGGGACCTTTGGGAGGTGTTGAGGTCATGAGGGTGGAGCCTTCATGAATAGGATTGTTTTTGTTTAGTTGCTAAGTCTTGTCTGACTCTTTGGTGATCCTATGGACTGTAGCCTGCTGGGCGCCTCTCTCCATGGGATTTTCCAGGCAAGAATACCAGAGTAGATTTCCATTTCTTTCTCCAGGGGACCTTCCTGACCCAGGGATCTAACCCATGTCTCCTGGATTGGCAGGCAGATTCTTTACCATTAAACCACCAGAGAAGCCCTGTGAATAGGATTAGTGGTAAAGAATCCACTTGCCAAGCAGGAGATGCAAGGGACCTGGATTCGATGTCTGGATCAAGAAGTTCCCCTGGAGGAGGAAATGGCAACTCACTCTAGTGAGTTCTTGCCTGGGGTATTCCATGGACAGAGGAGCCTGGTGCTACAGTCCATAGGACGACAAAGAGTTAGACAGGACTGAGCACACACTGAGCCTGATGAATTATGGAATGAGATTCGTGACATTGTACAGGAGATAGGGATCAAGACCATCCCCATGGAAAAGAAATGCAAAAAGGCAAAATGGCTGTCTGGGGAGGCCTTACAAATAGCTGTGAAAAGAAGAGAAGGAAAAAGCAAAGGAGAAAAGGAAAAATATAAGCATCTGAATGCAGAGTTCTAAAGAATAGCAAGAAGAGATAAGAAAGCCTTCTTCAGCAATCAATGTAAAGAAATAGAGGAAAAGAACAGAATGGGAAAGACTAGAGATCTCTTCAAGAAAATTAGAGATACCAAGAGAACATTTCATGCAAGGATGGGCTCGATAAAGGACAGAAATGGTCTGGACCTAACAGAA
>SJXQ01011298.1:0-146766 GCA_006408695.1 Aepyceros melampus
TCCCTTGGACTGCAAGGAGGTCCAACCAGTCCATTCTGAAGGAGATCAACCCTGGGATTTCTATGGAAGGAATGATGCTAAAGCTGAAGCTCCAGTACTTTGGCCACCTTATGCGAAGAGTTGACTCATTGGAAAAGACCCTGATGCTGGGAGGGATTGGGAGCAGGAGGAGAAGGGGACGACCGAGGATGAGATGGCTGGATGTCATCACGGACTCAACGGACATGAGTCTGAGTGAACTCCGGGAGTTGGTGATGGACAGGGAGACCTGGCGTGGTGCGATTCATGGGGTCGCAAAGAGTCGGACACGACTGGGAGACTGAACTGAACTGAACTGAAACTGCGGTATGCCAGGCCTCCCTGTCCATCACCATCTCCCAGAGTTCACTCAAACTTATGTCCATCGAGTCGGTGATGCCATCCAGCCATCTCATCCTCTGTTGTCCCCTCCTCCTCCTGCCCCCAATTCCTTCCAGCATCACAGTCTTTTCCAATGAGTCAACTCTTTGCGTGAGGTGGCCAAAGTACTGGAGTTTCTGCTTTAGCATCAGTCCTTCCAATGAACACCCAGGACTGGTCTCCTTTAGGATGGAATGGTTGAATCTCCTTGCAGTCCAAGGGACTCTCAAGAGTCTTCTCCAACACCACAGTTTAAAAGCATCAATTCTTCGGCACACAGCTTTCTTGACAGTCCAACTCTCACATCCATACATGATCACAGAAAAAACCATAGCCTTGACTAGATGGACCTTAGTCGGCAAAGTAATGTCTCTGCTTTTGAATATACTATCTAGGTTGGTCATAACTTTTCTTCCAAGGAGTAAGCGTCTTCTGATTTCATGGCTGAAGTCACCATCTGCAGTGATTTTGGAGCCCAAAAAATAAAGTCTGACACTGTTTCTACTGTTTCCCCATCTATTTCCCATGAAGTGATGGGACCGGATGCCATGCTCTTTGTTTTCTGAATGTTGAGCTTTAAGCCAACTTTTTCACTCTCCTCTTTCCCTTTCATCAAAAGGCTTTTAGTTCCTCTTCACTTTCTGCCATAAGGGTGGTGTCATCTGCATATCTGAGGTTATTGATATTTCTGCCAGCAATCTTGAATCCAGCTTGTGCTTCTTCCAGCCCAGCGTTTCTCATGATGTACTCTGCATAGAAGTTAAATAAGAAGGGTGACAGTATACAGCCCTGACATACTCTTTTCCTATTTGGAACCAGTCTGTTGTTCCATGTCCAGTTCTAACTGTTGCTTCCTGACTTGCACATAGGTTTCTCAAGAGGCAAGTCAGGTGGTCTGGTATCCCCTCTCTTTCAGAATTTTCCACAGTTTATTATGATCCACACAGTCAAAGGCTTTGGCATAGTCACTAAAGCAAAAATAGATGTTTTTCTGGAACTCTCTTGCTTTTTTTGATGATCTAGCAGATGTTGGCAATTTGATCTCTGGTTCCTCTGCCTTTTCTAAAACCAGTTTGAACATCTGGAAGTTCACAGTTCACATATTGGTAAAGCCTGACTTAGAGAATTTTGAGCATTACTTTACTAGCGTGTGAGTTGAGTGCAACTGTGTGGTAGTTTGAGCATTCTTTGGCATTGCCTTTCTTTGGGATTGGAATGAAAACTGACCTTTTCCAGTCATGTGGCCACTGCTGAGTTTTCCAAATTTGCTGGCATATATGATTACTGATCTGTAATAAGGGCTCAATGAAAGAGAATCAAACTTCCTCAACTCTACCTCACTGTTCCAGTTGATACTCTGCGTGGGAAGGCAAGTCACCATTAAGCTACATGAGTCTGCTTTCAAAATCTGTGCTTCGTTTTAGGAGAGCTCTGAGAGATCAGTGTGACCTGGGAGGCGATGGAAGGCTTCTTGAGGGACTTGGAAGTTTCCTGGGCTCAACAGAACATGTGAAAGAAAAGTCAGAGGAGGTTGCCATACGGGTCCTCAATCCACCTCTAGGGTGTAGTTCTAGTTCAAGTAAACAGAATTTGGAAGAGCAAGTTCCTGATAATCAAGTTTGCACAGTACCTCACTTTTAGTTGTTTAACTGGCAACATTAGACATGGAAGACAGTATATCTTGTAATATAAACAGCCTCTTTTGATATATTCTACATAAATATCAAATATTATTATAACCAAGAGGAAACTGAGAAGGAAAAAAACCTGGATAAGAACAGCAATGTTGAGCTATGCACTCATCGCAGATAAATACATAAAACCTTTGAAATTATGACATAACCAGTACTGTTAGATTTATGGTAATGGGTATTGCTCTTATTCCAAACTCCTACTCTACATTTATCATCTTTATGTTCATATTGCATCTCCATTTTCAATGTCTTACAAATTTCTCCCTCTCCTAGTAACCTTTTCAGCTGAAATTTCATATGCTTCATATTAGCTCAGAAGCAAACTCTTTTCTGGAAAGTTGAACCTATCTGTTCAGCCATTTCTGAGTTAGTCAAGCATGAAGGCAGGTTGTTTAGGAAATTTGTCAAGATCCACTTTTTAAGTGTTCAGATTTAATTCAAGATGATTTAAATTTAAACCTCTCAGACCTGTCATGCATGTGTTCTCTCAGGAGAAAAACGTTCTTTGCTTTGAGATATAACTGGTTGAGGTTTACACTCCACTTTCTGTATCAATGGGGTGTGGTTAGGAAGAGATCTGCTCAGATCCTGGAAACCTCTCTGGGTTTCCAGAACCTTCATGCATATTTATAAGAATGCTTTATCTTCCCCATCCCCCACTCATTATCAACTCTCTAGGAGAACTTGAAGGTAACAACTCGTGTCTGACTGTTCCTTGTCAGGCAATAGTAAAAGTTTTATTCTATGAAAAATTGGAAAAATAAGGATTTAAAGTATTTATTTATTGAAACTGGGTATTAGAGACAGGTAGACAGGAATATCTGTATTGCTAACAGCATCTTTTAAGAAAACATTATTGGATATATTAACAAGACTTTCCTCAGATGAGAAAAGACTATTCATCATAAGATTAAAAGTGCTCTGAAATACTGGGAATGTACAAAATTAAAAAGAATTAAAGTAGGAATAGGTGTGAATGGCGTAGAGGCAGGAGAGAAGAGGATAGACATCTTCCATCTGACCTGGCAGACAGACTCAAGGCCAAGGGATGTGTTCCATTATCTATTGTGGCAGGGCTTCCCTGACAGCTCAGTTGGTTAATTATCCAACTGCAGTGTAGGAGACGCTGGTTCGATTCCTGCGTCAGGAAGACCCCCTGGAGAAGGGATACTCTATCCCCTCCGTATTCTTGGGCTTCCCTTGTGGCTCAGCTGGTAAAGAATCTGCCCGCAATGCGGGAGACCTGGGTTGGACCCCTGGGTTGGGAAGATCCCCTGGAGAAGGGAAAGGCTACCCACTCCTGTATTCTGGTCTGGAGAATTCTATGGACTGTATAGTTCATGGGTGGCAAAGAGTTGGATACAAATGAGCGATTCTCACTTTCACTATTGCGGCATGACAAAACACCTCAAAACTTATGCCCTAAAACAACCCTTTTAGTATCTCTCGGGGTTGGCTAGGCTCTGTTCGACAGTTATTGCTCAGGGTTTCCCATGTAGTTGCAGCGACCAGGGCTGGCTAGCACACTCTGAGGGTTCACTCACTCACTTAGGTGTAGCACCTGGGCTGGGAATGAAGGAGTCTTCCGGCCTGGAAAAAGAAGATAACGACCTCAAAGGCCCAGGCTGGACCACCTGACTTGGGGAAAACAAAACTGAACTTAAAGTCCCACCACGATACTCTGGGCAGATTGCATCAAGCCAAGACTGACTTTCACCCCCCTGCCCGGGACCCTCCTCCGCTCCCGCCCAATCCCCCCGCCCCTGCCGCCCGGCACCATCTCCAGCTCCGTACCTCCACAAGCCATCTCCGCCTCCTCCCTCTTCCCTGAGGTACCTGCTCCAGCGATTGCAGAGCGCCCATCTTCCCAGCCCGAACAAAACCCGGAGCGGTGGAATCCCTCTCCTGGACCGCCCCGCCGACCACTGGGCATGCTCCGTCGTCAGTCAGGCTGGGGCCGGGAGCTGCTAGCGCCGTGCGCGCCGGCGGGTTCCTCCGCGGCCGCGCGTCCTCCGCCTCCCGAGCCGGCGGGTTCCTGCCGCGGCCGCGCGTCCTCCGCCTCCCGAGCCGGCGGGTTCCTGCCGCGGCCGCGCGTCCTCCGCCTCCCGAGCCGGCGGTGGGCGCGTGATGGCGGCGGCGGCCGGGAGCGCCAGCGGCGGGAGCAGCAGCAGTGACACGTCGAGCACCGGCGAGGAGGAGAGGATGCGGCGCCTCTTCCAGACCTGCGACGGCGACGGCGACGGCTACATCAGCAGGTACTCGGGGAGGTCCGCGGGACGGGCCGGGGCGCGACCCGCCTCTCCGCAATGCCCGAGACCCCTCCTCTGCCCCATCGCCCCCAACTTCCCCCAAGTTGCTCCGGAGCTCACGGGAAAAGTTGCCCGCGACTCTCAGAGCGCGTCGCCGGCTCGGCCACGGAGGCCGAGGAGCTAGCTGCTCAGCTCGTCTTCTGGAGGAGCCCGCTGGTGCAACTTTCCCCAGCGCTGCCTTTGTCTGGGCACAGGGAGACCTCTCTTTCGGATGCCGGTCCTCCTCCGGGACTGGGAGCGCTCCTGCCTCTGGGGAGACGAGTGCTGACCGCTTGCCCAGGTAGAAGAGGCTGCCCTGCAGCCTCAGGGTGTCAAGACGCTGTGGCCGCCGGGCAGCGGTCTTGTCCGGTTGTTCGGCGGACAGACCCGGGACCGCACCGGGAAAGGGATGCACGCTCAGCGACAGAAATGAGCAGGAAAAACAAGCTGTGGAAAACTTTCGTGTGCCACAGAGACCCTGCGTTCCAAACTTCGGAGCCCCCAAAGTGAGCGTATTAATGGTTTGCCGCTCAGTACTGATCTAAACCTCTTAGCCTGAGGGGAGCGAAGCGTTCAGGCGCAAAGTGGGGGCTGAGGTGAGGCTGGAATATAGACCCTACTCCCTACCCTGGCCCAAGGCTGTAACCAGGTGAGCCTCTCGAGGGGCCTCGGGGCGCCTCTACGTGATCTTCAAACCCTCGCTCTGCTGCCTTCCAGCTCCCCTGCAGGGCGGTATTGCAACGTCAAGCGGCGAGGCTTGGCAAAATAATTACTCTGCCCAAATGTTTATCACGTATCAGACAATGATGGTGAGGAAGGCAACCATAACGTCTTCCGGAAAGCTTATATGAAAGGTCGACACTGGGCGCTGAAACCTGTACGCGCCGAAATCTGAATTGCCTTCAAAGGGGTAGGCAGCCTAAATTGTGTGTTACTTTTTTTTTTTAGCCTTTGTCTTGGTAATGGTGAAGACACTCTGAAAATCCTAGGGTGCCTCCTATTGATTGTACTTGCTTACACAGAGAAAGAGAGTAGGAAATCCCTCTCCACCTCCAAATTAAAAAAAAAAAAAAAATCTCTGAAACAAGTGATTAGATGTATGAAAAAAAAAATACAAAATTCTTTCGGACTTGACTCAGTTATGATAATTCCTAGCTGAATTTTCTCACTTTTTTGAAGTTACAGTGGAAAACATTAGAAAGATATCAGAATACTTTATGGAGTAATTATGTCCTGAAATGAAAGAAATATGTAACTCCAGGTGACCTTGTATATATTTTCATCTGGAAGTCTTTCCCTTTTTTGGTTCCAGAATAAAAAAATTTCATCATATAGTTTAGTTTTTTTGTGGTTGTTATTTCCTTACCTGGAAGGGCATTATCTCATTTGCAATAATATAAGCTATCTGCATTCTTCATGTTAGAATGCAAAAAGACATTAATTTCATATGGGCAAGAGTGCCTATAGAAAACGACCAAAATTCTCTCCTTCCTTTCCTTTAATCCTATTAATATTGTTGCTTTATCTTAACTACACTTTCTCTATAAATGTTCATATTATTTTGAATGGGGTCTGTGTGGACTCTGAAGGATAACAAATTTTGCTTGAGAACTTTGTTTTGGAAGGTGAAGCATTATAAGGGTATGATGTTAAAGAAGGAATTTTAGAGGGAGGTAGAAATTCACTGGAGTAAAAGTTGGAAAAAACTTTATCCTTTGAGCTACATCACTTTAATATATCTGCTTAAAAGTGGAAGGTATCTTCAGTAGTGGTTCAGTTCAGTTCAGTCGCTCAGTCGTGTTCGGCTCTTTGTGACCCCATGAACTGCAGCTCACCAGGCCTCCCTGTCCATCACCAACTCCCAGAGTTTACCCAAACTTATCTCCATTGCGTCAGTGATGACATCCAACCATCTCATCCTCTGTCATCCCCTTTTCCTCCTGCCCTCAGTCTTTCCCAGTATCAGGGTCTTTTCAAATGAGTCAGCTCTTCGCATCAGGTGGCCAAAGTGTTGGAGTTTCAGCTTCAACATCAGTCCTTCCAATGAACACCCAGAACAGAGCTCCTTTAGAATGGACTGGCTGGATCTCCTTGCAGTCCAAGGGACTCTCAAGAGTCTTCTCCAACACCACAGATCAAAAGCAACAATTCTTTGGCACTCAGCTTTCTTTATAGTCCAACTCTCACATCCATACATGACTACTGGAAAAACCATAGCCTTGACTAGACGGACCTTTGTTGACAAAGTATTTTCTCTCTGCTTTTTAATATGCTATCTAGGTTGGTCATAACTTTCCTTCCAAGGAGTAAGCATCTTTTAATTTCATGGCTGCAGTCACCATTCTGCAGTGATTTTGGAGCCCCCAAAAATAAAGTCTGACACTGTTTCCACTGTGTCCCCATCTATTTCCCATGAAGTGATGGGACCAGATGCCATGATCTTTGTTTTCTGAAGCTTTAAGCCAACTTTTTCACTCTCCTCTTTCCCTTTCATCAAGAGGCTTTTTAGTTCCTCTTCACTTTCTGCCATAAGGGTGGTGTCATCTGCATATCTGAGGTTATTGATATTTCTCCCGGCAATCTTTATTCCAGCTTGTGTTTCTTCCAGCCCAGCGTTTCTCATGATGTACTCTGCATAGAAGTTAAATAAGCAGGGTGACAATATACAGCCCTGACATACTTCTTTTCCTATTTGGAACAAGTCTGCTGTTCCATGTCCAGTTCTGTTGCTTCCTGACCTGCATATAGGTTTCTCAAGAGGCAGGTCAGGTGGCTGGTATTCCCATCTCTTTCAGAATTTTTCACAGTTTATTATAATCCACACAGTCAAAGGCTTTGGCATAGTCACTAAAGCAAAAATAGATGTTTTTCTGGAATTCTCTTGCTTTTTCTTGATGATGGAACAGATGTTGGCAATTTGATCTCTGGTTCCTCTGTCTTTTCTAAAACCAGCTTGAACATCTGGAAGTTCACAGTTCACGTATTGCAGAGCCAAAACTTTAGGTGTGGACAGAGTTGCTGTGGAAGTTATTTTTAGGCTGTGACAGAATTTCCATATAGGAGGAGTTCAGGGTGGCAATTTCATTGAGAGGAGGAAGCAAAGACCTTGTCCAGAAGTGTCTTTACACAGCAAGCACAGTTTTCCTGGAGCACATGTTTATTTGGTATGCTGGAGGATGAGGTCAATGAAAATGACTCCATTTCCAGCGTCACTTCTTCATGCTGCCACTATTTAATGACTTTACTGACCTCTCTATAGTGTGTGGTAAGGTGTGGAATGCTGTGAATTTTCTCTTATATTAAATTTGAGAGTTGGGCTTTCTAATGTAAAACCTTGAATTCTTTAAAAGATATGAAGTTTGTGCTAACATCAATAGCTGTATCTGTTAGGATTTTGTTTGGGCTGTACGTAATAGAATATATAAGTCAAATAAGGGTTGACTGTAATACCTAGAAGTCTGAAGGTGGGCTTGCCAGGCTGAGGCAGCAGCTCCATAATGGGATCAATGCATAGCTTCTTTCTGTCTTTCTGTATCACCGTTCTTCACATGGAGCATTCATCTTCATGGTTATCTCACAGTCCTAAAATGATTGCTGTGTCTCCAACTTTATCTCCAAGTTCTAGGGAGGGAAGTGTAAGAGGAGGCTGAAGTGGATGATGCCTGTATCATCAAAGCACAGCTTTCCCAGATCCCTTAATTGACGTAATGTTGGTCAAATTCTACATGCACTAGAGTATAAGGAAGCATGTCATCCATTTGGGTACATTGCCTGCTATACAAAAACTGAGTTCTGTATTAAGAGTGAGAAATTGATATTGGGTAGGCAAGTAGCAACCAAGACATGTAATAAAACTCCCCATATTAACCCAAATTCAACTGTATTGGCTCCAGTCCTTTATCCTAGCCCTCATCTTCAAAGAGGAGTGAACTGGAGGTGTTGCGTTCAGAAAAAGGAGAAGGAGAAGAAAGCCTGAGGCCCTAGGGACATGTCAAGGCATACCATTTCAGGAAGAAGAGAGATAAAAAGTTAGGGTTTTGTGTCTTAAATATCCTCTAGGCCCAGCCTTCCCCATCAAACTGACCAGTATTAGTTAACTGGAGTTTCCTGAAATTTTTGCTGCTGCCCAGGAACTCTGAGGCTGCCAGGGGAATCCAGAATCATCCCCATGGATACTTAAACTGCCTTGAGGTGGAACCAAGCCACAGCTTGAAGAGAGAGGGGTTCGGGCTGCAGGCTCTTCTGGCACCTTCACTAACCTCACGATAACTTCACGCCACACTTTCTGGTATTGAGTTTTGTGGGCCCTAGATATCCTGTGATTGAAGATGGTGGTTTTACTCTATTGGCTGACATTAATTTCCCTTTGGAATTCTAAAGCTGTTATCTTTATCCTTCAGCTTAAGAAACTATTCATGTTGCACATTTTGACAAATAGCATAAACCATCAGTTTCATTTAGGCTGAGTCTTCCAACTTCAGCTCAGACTTTATTGCCTTTGAGAGAGCTTCCATGGCCACTGTATCAAAGTGAGTTAGGGACTTCCCTGGGGGTCCAATGGTTAGGACTCTACTTTCACTGCCGAGGGCTTAGGTTCAGTTCCTGGTTAGGGAACTAAGATCCTACCAGTTGAGTGGTGTGAACAAAATAAGAAAATAATAAATGAAGTGAGTCATCTCTACCCTGGCATTATTCTCCATCATAATACCAATGGCTTTCTTCCAAAGAACCCTTTTCAACCTGTAATTGCATTTGTTTATTGCTTTGTTTGCCAATTTATTGTCATTCTCCCACTAAATATAGCTTCCTGAGGGACAAATCATGGTTTATTAACTGTACACTCAGGATCTGGCACAGTATTCGCCATGTAGCCCTCAATCAGTAAATTCTGATGAAAAATAACCAAGAATAAACAGTGGTATGTCATGTATATTGAAAAATCTTTTGGGCATTTTCCTTGTTTGTGAGATACTTTAAATGTAAATTTATTTTATTATATATTTTCCTTTAAAAATAACTTTTTCCTAGTTATATAAGATACTCTTATTGCTGAAAATTTGCAAAGTATATAATCAAATCAAATCAAAATCATGTAGTACCCCATAACTGGGCTTCCTGGGTGGCTCAGTGGTTAAGGAATCTGCCTGCAATGCAGGAGATGTGGATTCAATCCCTGGGTCGGGAAGATCCCCTGGAGGGAGGCATGGCAACTAACTCCAGTATTCTTGGCTGGAAGAATTCCGGGCAGAGGAGCCTGGCAGGCTACAGTCCATGAGGTCACAAAGAGTCAGACACAACTGAAGTGGCTGAGCACATACGCACATCCCATAACTAAGGAGTATCATTTCTGTTTTCCTGATGACCTATCTACATCATAACATTCCTCTAGTAAAATTAAAAATGATCAGATAAAAGGAAAAGCATCTTGTGTTATGGGTTGCTGCTGCTGCTAAGTCTCTTCAGTCGTGTCCGACTTTGTGCAACCCCATAGACAGTAGCCCATCAGGCTCCACCGTACTTGGGATTCTCCAGGCAAGAACAGTGGAGTGGGTTGCCATTTCCTTCTCCAATTCATGAAAGTGAAAAGTGAAAGTGAAGTTGCTCAGTCGTGTCCGACTCTTAGCGACCCCATGGACTGCAGCCCACCAGGCTCCTCTGTCCATGGGATTTTCCAGGCAAGAGTACTGGAGTGGGGTGCCATTGCCTTCTCTGGTGTTCTTGGTTAGGAAGATTTAATATTATTATGATGGTAGTACTCCCCTGTTTCACTCCCCCCAACCTCCCCAGCTCTAGGCAACCATTAATCTACTTTCTGTCTCTATAGATTTGCCTGTTACGGTATTTCATGTAAATGGAATCATACACTNCTTCTCTGGTGTTCTTGGTTAGGAAGATTTAATATTATTATGATGGTAGTACTCCCCTGTTTCACTCCCCCCAACCTCCCCAGCTCTAGGCAACCATTAATCTACTTTCTGTCTCTATAGATTTGCCTGTTACGGATATTTCATGTAAATGGAATCATACACTATGTAACCTTTGGTTGCTTGTGTTTCAGTGTCATGTCTAAGAAAGTTTTGGGTAATCCACAGTCACAAAGATACATTCCTGTTTTCTCCTAAGAGTTTTATACGTTTTGTTCTTACATTAGATTTGTGATCCATTTTGAGTTTATTTTTGTGTATGGTGTGAAGAAGGATCCAAGTTCATTTTTTTGCATGTGGCTAAACAAGTTGTATCATCACCCTGCTTATTTAACTTATATGCAGAGTACATCATGAGAAACGCTGGGATGGAAGAAACACAAGCTGGAATCAGGATTGCCGGGAGAAATATCAATAACCTCAGATATGCAGATGACACCACCCTTATGGCCAAAAGTGAAGAGGAACTAAAAAGCCTCTTGATGAAAGTGAAAGTGGAGACTGAAAAGGTTGGTTTAAAGCTCAACATTCAGAAAACGAAGATCATGGCATCTGGTCCCATCACTTCATGGGAAATAGATGGGGAAACAGTGGAAAGAGTGTCAGGCTTTATTTTGGGGGGCTCCAAAATCACTGCAGATGGTGATTGCAGCCATGAAATTAAAAGACGCTTACTCCTTGGAAGAAAAGTTATGACCAACCTAGATAGCATATTCAAAAGCAGAGACATTACTTTGCGAACTAAGGTCCATCTAGTCAAGGCTATGGTTTTTCCTGTGGTCATGTATGGGTGTGAGAGTTAGACTGTGAAGAAGGCTGAGCACCAAAGAACTGATGCGTTTGATCTGTGGTGTTAGAGAAGACTCTTGAGAGTCCCTTGGACTGCAAGGAGATCCAACCAGTCCATTCTGAAGGAGATCAACCCTGGGATTTCTTTGGATGGAATGATGCTAAAACTGAAGCTCCAGTACTTTGGCCACCTCATGCGAAGAGTTGACTCATTGGAAAAGACCGTGATGCTGGGAGGGATTGGGGGCAGGAGGAGAAGGGGACGACCGAGGATGAGATGGCTGGATGGCATCACTGACTTGCTGGGCATGAGTCTGAGTGAACTCCGGGAGTTGGTGATGGACAGGGCGGCCTGGCGTGCTGTGATTCATGGGGTCGCAAAGAGTCGGACACGACTGAGCGACTGAACTGAACGAAGTGGTCAAGTTGTTCAAGCACCATTTGTTGAAAAGACTATTCTTTCCTATTTTCTTGACTCTCTTATCACCAACCAATTGACCATAAACATAAACGACTCCCAGTTCTTCTCTGTCTGTAGGTGTGCCTATCTGTATACCAGTACCACACTATTCTGATTACTGTTGCTTTAAGTTTTGAAATTGATAAGTGTGAATCCTCCAGTTTTGTTCTTCTCTTTTTAAGGTTGTCTGTTCTTAGTCCTCTAAGTTCCCTTATACATTTTAGGATCAGCTTGTCAATTTCTTCAACACAGGCAGCTGAGATGTTTCATTGGGATTGCATTGAATCTATAGGTCGGTTTATTCACATGCATTTTTAGTAAATATATTTTTCAGGATAGTTTTGTTTTTTTTTCCACCAGCCCTTTGTTTTATAGTTTTTTAATTTGGAATAGCCAGGTTAGTGAACATCTAAAGTAATAATAGCAAATGTTTATAGAAGCTTTTATAGTTTACAATCAATTGTTCTAAACCTTATCTCATTTGATTCTTGCAACAGAAGTTTACCATCTCTATTTTAAGACAGAAAGCCAAGATAAATAACAGAGCCTCTGAGGAAAAAGAATGCACCTGGTGGCTTTTCCTTAAGGACGTTTTCCCCCCCCATAAATGCTGCACAGCTGTCACAAGAAAACCGATTAAAACCCCTAAAGCCTTACAGTTATTTCCTGTTAATTTATCCAAGGTCTATGGTGCAGATGAATTTTCATTTTAAAACTGGCTTCTTAGCATCTTGGCATTTAAATTCTTGGTAAAGAAGTTGAGGTATTTGCATTCTAAATAAATTTACATGGGATTCTCAGCTGGGGATACTCTCCATTGTTTGGTAGATTGAAAATCTCTCTAAGTGTCAGTCCCAGAATGGAAACCATATAGAGAGAAAGGGCATTTCCTTAGAGATAGTTAATTGTCAGCTTCTCACTGTCATTTCAAAATGTCAGTTTAAATATGTAAATGAGTAATTACTGAAGTCATGCAGTTGATTATTGATGGCTCTCACTGATGGGAGAAAAAGAGTTGGTAGGCAGAGGACTCTCTGGACCTATTCATTGTTCAAATATTTGGATCCCTGTTCCCTTAACAGAGTGAAAATGTAAATGGAACCAATTGCTAGGTTGACCAGTAAGTGTTAAATGTGTTTGTCTGATGTGACAGTTGTTAGCTGAGTTTAAGTGTAGCCCTTAGTTGAAAATTTAGTTGTGAAACTTCTGCTTGGAAAATTCTAGGCAGATGAGCGCTTTAATTTTTTAAATATTCACATCCCAATGTAGAAGATACTTGAAAATGCATCTCAGATTTGATGTTGGTGTTAATTGGGCATTTATGAAATAGTATGGCAAGTGTCACAGATTAAGACACCTGTTGTCTATTATTTAAAAGTTCAACACACATATATTTGTAATAACAGATGGAGGAGGTAAAAACGTAGATAGCCTATGGAGGGCGTTTTTGTAAAAGTGTGACTACATTTCCTTTAAATGTCAGAATTTTTCACTTATTTACAAAAAATCAGAACTTCTTTCTGATACTGATAAGCTTAACAGAATATTCTACATTAGAGGTTAGTGCTCTAAGTCAAGATTTTTACTTTGACTGTTTTATATACTGTAGAGTCTTAACTTGAGTGTGTGTGCATGCCCACTTGCTTCAGTCATGTCCAGCTCTTTGTGACCCTGTGGACTGCGTCCCTCCAGGCTCCTCTGTCCATGGGATTCTCCAGGCAAGAAAACTGGAATGGGTTGCCATGCCTGCCTCCAGGGGATCTTCCTGACCCAGGGATCGAACCCGCGTCTCCTGCTTCGCCTGTATTGCTCGCGGACTCTTTACCGCTGAGCCACGGGGCAAGCCCTAACCCGAGTGTACTTCGTGTTGAGCAGAGTGGAAATCATTGTGATAATATTGTTGGGGAAATATTTACTCCCTAAAAACATGTACGCCGTTTTTATATTTTTCATAAGCAAAAGGAGAAATCAGTGCTGCTCATCTCCCTCCCCCTTCTTGATTTCCAAAGTTCCTTCATCTCTCACCAGAATTATTCTCCTACTGTCCTAACCTGCAGGTTTGGCTCCTCCAGGCCACTTACATGGACATTAAAGTTATCTCTCTATCAATATAACATAAAACTGAGCAGGCAGCACTTCATAAAGTCCTTCAACAGTTGCCTATCCCATGCAGATAAGTTGAGACTCCTCCTTGGGCCATTTGAGGTGAAGCCCCCAGGCCTTCTGGCATGGTGACTGTACCACCTTCGGCATTACTGTTCACACTGCCTTCAGCACACCCAGCTGTTCCAGCGTCAGTGCTTTGCACTTGCAGCTCCTCCCCTAAGTGCTCTTCCCCGCCGTCCTTGTCTGTGTGATGAGCACCTTCTCACTTTTTCTAGACTTAGTTCTCACACAGCTCTTGCTCTCTGGAGACTTTCTCTCATGTCTCAGGACCTTACACACACTACTAGGCCAGCACTGCTCACGTTTGGTATTCCTACTGTTTCCAATTCTTTGCTCCCCACAGTCAATGCAGAGCCTATATACATTTCTTGTCTTTTGTCTTTATAGACTGAGTCTATAGACTCAGTGCCTAGCGTGTAATAGAAACTTATTAAATATTGATCAAATACATAACACTGTTCATGTGTAATGGTCATTTCAAACACTTTAGAATATTTAGAAAAATATTATCAGGCTTTGTCCAACTTAGAAGAAGATGAGAACCTAAGTTTCCATTAGCAGATGCATGGATAAAGCAGACATGGCATATGTATACAATGGAATATTATTTAGCCATAGAAAAGAAGGAAACAATGCCATTTGTAGCTACATGGATGAGCCTAGAGATTATCATACTAAGTGAAGTAAATCAGAAAGAAGAAGACAAATACAATATGATATCATTTATATGTGGAATCTAAAATATGATGCAAATAAACTTATTATAAAACAGAAAAGACTCACAAAGAAAACAGATATATGATTACCAAGGGGAAAGAGGGTCAGGGAGGGATAAATTAGGAGTTTGGGATTTTGTAGATACCAACTATTAATACTGTATTTGTTGTTATTATTGAGTTGCTAAATTGTGCCTGATTCTTTGCAACCCCATGGACTGCAGCATGCCAGGCTTCCCTGTCCTTCACTATCTCCCAAAGTTTGCTCAGGTTCATGTCCATTGAGTCGATGATGCTATCTAACCATTGCATCCACTGATGCCCTCTTCTCCTTTTGTCTTCTATCTTTACCAACGTCAAGGTCTTTTCCAATGAGTTGGCTAAAGTATTGGAGCTTCAGCTTCAGCATCTGTCCTTCCAATGAATATTCAAGACTGATTTCCTTTAGGATGGACTGGTTGGATCTCCTTGCAGTCCAAGGGACTCTCAAGAGTCTTCTCCAACACCATAGTTCAAAGACATCAGTTCTTCAGTTCTCAGCCTTCTTTATGGTCCAACTCTCACATCCATACATGACTACTGGAAAAAACATATTTTTGAATATACGGACCTTTGTTGGCCAAGTAATGTCTCTGCTTTTTAATACACTGTTTAGATTTGTCACAGCTTTTCTTCCAAGGAGCAAGTGTCTTTTAATATCATGGCTGCAGTCGCCATCTGCAGTGATTTTGGAGCCCAAGAAAATAAAATCTGTCACCACTTCTACTTTTCCCCATCTGTTTGCCATGAAGTGGTGGGAAAGGGTAACATAATGTTAGTTTTTGAATGTTGAGTTTTAAGCCAGCTTTTTTTTTTTTGCCTTTTTTTAATATAAATTTATTCATTTTAATTGTAGGTTAATTGCTTTACAATATTGTATTGGTTTTGCTATACATCAACATGAATCCGCCACAGGTGTACACGTATTTCCCATCCTGAATACTGCCCCACCACCACCCTCCCCACACCATCTTCCCTTTTCTCCTTTGCTTTTCACCTCTCTTCTTTTCACAGCTATTTGTAAGGCCTCCCCAGACAGCCATTTGCTATTTTGCATTTCTTTTCCATGGGGATGGTCTGAATCCCTGTCTCCTGTACAATGTCATGAACCTCCATCCATCATTCATCAGGCACTCTATCAGATCTAGTCCCTTAAATCTATTTCTCCCTTCCACAGTATAATCATAAGGAATTTGATTTAGGTCATACCTGAATGATTTAGTGGTTTTCCCTAGTTTCTTCAACTTAAGTCTCAATTTAGCAATAAGGAGCTCATGATCTGAGCCAGTCAGCTCCTGGTCCTGTTTTTGTTGACTGTATAGAGCTTCTCCATCTTTGGCTGCAAAGAATATAATCAATCTGATTTCGTTGTTGACCATCTGGTGATGTCCATGTGTATAGTCTTGTGTTTGCTGTGACCAGTGCGTTCTCTTGGCAAAACTCTGTTAGCCTTTGCCCTGCTTCATTCCGCATTCCAAGGCCAAATTTGCCTGTTACTCCAGGTGTTTCTTGACTTCCTACTTTCACATTCCAGTCCCCTATAATGAAAAGGACATCGTTTTGGGTGTTCTAAAAGATCTTGTAGGTCTTCACAGAACCATTCAACTTCAGCTTCTTCAGTGTTATTGGTTGGTGCATATGCTTGGATTACTGTGATGTTGAATGGTTTGCCTTGGAAACGAACAGAGATCATTCTGTCGTTTTTGAGATTGCATCCAAGTACTGCATTTTGACTCTTTTGTTGACCATGATGGCTACTCCATTTCTTCTAAGGGATTCTACTGCCCACAGTAGTAGATATATAAAAATGTTTTCAAGTTAATGTTTATAGTCCACTTTTCTTAGGCTATTCCTCTCTGGTTACTAGGTTTCACAGTGAACAAACAGTTTCAACTAATAGTAGAATCAAAATAATAAAATTTACTTGTGTTATAGTAACTTCTCTTCAATTTGTTTCACCTACCAGATTATAAACTTTATAACAACCATACCTTTGTAGTTCTCACACCACGAGATACTATTCCTTGTACATAAATGCTGTGTACGTATATGTTAAATCAGTGTGAATGAATGAAGTGATATATTAATACTACCTTAAGATAAAATTATGTTGCTGCTTCTACACTTGCAAGATAGGATTTTTATTTTTCTCGTTCCTAAAATAGAGAAAAATTCCTGTGCCAATATTAACTTGCCTCTAACTGTATGCTTACATGCTCCCAGAATTACCATCAGTAAAATAACATCACATGACGAAAACACAAAGACTATTGCCATGTAAGTTAGTTTATTGAAGTCCCTATTTCGGCAATATAAAATACACATTCCCTTAAAGGAGTAATTTGCTATCCATAGTGGTTTTTTACTTTCTAGATTCCTTCTCAGTTTTCAGTACCTGTAGCATCTGATGATTGTCATACCAGAGCAAATGTAAGAATATCAATTTTTATTTTTAAATGTTTATTGAATGCCCACAGTGTGCACAGAAGAATTCAAAGATGGATGTGTTAGAACCTCTTCTCTTAAGGAATATTTGGTCTTATGCAATAAGTACACACATGACAAGGAAAAGTACAAAGCATCTAGGAAGGTTCAGTGAAGGGAAGAAAACAGCTGGCCTTATAGGAGGATACTTTTCTAGTAAGTTTATTGCAAAGAATATGTCGCTGGCCCAGAATCGTCACTTAGCTTCACCTGCCCTACTCGATCATGGTTCTTTCTTCAGCCAGAGTGGCTCTATCAATGGCTTCCATGCTGCCCTGCCCTCCCCCACAGACAGAGGAGCCAAGGGCAGCCCTGATGACAGAGAGACGACCGCCCCTCCAGAGACTCTAGCCTCCTCAGCGACTGCCTGTCATTGCCAGATGCGTCACCCTGATGGCTCACGGTGAACGATGTCAGATTCGTGATCTCCAAAGAAGAAGGTTTAGCTTCGGGACCAGGGACCAGCCTTGATCACTCTAAAGCTTTTGTATAGCAGAGAGTTATTAAAGTATAAAAAGGGGCAGAGAGAGCTTCTGGCATGGACATCAGAAGGGGACTGTGAGTGCCCCCCTTGCTAATGTTAGCAAGGGAGTGAGATACTTTTTAATTGGTTATTACCAAAAGAATGTCTCAAGGTTATAAAGATCTTACTAGACCCTGTCCCATAATTTACATTTTAAGATAACAGGATTAGCCAGGTTTTCAGAAAGAAGAAACTGTCCTCAAACAGGATACGTTGTCATATAATCCTTAGTACAGAGTTTAAACTGAGTTGTTTGTTGTGTAATCATCAGTTCTGGGCTTAAAGAAAAACAGACATTTCATGTGACTAAGGCTAAGTAATGTAGAGAAAAAGGTTGTCCTTTCCTCCTCCTTGAGAATTCCAGACCCCTGTCTCCACTTTGAGAGCCCTGCACCGCTTCTCCTCCCCTTCCTTCTCCTCCTCCTCTTCTCAGCCTGCCTAGGAACTGACTCTCTCAACCGCTGAGATGTTGTGCAGGTCACACCCTGTGGGGCAGCAACCTGTGAGAAACAGGAAACTGGGAGGAACCAGCTGTTGGTGGCTCCTCCTTCCTTCCTGCTGAGGAACTGCTGTGAAGCAGTAGCTTCCTCTGGCCTCTGTAAGCCCAGAGAACCAGCTCTGTGTGCTGCAGCTGTGGTCAGCTTGTGTACACACCGCTTATCTTCACTCTCCCCACTTTGTTTGCTCATTCATCTTTTCCCTGTACTCTTTCTTCCCTGAGATTGCAACCCCAATAAAATATAGGCATGTAAGCTCAAAACAGAACCCGTATAAGCAGCTCACAAAAAGGATATCAGTGTTTAACTAGATTGGACTTCGTAGGCCCTGAACCTTATTGCAAAAAAAAAAAAAAAAAAAATTCATAAGAAAAAATGGAAAGAAAAAAGTTCCCTCTTAGTGTCATCTAGTCAGAGATAGTAAGAGACACACGAGCGCAAATATGGTGTAGTGTAGTACTCATTACTTGTTGCCCACGTCTATCCTTACTTCCCTTCCTCCCCAAAGATCCTTAACAAAACCTCAAGCAGCCACTCTTCCACCAGAAACCTACAAGAATGTGTGGCAGGGTCCCACCTCCAAATGTAAGGGGAAGCCTGGAACTCCAAGGGTAACCTCAGCCTCTCGGAAGCATTTGAGTTAGGAAAGGCCATGAGATAAGATTTGCACTAATGAGTATCTAGAAGAAGTGTACTGGAGATTGCTAGAAATGGTTTCCACATTCTTCTGGTACAGTTTCTGAAAGCAGCTCCTTCTCTCTTTCCCTCCCAAATGGGAGATAACAGGAAGAGGATACACAAACTGTTGATTCTGGATCCAAAGGGTTTGGATTAATGTTAGAAAGAAGACTACACTTTTAAGGGAGAGGATCATCATGGAAAAAGCTACAGCCTTGATGGTATTGATTGAACCACCCTGCCTCTAGCCTTCCTGCTATACAATACATTTCTCTATTATTAAAGATCTCTTGAGTTTTAACTTCTCTATTTATGCCCTAAAGCATACTATTGTATTTATATAAATGGGCTTTTACTAGGCAGGCTATTTTGTGATTTTTTTTTTTTTTTTTGCATATTGAAAAAAAGTTATGACCCACCTGGTGGCTCAGATGTTAGCATCTGTCTGCAATGCGGGAGACCTGGGTTCAATCCCTATGTTAGGAAGATTCCCTGGAGAAGGAAATGGCAACCCACTCCAGTACTCTTGCCTAGAAAATCCCATGGACGGAGGAGCCTGGTGTCCATGGGGTCACAAATAGTCGGACACTACTGAGCGACTTCACTTCACTCTCACTAGACAGCATATTAAAAAGCAGAGACATCACTTCGCGAGCAGAGGTCCGTCTAGTCAAGGCTATGGTTTTTCCAGTGGTCATGTAATGTGAGACTTGGACTATAAAGAAAGCTGAGCACCAAAGAATTGATGCTTTTGAACTGTGGTGTTGGAGAAGACTCTTGAGAGTCCCCTGGACTGCAAGGAGATCCAACCAGTCCATCCTAAAGGAGATCAGTCCTGAGTGTTCATTGGAAGGACTGATACTAAAGCTGAAACTCCAGTACTTTGGCCACCTGATACAAAGAGCTGACTCATTTGAAAAGATCTTGATGCTGGGAAAGATTAAAGGCGGAGGAGAAGGGAAGGACAGAGGATGAGATGGTTGGATGGCATCACCGACTTGATGGACATGAGTTTGGGTAAAATCCAGGAGTTGGTGATGGACAGGGAGGCCTGGTGAGCTGCGGTTCATGGGATCACAAAGAGTCGGACACGACTAAGTGACTGAACTGAACTGAACTGATGTTATGTAAATTTACCATGTAAATATGGATCTCATATCACCATTTAAAATTAAGTAGTCCATGGTGTGTATGTGTGTGTGTGTGTGTATATGTGTGCATGTGTCTGTATAATAATTTTGTTGCTGTTATTTAGTCACTCAGTCGTGTCCAACTCTTTGTGATTGAATGGACTACAGCCCGCCAGAATCCTCTGTCCGTGTGACGTCCCAGGCAAGAATACTGGAGTGGATTTCCTTCTCCAAGGGATTGCTTGGTAAATTGTACTAGTTATCCCTCTACAGAAATTTTATTTTACTTTTAGTTTATTTGTTGATTAGCCCAAAACTCTGTGGCTAAAACAACACATATTTATCATCTCATGGTTTCATAGGTCTTGAATCCAAGCATGGCTTAGCTGGGTCCTCTGTTTGAAGTCTCTTAAGAGGCTGCAGTCATGGTATTGGCTGGAAACAGAATCATCTCAAGGTTCAACTGGGCAGATCCCAGCTTCCTCAGTGATTGTTGACAGGATCCAGCTCCTGGAGAGCCTATGGATAGAAGACTTCAGTTCCTTCCTCACTGTTGATGTGAAGTCACTTCTGCTCCTTCCTGATGCTCCTCTTCCCCAGAGCAATCAGACAAGAACAGCTAGCAAGACAGAAGCCACAGTCTTCTGTACCATGATCTCAGAAGTGACATCCATCATGTTAGCTGTATCCTGTCCTTGAGAAGCAAGTCCCAAGGTCCAGCTGACACTCCAGGGGAGGGGATTACACAAGGGAGCCACTTCTGGGAGCCTAGGATCAGCTTTAGAAGGCTACCTACCTCACTTTCTGACTTTTATAAGCAGTGCTGTGGTGAATGTTCTTTATATGCATCTTTCAAAATCCCTTCTGATGTGGGCTCAGTTGTGTACCCCAAATTCATATATTGAAGTTCTAATCCCCAGTATCTCAGAATGTGACTAAAGAGATAATTAGGGTTAAATGAGCCTTGTGGGGGTAGGCCCTAAACCAACATGGAGTGAGGTCCTCTTATAAGAGGAGATTAGGACACAGACATGCAGAGTGAAGAGCATGTGAAGGCAAAGGGAGAAGACAGTTATCTGTAAGCCAAAGAGAGAGAGGCTTCAGAATGAAATCAGCGCTTCTAAAACCTCGATCTAGACTTCTAACGTTTTAAGCCACCTAGTCTGTGGTACTTTGTTATGGCAACACTAGAAAACTAATAAACCCCTCTATGAATATCTGGGTTAATATATTACTGATTGCCTTCCAGAATGTACATTGCCATCACCAATCTATAAAAATGCCCACTTCCTCAAGTATTCAGTAACATTACACATTATTACCTTTTTTAGCCTTCGTCAATCTGACATCTGGTATCATATTGTTTGATTTTACACTTCTTTGAATTCTAGTAAATTTGGACATCTTTTTCCATTTATTTATTGACTACCTGTTTCTAATTTGTATATTTTTTCTCAATTTTATGTTAATGTTCTCATTTTTATTTTAGAGAATTTGTATTTTTCTTTTTGGTTTATAAGGAGTCCTTGTACATTAGGGATGGAGAAGGCAGTGGCACCCCACTCCAGTACTCTTGCCTGGAAACTCCCATGGACGGAGGAGCCTGGTGGGCTGCAGTCCATGGGGTCGCTGAGAGTTGGATACGACTCAGTGACTTCACTTTCACATTTCACTTTCATGCATTGGAGAAGGAAATGGCAACCCACTCCAGTGTTCTTGCCTGGAGAATCCCAGGGACGGTGGAGCCTGGTGGGCTACCGTCTATGGGGTCGCACAGAGTCGGACACGACTGAAGCGACTTAGCAGCAACAGCAGCAGTACATTAGGGATATTAATTTTTCATCAGGTTGCAAATGTTTTCCTGAATTGTTGCTTTAAAATTTGTGATATATTTTGCAAAACCCTAAGTTTTAAATTTTTATGTAGCCAAATCTATCACTTTCTTCTTTTACTTCTGCACATATGAAGTCTCTAACTATTAAGCTCAGTAGATAAATATTGATATTATTTTCTTATAGCTATCTTATGGGTTCATCTTATAAGTATCTAATTCTTCTTGAATTTATGTGTATATGATTTACAAGACAGGAAACATCTTTTTCCCCAATGATTAGTCACTTGTTCTAATTCCATTTAATAAATCCATTCTTTCCCTAATGATCTGAAAGTATACTTTATTATATAATTACAAGTATATATATTGTGCCTGAATATAGATCTTGCATTTTCTTTTATTGATCTATCTCTTCTTGTATTCATACTGTTACTTCATAATATGGTTAAATATTCCATACAGATTGGCTTCCCTCATCTCTCCTCACCCCCTAAAAATATCTTGACTATTTCTAGGCATTTTTCTCTTCTAAAAGAACTTTAGAAATTTCACTGAATTTTTTTTTCCTTTGGTTTTATTGAGATATAATTAACATACAGCACTGTATAGGTTTAAGGTATAGATCATAAAGATTTGAATTGCATACATCATGAAATAATTACCACATGTGTACATCTATCATCTCATATAGATAGAAAATAAAAGAAAAAGGAAAAAACATTTTTCCTTGTGAAGAGAACTCTAAGGATTTACTCTTAACTTCATTTATGTATAACATATAGCAGTGTCAGTTATACTGATCATGTTGTACATTACATTCCTAATATTTATTTTATGACTATTAATAGAATTTTGTACCTTTTGCTCACCTTCACCCAGTTTCCCTTTCCTCCACCCCTCACCTCCAGGAACCACAAATCTGATCTCTTTTTCTATGAGTTTGTTTGTTTGCTTTTGACGTATAATTGACCTACAACATTATATTAGTTCCTGGTGTACAACATCATGATTCGATATTTCTATACAATACAATGTGATGACCATGACAAGCTGGTTACCATCGGTCCCCATACAAAGGTGTTACATTATTTTCGACTGTATTCTGCATGCTGTCCCTTTCATCTAGTGACTCCTTTGTTTTGTAACTGGAGGTTTGTACCTGTTAATCTCCTTCACCGATTTTCCTCCTCTCCCAACCCCAACCCCCTCCCCTCAAACAACCATCTGTTTATTCTCTGTATCTGTGACTCTGTTTGTGTCTCATTATGTTTGTTCATTTGTTTTGTTTTTATCTTCCACATGTGAGTGAAATCATATGGTATTTGTCTTTCTCTAACTTTTTTCACTTGACATAATGCTTTATGGGTTCATCCATGTTGTCAAATGACAATATTTCATTTTTGTGGCTGAATAGGTCAGGAAGCAAGTTAGAACTGGACATGGAACAACAGAGTGGTTCCAAATAGGAAAAGGAGTACATCAAGGCTGTATATTGTCACCCTGCTTATTTAACTTATATGCAGAGTACATCATGAGAAACGCTGGGCTGGAAGAAACACAAGCTGGAATCAAGATTGCTGAGAGAAATATCAATAACTTCAGATATGCAGATGACACCACCCTTATGGCAGAAAGTGAAGAGGAACTAAAAAGCCTCGATGAAAGTGAAAGAGGAGAGTGAAAAAGTTGGCTTAAAGCTCAACATTCGGAACGAAGATCATGGCATCTGGTCCCATCACTTCATGGGAAGTAGATGGGGAAACAGTGGAAACAGTGTCAGACTTTATTTTGGGGGGCTCCAGAATCACTGCAGATGGTCATTGCAGCCAAGAAATTAAAAGACACTTACTCCTTGGAAGGAAAATTATGACCAACCTAGATAGCATATTCAAAAGCAGAGATATTACTTTGCCAACAAAGATCCATCTAGTCAAGGCTATGGTTTTTCCTGTGGTCATGTATGGATGTGAGAGTTGGACAGTGAAGAAAGCTGAGTGCCCAAAAATTGGTGCTTTTGAACTGTGGTGTTGGAGAAAACTCTTGAGAGTTCCTTGGACTGCAAGGAGATCAGTTTTACCTGTAGCCACAAGGAAAGTTAGATGATTTAGTTGTGGCAAAATTAGAATGAAAGTTTTAGCAAAACAGGTTCTGTTACATTGTAGTGGTCAATTTTCTTACTTCATGTGCAATAAAATTTCATTGCTCTCATTTCAGGTAACTCCATGTGTTGGAGACCATGGATCAATATGACATGATTAAAGCCATTGGGGAAGGTGCCTTTGGGAAAGCGTACTTGGCCAAAAGGAAATCAGATAGCGAGCCCTGTGTTATAAAAGAGATCAATTTTGAAAAGGTAAAGTTAAGAAGTTACAATTCTTGTTCATTTTCAGTGCTATATTCAGCTGGCTTTTAATCCAATTTGTCAAGGAAACGCATCTTTTTTCTTTTTTTTTAACAAGTATGAGTGAGTTGACTTTTGTTTGTTCCGTCTTCTAAATCCATTGTCCAAACAGCAACCAGTCATCTCGTTTTTATTTTAAAATTTTATTTTACTTTTTGGCCGCAACTGTCATCATGAGGGATCTTAATTTCCCCCACTGGGAACTGAACCCATGCCTCCTGCAATGTAAGCAGGGAGTCTTAACCACTGGACCAACAGGGAAGTTTGAAATGATTTTTTTTTTTTTTTCAAAAGAAAAGAAAAAAACAATGTTATCACCCCGTCTACTATGGTATTCCTTACAGTGATAACATCTTTTTTTAATATCCTATGGCATGTCTATGGGAGGCCCCAGCTCCCTAGCTCTGACCCCTCTATTTTGCACAAGGGTGGCGCATTTCCTCTGTCACTCCTAATACAGGTCACCTCCACAAGGAGACCAACATCCTATCTAAGACAACTCCCTGGCTTCAATCATTCCTTATCACACCAGCCTGGTTTATTTTCTTAGTAGCATTTACAATGATCTGGGATTACTCTGTTCATTTATTTCTTATCTGTCTCCTCTAGCATGCAGAACCATGCTGGCACATAATATTGCTCAAGAATGTTGCTGAAAAATATTTATGAAATGCATTGAAGGAATGGAAGGAAACCATATATTACTACTAATCTGGTATTTTTGGAGAATAATTAAATATATTTAAGAGGAATTATTTTGGCTAAATTCCCTAGAAATTTTTGCTAATTAAGAAAATAGTACGTGTAGAGTGGCCACCTGATGTGAACAGTGGACTCACTGGAAAAGAGGGTGTCTGCCTTCATTCTTTCCCTGACGCTGGGAAAGATAGAGGGTAGAGGGAGAAGAGGGCATCAGAGGACGAGATGGGTGGATGGCATCACCGATGCAATGGACGTGAACTTGGGCAAACTTTGGGAGATGGTGAGGGACAGGGAGGCCTAGTGTGCTGCAGTCCGTGGTGTCACAAACAGTCGGACATGACTGGGTGACTGAACAACATGTGTAGAATGATGCAATTTTTGTAAAAATATATGCATTCTCTCTGTATATGTTGCTGCTGCTGCTGCTGCTGCTGCTGCGTTGCTTCAGTCGTGTCCAACTCTGTGCGACCCCATAGACGGCAGCCCGCCAGGCTCCCCGGTCCCTGGGATTCTCCAGGCAAGAACACTGGAGTGGGTTGCCATTTCCTTCTCCAATGCATGAAAGTGAAAAGTGAAAGGAAAGTCGCTCAGTCGTGTCCGACTGTTAGCGACCCCATGCACTGCAGCCTACCAGGCTCCTCCATCCATGGGATTTTCCAGGCAAGAGTACTGGAGTGGGGTGCGATAGGTATGTATATTCCCACAGATATATTCCCATAGGTATAAGAAACATACTAGATAGTTTTATCTAGATGGAATGTGGGGTTATGAGTAATTTTTGCCTTCTGCTTTTGTATCAGTTCACTCTGAAGGTTAGTTTTGACAGCCCTCTCTGATTTGTTCGCACATTTCATTTCAGCCTCCTCTTCACATCCAGTTAGCGACCCCATGCACTGCAGCCTACCAGGCTCCTCCATCCATGGGATTTTCCAGGCAAGAGTACTGGAGTGGGGTGCGATAGGTATGTATATTCCCACAGATATATTCCCATAGGTATAAGAAACATACTAGATAGTTTTATCTAGATGGAATGTGGGGTTATGAGTAATTTTTGCCTTCTGCTTTTGTATCAGTTCACTCTGAAGGTTAGTTTTGACAGCCCTCTCTGATTTGTTCGCACATTTCATTTCAGCCTCCTCTTCACATCCTCTTCTTTTTTCCTGCATACAGACCCCTCCCACTCCAGCCTCTGTCCTTGCCCACGGGGCTCTTTCTTCCAGGAAGGTTTTTGCCTTGTTCAGGGCTGAGCCCTAGGAGAGTCTCCAGGACTTTCCCACTCTAAGTAATCTCTCTTTCTTTGTCAACTCCATAGATTTTATTCGTAATGCTGTTATGATACTGAATGTTTTCTACTTTGCTGTGCTTTAGCTGTTTATTTTGTATCTTCTCCAAACTTTATGCTCTTTGCAGGCAGAATCAATGTCTTTTTCATCTTGGTATTCCAAACAGCAGCTAAGAATGCTTCGCACCTGCAGCGGTTCAGTAAACCCTTATTGGACTGATAATTCAATGCATAGATACTGGCAGGCCTTCTAGCTCTATTGTTAAGCTGGTACATACTTTGTTGTTGCTGTTCAGTTGCTCAGTTGTGTCTGACTCTTTGCGACCCAATGAACGGCAGCATGCCGGGCTTCCCTGTCCTTCACTATGTCCTGGAGTTTGCTCAAACTCATGTTCACTAAGTTGATGATGCCATCCAACCATCTCATCTTCTGTTGCCCCCTTCTGTTTTTGCCTTCAATGGATCTTTTCCAATGAGTTGGCTTTTCGAATCAGGTGGCCAAAGTATTGGAGCTTCAGCTTCAGCATCAGTCCTTCCAATGAATATTCAGGGTTTTTTCTTTTAGGATTGACTAATTTGATCTCCTTGCAGTCCAAGGGACTCTCAGAGTCTTCTCCAGCACTACAGTTCTTTGACCCTCAGCCTTCTTTAGGGTCCAACTCTCACATCTGTACATGACTACTGGAAAAACCATAACTTTGACTATACATTCTTTTGTCAGCAAAATTATATCTCTGCGTTTTAATATGCTGTCTAGATTTGTCATAGTTTTTCTTCCAAGGAGCAAGCATCTTAGAAATTATCAGTTCAGTTCAGTTGCTCAGTCGTGTCCGACTCTTTGTGACCTCATGGACTGTGATGCCATCCAACCATCTCATCCTCTGTTGTCCCCTTCTCCTCCCACCTTCAATCTTTCCCAGCATCAGGGTCTTTTCAAATGAGTTGTCTCTTCACATCAGGTGGCCAAAGTATTGGAGTTTCAGCATCAGCATCAGTCCTTCCAATGAATATTTAGGACCAATTTCCTTTAAGATTGACTGTTTGGATCTCCTTGCAATGCAAGGGACTCTCAAGAATCTTCTCCAACACCACAGTTGAAAAGCATCAATTCTTCGGTGTCAAAAGCACTAGTGTTAAAAATTATAAAACCATTTAAATTCTAAGTAAAGAGAAAGCCATATGGGAGGTGAATCCTCTATAGAAATATATATTAATGCATTTTTAACATCTCTCTCATTCTTCAGTATATATAATTAAACAAACTGACTTTATATATTTCTAATAGAGCACTGAATTTTTTCACTCGTGAAGACCCTAGTCTCCATGCTGTAAATAAGTAGAATTTATATGAGGGAGGCTGTTGTTATCTGTGTTTTCCTGTATCTCTTTGTGTTATCAAATTTGCCTGGCAACATCTGTGTTACAGAATTAATACTTATTACTTCTTCCTTTCTACCCTATTGTAGTTTTTCATTCTTATCTAGAGAAATTTACATGTCTTCTCAGCTCTCCAGCACCTCTCCATGAAACAAACTCTAGACTCCAGAACTTAAACTGCCAATTTTTTTTTACAGGTACCAAAAAGCTATGTATTTTCTCTTATCATCCTACCATTATCAAGCATACTCTTTTATATCTTGCCTTCAAAACTGTATCCTTTTTATTGTGAACATTAAAATATTCATTGAATAAATTTTGAAAAAACTGTAGGGAAAAATAAGGCTATTTAGAGGAAAATAAAAAAATCACAGCTCCTCTCTTTATCACTGTTAATCTTATGGTGAATTTCTCTCCAGGCTACTTTTAATGCATAAATGTACTTATAAGTTATTAGACTATATTAGAATGATTGATGTCATGGTGGATATACTCTTTTATATCAGCTTTTACCCTTAGTACATCGTCAACATTTTTTCATTTCAATGTTTTCATGTAATAAAATGTTCTCATACAGTAACATCAGATGTTTACAGTAGTAGTGGACACCTAGCATAAGTCATGGAGAAGGCGATGGCCCCCCACTCCAGCACTCTTGCCTGGAAAATCCCGTGGACGGAGGAGCCTGGTGGGCTGCAGTCCATGGGGTCGCTAAGAGTCAGACACCACTGAGTGACTTCACTTTCACTTCTCACTTTCATGCATTGGAGAAGGAAATGGCAACCCATTCCAGTGTTCTTGCCTGGAGAATCCCAGGGACAGGGAGGCCTGGTGGGCTTCCGTCTCTAGGGTCGCACAGAGTCGGACACGACTGAAGCGACTTAGCAGCAGCAGTAGCAGAGAAGTCATGTTATCCCAGGTGTTTTACTTATATTAATCTATTTAATCCTCACAACACCCTAAAAGGTGGATCTCATTATCCTCATTGTTCAGGTGAAAGGGGTGGGGCTCAATGAGGTTAGGTGATTTGCTTAGTGACCAACAGACCCTTCTAACTCCTCCTCTGCTCTTTCTGCTGTAACACTGTTCTTCCCTGGATTGATGACTGCAGAGTGTGACATTAGGTTCAAAATATTGTACCATAATTTATCTAACTTTTTCTATTTTCAGATAATTATATTACTTGATTTTTTGCTATGATTAAATAGCATTTAATATATAGAATAAGTTACTTTTCTTAAGCAAACTGTGTGTTTATGTTTATCTACATGTGCATTAAATTAAAAGGTCTAACAATTTACAGCAATTACTTTTAAGGAATCAGTAGGAAGGAGAGGGGGAAGTTTTAACTTTTACCTTACTTCTATCTGACTTAAAATATTTTTTCAAATCATAAGTATATATTGTTAACTGAAAACTAATAATAAAAAACCTAATAGCAAAGCACTGTAATGAAGGCTTTTGTATGAGAACATTTGGGGACATACGTTTCTGATTATTTTCTTTGGATAAATTTCTAGAAGCATTAATAAGTTAAAACTGGGAGCATTTTAAAGTCTCTTTTAGACATTAAAAAGTTGTTTTCCTGGAAAGATTTTTACCATCTTATATAAATATTTACCCCAGAAATATACGAGTGCCATTTTCTGCTTTCTGGTTAACTATGGGTATTAACATTCTTTTGTCTTCACCAATTGCACAGATGAAACATTATATTAAATTTTGTTTTAGTCTTTTTTCTTCTGACTGCTGAGTAAGGCTGAATCTTTCTATTTCTGAACCATTTTTAACTTCTTTTATTTCTTTGAGAGTTGTCTAGTCATGTATTTTCCCATATTTCTATTGGCATACATAGTTGCCTTTTTTTTTTTCTGATTTGCCAGAACTCCTTAAATGTTATAAGTACAAAAATCTGTCATACAATTGCCAGTATTTTTACCTAACTATAATAATGCAGTTCTATGCATATGTTTTCCTTTCAATTTTGTTTATAGTATTCTTTTGAAAAAATAGTTGTTATAAATTAATGTAGTTAAGTAGCTAAGTCTGTTCACCCAGTAGGCATAGTTCAGTTATTTTTATTTTGAAATTCATATGTACTAATTATGCAATTTAAATTGGGGAGAAAGATACTGAAGCTCAGAAGACTTAAGTAATTTACTGAAGGATACGTAGCAGGGAGACAGTAAAGCCTGGATTGAGAATGTTAACTTTATTTTTTTTAATTGTTAAATCTAAATGAGGATGAGAAATCGGGGAACTCACGCATTATGTGTGAGCCAAATGTTAAAGGTCATTACAGAGGGAACAGTGGAGAGGACCAGTGACTCGGAGTGTGAGACAGCCGGACCAGAAGTCAGCGTAGAAATGATGAAGTATCAAGAATGAGGAAGAAAAGGTAGAAATGAGATGTGGCCACTGGCACCAAAACATATGAAAAATATTGTCCATGGATGAGTAATAGAATAAGAATATACATCAGGGAGTGAGGGCAGGAGAGAAATAGGTGAAGGAGATTAAGAGGTACAAACCTCCAGTTGCAAAATAAAGGAGTTATGTGTATGAAATGTACAGCATGGGGAACATAGTGAGTAATTATGCAATATCTTCATAGAGTGACAGATGGTAACCAAAGAAGGTCAGTTTGAAATGCATAGAAATTTTAAATCACTATGTTATGTGATGAAAACTGACATAGTGTTATAGGTCAATTAGATCAAAATTGTGGTATGGGGAGGGAGAATTGGATGAAGGTGGTCAACAGGTACAAACTTCCAGTTAAAAGATAAATAAGAACTACAGATGTAATGTACAACATGGTAAATACAATTAACACTGCTGTTTGTTATATATGAAAGTTGTTAAGAGAGTAAATCCTGCACTATTGTCACAAGGTTAAAAAAAATCGTTTTTCTATTTCTTTAATTTCGTATGTATATGCGATATGCACATTTGCTAAACTTATTGTTTTAATTATTTCGTGGTGTGTGTAAGTCAAATCATTATGGTATATACCTTAAAAGTGTACAGTGCTATATGTCATTATATCTCAATAAAACTGGGAGGAAAGGTAATAATAAAAGCAAATTAATTAGTTTTTTAAAAAAGAAAAGAAAATATATTAAATCTAAAATGAAGTCACAAGAGACAAATTTTATTTGAAAACAAAAAATATAGTAATCTTAACATAGAACTTTCATACAGATGTTCAAGCTGGTTTTAGAAAAGGCAGAGGAACCAGAGATCAAATTGCCAACATCCGTTGGACCATGGAAAAAGCAAGAGAGTTCCAGAAAAATATCTATTTCTGCTTTATTGACTATGCCAAAGCTTTTGACTGTGTGGATCACAATAAACTGTGGAAAATTCTGAAAGAGATGGGCATATCAGACCACCTGACCTGCCTCTTGAGAAATCTGTATGCAGGTCAGGAAGCAAGTTAGAACTGGACATGGAACAACAGACTGGTTCCAAATAGGAAAAGGAGTACGTCAAGGCTGTATATTGTCACCCTGCTTATTTAACTTATATGCAGAGTACATCATGAGAAACGCTGGGCTGGAAGAAACACAAGCTGGAATCAAGATTGCCGGGAGAAATATCAGTAATCTCAGATATGCAGATGACACCACCCTTATGGCAGAAAGTGAAGAGGAACTAAAGAGCCTCTTGATGAAAGTGAAAGAGGAGAGTGAAAAAGTTGGCTTAAAGCTCAACACTCAGAAAACGAAGATCATGGCATCTGGTCCCATCACTTCATGGGAAATAGGTGGGGAAACAGTGGNGAAAAGGAGTACGTCAAGGCTGTATATTGTCACCCTGCTTATTTAACTTATATGCAGAGTACATCATGAGAAACGCTGGGCTGGAAGAAACACAAGCTGGAATCAAGATTGCCGGGAGAAATATCAGTAATCTCAGATATGCAGATGACACCACCCTTATGGCAGAAAGTGAAGAGGAACTAAAGAGCCTCTTGATGAAAGTGAAAGAGGAGAGTGAAAAAGTTGGCTTAAAGCTCAACACTCAGAAAACGAAGATCATGGCATCTGGTCCCATCACTTCATGGGAAATAGGCAGGGAAACAGTGGAAACAGTGTCAGACTTTATTTTTCTGGGCTCCAAAATCAGTGCAGATGGTGACTGCAGCCATGAAATTAAAAGACGCTTCCTCCTTGGAAGAAAAGTTATGACCAACCTAGATAGTATATTCAAAAGCATAGACATTACTTTGCCGACTAAGGTCCGTCTAGTCAAGGCTGTCCTGCTGCCAGATGTTCTACACCATGTATATCTGGGCGTCGAATCCCCACTCAAGGGATACAGTCCATGGGGGTCATAAAAAGTCAGACACAGCTGAGCAACTAAACAACAACAAGGACTTACATAATCAAGTAATGGAAGGGAAGGCATTTTAGAAGGGGAGAACTCGGAGAGAAATAGGGGAGAGTCAGGAATAGCCCAGCTAGATAGTTTCAAAAATACCTTCATTCATCGAGTAAATTCACCTTGTTACTGAGTCCAAACTTGCTCTTTGGAGGGTCTGGATGCCAGTTTCTTTTATAAAACACAGAGACAGAGGAGGTGAGGAATTAAAATAAAAAGCCCTATAATCTTGCAAATATCCCCTGGGATGGCTAGCACTGGGAGGGCATGTGTTAATTTCCTCCTTCCTGTAGCAATCCACAGGTGGACCCAGTCAGGGTGTTTCCCTGAACAAAGGCACTTTGGTTTAACCTTCAGGTCCAGGGGCTGGGTTCACCAAGGCAGGCCATTATGTACAGACAGTATCCATTCCAAAGCAGAGACATTACTTTGCCGACTAAGGTCTGTCTAGTCAAGGCTATGGTTTTTCCTGTGGTCATGTATGGATGTGAGAGTTGGACTGTGAAGAAGGCTGAGTGCCCAAGAATTGATGCTTTTAAACTGTAGTGTTGGAGAAGACTCTTGAGAGTCCCTTGAACTGCAAGGAGATCCAACCAGTCCATTCTGAAGGAGATCAACCCTGGGATTTCTTTGGAAGGAATGATGCTAAAGCTGAAACTCCAGTACATTGGCCACCTCATGCGAAGAGTTGACTCATTGGAAAAGACTTTGATGCTGAGAGGGATTGGGGGCAGGAGAAGAAGGGGACGACAGAGGATGAGATGGCTGGATGGCATCACTGACTCGATGGATGTGAGTCTGAGTGAACTCTGGGTGTTGGTGATGGACAGGGAGGCCTGGCGTGCTGCGATTCATGGGGTTGCAAAGAGTTGGACATGACTGAGCGACTGAAATGAACTGAACTGAACTGAGTATCCTCTTAGTAAACAGAAGCAATGAAAAGGAAAGGTTAAAGTAAAAGAAACAGATCCGACCTGTAGCCAGATTTTGTTCTTCCCTGCAACAATCTGACTGGAGCACATTTTAATTGGGAAGATTATTAGGGGAAGAGTTGCAAGATAATTTTGAACTAAACAGTGGAGGGTGTGAAATTCAAGGCTAAAGAGGTAGTGTTAGTCCCTCAGTCGTGTCTGAATCTATGCAACACTATGGACTATAGTATGTAGCCCGCCAAGGTCTTCTGTCCACGGAATTTTCCAGGCAAGAATACTGGAGTGGGTAGCCATTTCCTTTCTCCCTCCTATAGGCCTTGGGGACCATGGAAGGTCTTCTTAGGAATTTTCAGATTCAGAGTTTGTGGGCTTCCCTGACCACAGCTTGAATTTCTCCATCTACCATTAGCAGGCAGCTTAATACAATGGACTTTAATTAGTATCCAGAGACATGGCAAACCATACACCCAGCCCACTGGCTTCAAGACCAGTTTAAGTTCTCCTTCTAGAGTGCTGCTTTCTCTTTTCCTTCCTTTTTCTTTATTTACTTATTTTTGGCTGTGCAGCATTGCTGCATGAGGGCTTCTTCAGTTAGGGTGAGCGGAAGCTACACGCAAGCTGCAGTGCCCAGGCTTCTCACCTTAGTGGCTTTTTTTGTTGCAGGACACAGGCTGTAGCACACAGGCTTCAGTGGTTGTGGCACACAGGCTTAGTTGCCCCGCAGCATGTGGGATCTTCCTGGACCAGGATCGAGCCTGTGTCCCCTGCATTGGCAGGCAGATTCTTAAGCACTGGATCACGAGGGAAGCACTCCCCATTTCTTACTAACAGCTTCCTTCTTCTCCTTCTCCCCTCTCTTGCTCCTCTTCCTTCTTCAGTGAGTGCTTATTTTAATCACACTTAACTTTTAAAATACATAAGGAAGGCAGAAGAGCCCCTAATGAGATTTTTTTCAGGCCCTGTTCAAGACCAGTTTAAGTTCTCCTTCTAGAGTGCTGCTTTCTCTTTTCCTTCCTTTTTCCTTGTTTACTTATTTTTGGCTGTGCAGCATTGCTGCATGAGGGCTTCTTCAGTTAGGGTGAGCGGAAGCTACACGCAAGTTGCAGTGCCCAGACTTCTCACCTTGGTGGCTTTTTTTGTTGCAGGACACAGGCTGTAGTGCACAGGCTTCAGTGGTTGTGGCACACAGGCTTAGTTGCCCCGCAGCATGTGGGATCTTCCTGGACCAGGGATCGAACCCATGTCCCCTGCATTGGCAGGCGGATTCTAAGTACTGGATCACGAGGGAAGCGCTCCCCATTTCTTACTAACAGCTTCCTTCTTCTCCTTCTCCCCTCTCTTGCTCCTCTTCCTTCTTCTATGAGTGCTTATTTTAATCACACTTAACTTTTAAAATACGTAAGGTAGGCAGAAGAGTCCCTAGTGAGATTTTTTTCATGCCCTGTGTCTCCCCCTCACCCGGGTGGTCCTGCTTCCAGGAAACGAGTTTCCTGAAATGAGCCCACATCACCTGCCTGAAACTAAGGTGCATCTTCACACTGATAGCAGGAAGAGAGTTCAGCCTGTAGCAGGGCCCTTTCAGGGAAATACTTGGTGAATTTCACCGTTCACAACCCTTCTCCCTTTCCATAATGGACAAAAGAGTCACTCACTTTTAGACTTTTCAGTTTCAGGGCCTGAAACTTAAATGGCCACAGATAACTAAGTCCTGCCTGAAAGTCAAAGATGGCCCTTGTTGGAACACCTGTGAGGCACGACTAGACTCACCCATCTTCTTCTCTGAGGCTAGGGACCAAAATGATTCCCACACATTGCCTGGGCGCTCAATACGTGTGTCTTGGTAGAAGACTGAATAAAAGAATGAATGATAATACTAGCAATTATTACTCAGATTTTGATATGTATGGATGTGAGAGTTGGACTGTAAAGAAGGCTGAGCACTGAAGAATTGATGCTTTTGAACTGTGGTGCTGGGGAAGACTCTTGAGAGTCCCTTGGACTGCAAGGAGATCCAACCAGTCCATTCTGAAGGAGATGAGCCCTGGGATTTCTTTGGAAGGAATGATGCTGAAGCTGAAGCTCCAGTACTTTGGCCACCTCATGCGAAGAGTTGACTCATTGGAAAAGACTCTGATGCTGGGAGGGATTGAGGGCAGGAGGAGAAGGGGACGACTGAGGATGAGATGGCTGGATGGCGTCACTGACTCCATGGGCGTGGGTCTGGGTGAACTCCGGGAGTTGGTAATGGACAGGGAGGCCTGGCGTGCTGCGATTCATTGGGTCGCAAAAAGTCGGACATGACTGAGCCACTGAACTGAACTGAACATAGAACGTTACTGGTCTGATTTATGTGATGTATGACATTTAATTTTTTCAGATTTCATTTGTTTCTTCTCAGCTGTGATTGCTGCTAGAACATTGCATTTTTTTAACCAATTCTTTTGCTGCTGAAAGATAAATATTAAAATAACTTTCCTTGAAATGACTAAATAATTGACACAGTACACCAATTCAACTGAGCTTATAACACAGCAGAACTTTACCACAAATGTTTTCTTGTTTCTGATTGTCATTGGCAAACTGTTGACTAGATACAGGACACTCCTAATTCTAGAAAGTTCATTTCCTGCCAGTGAGAGATCAGTTTCAGAAATGCCATTAAAAGTCAGTGAAATCCTGGAGAATTTTTGATGACAGTGAGCAGAAAGCATATTCATGAAAGCAATTATCTTTATAGACTACTTTGTCTCTTAATATAATTTAGATGCCCATCCAAGAAAAAGAAGCCTCCAAGAAAGAAGTCATTCTTCTGGCAAAGATGAAACATCCCAACATTGTAACCTTCTTCAATTCATTTCAAGGTTTGACTTCTTATATTCTTAAAGTATTTTAATAAGGTGTCAGCATGTAGATATCCATATAAGATAGGATCCTGAGAACTGTGTATAAATTAATTTCTATGACTGGATTCATTGTCCCATTTATTTAAATTTATTTTTCATCATCTTGATTTATACTCTGCTGAGTTTTTGTAGACAGTTTTCCTAAATTTCCTTAAGTTTTCCCACCTGTGTTTAATTTTTACTCCCTCAAATAGTTAATAATGGTTGTCTTAGCTTTGCTGCAGTAAGAACTTCCAGTGGCCTACAAGAATACCATCTGTGTCTCACTCATGTTACATGTTGGCTGTGGTTGAGGGGGGTCTTTTTTATGTTTTAATAAAAAATTAAGAACTTTTTTGTCCACACCACGTAGCTTATGGGATCTTAGCTGTCCCCAACCAGAAATCTTCCCGACCAGGGCCCACTTCAGTGAAAGCACCAAGTTCTAACCACTGGTCTTGCCAGGGAATTCTCTGATGGGGATTTTAAAGCTGGGGTCCTGGCTGAAGGAGCAACTCAGATAGGAAGCAGGCTGTTCTGAACAAAAGGGCAGAACCCAGAGCCCACCACATCCTCACTCTCAGAGCCCTGCTAGCATGTGGCATGCTTCTTACCTCCCCCACATGCTCGCATTCTGGGTGCAAAGCAGACACTCAGCCAACCCTGAGAAGGGGCTGATGCTGGCAGAGGGTGCACTGACTCAGAGTCCTTGTGTGTCCAGGGCCAGTGAATGGCTCAGTGCAGTCCTCTTTCAGAGAGGCAGCCAAGCCGCTGACCAGAATAGAGGGGAAACTTGAAGGAAGCAAGCCTTCGCCTCTGTGCACCTGAGTACGTTTCTTCTGCCTTCATCCGTTACTCGACTCCAGAGGTTAAAAAAAAAAAGCAATGATCAGAGACCATTCATTCACCTAACAAAAATTTACGCTGTGCTTACTATATGCATTTTTCTAGATACCAGGAATACATCCGTGAACAAAGAAAACAAACAAAAATCCCTGTCCTTTGTGACTCTCACACTGTAATGGGAAGAGACAGACCGTAAACACAGGCAGCATGTCAGGTGTTTCAAGGCTGTGTCGGGGCTGTATATGGCCACAGTTCACCCAGCACCCAGCACGGGGTGGGGTAAGGGGGTGGGGCAGTGTGGACTGGAATTCAGAGGCTGGAAGTAGTTCATGGAGCAGGAATGTTACCTAGATATCTTCAAGCACCATCAGGGGTGTATTAATAAAAATCAGTATGTTGCTTTTTTTTTTTTTTGCTTCACTGTGGCATTGTAGGGCCTTAGTTCCCCGACCAGGGATCAAACCCACACCCTTGCAGTGAAAATGCAGTGTCTTAATCACTGGACCTCCAGGGAGCCCCAGTCAACAAAATTTAAAAGCTATTTTTTGAGCTTCTGCACTCTGCTGGGCACTGTGTTTCTTACAAATTAAACCACTGAACGCAAAATAGCTTTCTGTGTTTCTTACAAATGAAAATGGTACAGCCTCTAAAAGACCGCTCGGGACGCGTCTGAGGTCTTTGGGAGTCGACAGTACACATGAGCAGGGAGCCGAGTTGTATCAAGTAACTTTTAAGGGGCAGCCACTGAGTAAGGTGCCCTCTATTCCTGTTCATTGGTTCTTACAGTGACACCAGACGACAGCCTTCCTTTCCCACACTCTGGGTTATTTTGTGGCTCGCTCTGTCTGGTAAGTCTCCACTCATTGTCAGGCCTTCTCTGAGAGCACAATCCAAGCTACAGTCCCCTGTGCGGGATCTCGCCAGCACTTCGGTACCGTGAGTGTGTCCATGCATGTATGCCGTTAGGAATTGGTCTAATATTTGTCTCCCTTTGAGACAGGAAACAGAATGGATTCTTTTGCTCACCACTTGCTCCTCAGCATCTGGCACATAGTAGGTGCTCAGGCACACTAGTGGAATGAATACTTGGGCTGCCTGGACCATTTAGGAGAGTGGAGTCTGTCCTTAACGCCATGCGAATTGGACATTTGAGGCTGGTTTACGCTGGATTCCCTTATCAAATGAGAGGTCATTTTTTACAGCATCAATAATCTTCACTGACTGTTTATGTTGTAAACCTAAACTTTCTTATGATCCTCTCTTCCTTTTCATAACTAGAGCACCCCTGTGTTTAGGAAAACCAGAGCTATTGTGATGCCTTTGTGTTCTGCCTGGCTGATTGTTGGAACTTGAAACACTGAGCTTGTCTGAAAGCCTCAGCCGTCTTTGTAACACCTGGCTGTAGAGAGTACGGGGAAAGCCTTTGTTTATCCTCCAACCGCTCATCTCTAAACAAAAGAGCCACGGCTCTAGTGCAGTACATGTTTGTCAATGGAAAGTAGAAGTTTTTATAAGTTTGAGGCAACATGAGGAAAAAAGGAAAATGCAGTAAGATTTTCTTAAGGCTAAATTTTAAAAAATACTTATATATGTATTTATTTGGCTGTGCTAGGTCTTAGTTGCAGCCTGTGAACTCTTAGTTGAAGTGCGTGGGTTCTAGTTCCCCGACCAGGAATTGAACCTGGGCCCCCTTCATTGGGAGCACAGAGTCATAAGCCTCTGGACCACCAGAGAAGTCCCCATCAGGCTCAGTTAATTCCACTTAAATTCCTTCAGTAAATATTTATCAAGTACCTCTAATAGGCTGAACACAGCCTGGGTCTTGGGGGTAAATCAATGAGCAAAATGGGCCCACATCCCCACACTGCTCTTTTCTGTTGCTGTATAACCAACGAACAGGAATTTAGTGGCTTAAACAGGCACCGCCCAATTTCTCTAGCTCTTCCAGAAGCCTGGGCCTGGTTTAGCTGGATTCTCTGCACAGGGTCTCACATAGTTGAAATCAAGATGGTAACTCTGTCTGCAACTTCCCTCACCCGAGGCCCAGAGTTCTTTTCCAGGCTTACATAGGTTGTTGGGAGATTTCATTTACTGCACTTGTAGGACTGAGATGTCGGCTTTCTTGCAGACTGTTAACTGGGGGTGGTCATCTTCTGCTAGAGACGAGCCTCCCTCCCTGTCATGTGGCCCCTGCAACAGGCCCTCTCCAGTATGATGGCTCTGTTTTTGACTTCTAGATCCAGATTCAAGTGGCTCTTGTGATTAGGTCAAGCCCAGGTGTATAATCTCCTTTTTCTATTAACTCAAAGCCAGCTGCTTAGTAACTGTAACTATATCAGCAAATCCTCTTTGCTCTGCAATGTGACATAATGATGGAGTGATATCCCGTATTTACAGGTTCCATTCTCACTCAAGGGGAGAGAGTTCACAGGGTGTGTGCATTAGGGTCACCTGAGAGTTCTACCTGCTCTTCAGCTGTGGTGTTCACATTCCAGGGGTAAAATGAGGGGTGCTGTGTGCTAAGTTGCTTCAGTCATGACCAACTCTTTGCAACCTTAGGACTGTAGCCCGCCAGGCTCCTCTGTCTGTGGGATTCTCCAGGCAAGAATACTGGAGTGGGTTGCCATTTCCTCCTCCAGGGGATCTTCCCCACCCAGGGACTGAGTCTGTGTCTCTTATGTCTCCTGCATTGGCAGGCAGATTCTTTACCACTAGCGCTAGACAGGCAATAAATGTAAATATCATAATGATGGAGTGATATCCCGTATTTACAGGTTCCATTCTCACTCAAGGGGAGAGAGTTCACAGGGTGTGTGCATTAGGGTCACCTGAGAGTTCTACCTGCTCTTCAGCTGTGGTGTTCACATTCCAGGGGTAAAATGAGGGGTGCTGTGTGCTAAGTTGCTTCAGTCATGACCAACTCTTTGCAACCTTATGGACTGTAGCCCGCCAGGCTCCTCTGTCTGTGGGATTCTCCAGGCAAGAATACTGGAGTGGGTTGCCATTTCCTCCTCCAGGGGATCTTCCCCACCCAGGGACTGAGTCTGTGTCTCTTATGTCTCCTGCATTGGCAGGCAGATTCTTTACCACTAGCGCTAGACAGGCAATAAATGTAAATACAACTAATAAGTACATTATGTAGTTTGTTTTTTAAAATTCTTTTTTAAAGAATATATTTTACTGATATGGCCTCATAGGGTCTTAGTTGTAGCCTGCAGGATCTTTGATCTTCATTGCAGTATGTAAGCTCTTAGTTGCAGCATTTGGGCGCTAGTTTCCTGACCAGGAATTGAACTCTGGCCCCTTGCATTGGAAGCTCAGAGTCTTTACCACTGGACCATCCGGGAAGTCCCTGATAACCCCTTTAAAGTTGATTTAAGCTACTTGAAAGAAAGAGGTAGCAAATGATAGAGTTTGGCAAGAAAAGTCTGACATTTAGTGGATACTCAAATAACTACAGAGCAAAATGCCAGAAAGATTAACAATTGGTAGCAAGCCTGATTTTGTGCGATTCCTGTATTAAGCTCCTTCCATGTGCCAGGTACAGGGAATGCAAAAGATCCAAGTATGGAGTCTCTCCTCAGAGAACAAACCAGTGGGAGAAACAAACAAGTTAATAGAAGTCCTTAACCTAATAAGAACCCATCTAATAGTTGTTTGGTAAAGAAAAAAGCTGATGAAGCAGAAAACCATACAAATTTATTTTCATCTGTAAATGCACGCTCATTTGCCAGACTTTTGATGTAAGAGCAAAGCCTTCTCTTTGATTATGAATCCACTTACTGGAGTTCTGAGTATTCTTTCTTTCATAGGTGCCCGTCATCTGCAATTTATAATTTCCAGTTTCTGTTCTTTAGAGTGGAGTAAGAATTCACAGATACTCTCTCTGTGCACATTCCTTTGAAAGCTTCCCAGTTATTTTCCATTTGTCCCACCCAGCATTTAGCTTAATGACTTTGTTTTTTAAGCTACTCACTTTTACTGGGTCCTTCACGGCATTCAATGTAGTTCTTGTAGAAACAATCACATCTTTTTCCATTCATCTCTCATACTTTATATAAAAATTATGATAACAGGTATCATCAGTTCAGTTCAGTTCAGTTGCTCAGTCGTGTCTGACTCTTTACTCTTTGCAACATGCCAGGCCTCCCTGTCCATCACCAACTCCTGGAGTTTACTGAAATTCATGTTCGTTGAGTCAGTGATGCCCTCCAACCATCTTGTCCTCTGTCGTCCCCTTCTCCTCCTGCCTTCAGTCTTTCCCAGCATCAGGGTCTTTTCAGATAGGTTTGGGAATGCATGCAATGATCTTGGTAAGAATCAGTGAGAACAGAGGGAGCATAGTTGAGTCCAGTCACCACCAGGGTAACCTTGAGCAGCAACAGTCATGGAGGGTACCCAGCAATCTAGTGTGCAGGTCAAGCAGAGGTCAGTTAAAAGAAACTTGACTGGGACTTCCCTGATGGTCCAGTGGTTAAGAATCCACATTGCAATGCAGAGGGTGCAGGTTCAATTCCTGATTGGGGAACTAAGATCCCACGTGCTGTGGAGCAACTAAGCCCGCGCACCGCAACTACTAGGGTTGAGCGCTTTGGAGCCATGTGCCCCAACTAGAGCATCCATGGGCCCCAGTGAAATTCCGAGTGCTGCAGCTAAGACCTGACTCAGCCAAATACATAAATAAAATATTTTAAAAAGAGTGTCAACAGTACTCAACAGTGTAAAGAAAAATTTCTGCTTCAGTTTAAGGGTCTACTCACTCTTTTAGCGATGTTGAAAAAGATTCACAGCTGTTGTGTTACAGCCCATTTCCAGTCTCACATTTATTAAAAATAATTGCTCACATTTATTGAACTCTCATTATGTGCAGATATTGTTGTAAATATGTGACATGGATTAACTCATTTAAAAGATGAAGTGAACAAACATAAGGTGATCCCAAGAGGAGTGTCTACATTATTATCTCCATCTGACAGATGAGATAATGAAGCTCAGAAAAATTAAAATAACTTGCCCAGAGTCACAGAGCTAAGAAATTTAAGTGGTGAAGTGGGATTAGAGCCCAGTCCATCTGATTCTACAGCCAGTTTTTAGCTATTATATTCTGCATTTTTCTGTTGCATTCTCCACCTTCTAGAACTGGAAAGGCAAGTAATTAGTAAATATTTGACCCTGTCCAGCATCAAACGATGCCTTCTTTTACAGAGAACAACAGACTGTTTATTGTGATGGAGTATTGTGATGGCGGGGATCTCATGAAAAGGATCAGAAGACAACGAGGAGTGTTATTTAGTGAAGATCAGGTAGAAACTCTTCCAATTTCCCTGTTCATTTATATTAGGGATTAAATTTATAATTTCATAAGTAATAGACTGTTTTTGTATGAAGCATGATTGGTGGAAGAGAAATGCAAACTATAAAAATAATGGCTCTTTTTTTTTTTACAATGTCAATATTCATTTATTTTTTCTTTTTCTTTTTATCTTTTAAATTATGAAAAGTATGATAAAACATTTATAGGAGACTTGGAAAATACAGGACAAAGTTACATATGGTCCTTCAATATATTATTAATACAATTATTTTTTTAATAGATACATTAAGATTTTTATTGGGAGTTTCAATATCAAACTCTCAAAAATCTATAGAATGAATATACATAAAAGTGGAAGGATATGGTAGACCTCAAAAGCATCATTAACCAGTTCAACATAATTAAGATTTATACAATTTTCACACAATGGTAGGATACAAATTCTATTCAAGTTACCATAGGCCATAAACCAGGAGACCACAGGAATAGATCCAGGGACATAAAACAAGGTGAAGAAATTTCATGGTCTAAAGGCATTGAAATCATACAGAGTCTGCTATCACTGTGGAATCCTGTTAGAAATAAATATCAAAAGATGTTTGAAAATAACCCACATATTTCCAAGTGCAGTCTGACATTTACCAAGAGAGATCTTCAACTTAGCCATCGAAGGCCTCAGTAAAGTTAGAAGACTGAAAAACCAGAGGGTGACTGCTAGAGAAGACTCTGGTGAGCCCCTTGGACTGCAAGGAGATCCAACCAGTCCATTCTGAAGGAGATCAGTCCTTGGATTTCTTTGAAAGGAATGATGCTAAACTGAAACCCCAGTACTTCGGCCACCTCATGCAAAGAGTTGACTCATTGGAAAAGACTCTGATGCTGAGAGGGATTGGGGGCAGGATAAGAAGGGGATGATCGAAGATGAGATGGCTGGATGGCATCATGGACTCAATGGACGTGAGCCTGAGTGAACTCCAGGAGTTGGTGATGGACAGGGAGGCCTGGCGTGCTGCGATTCATGGGGTGGCAAAGAGTCGGACATGACTGAGCGACTGAACGGACAGACGGAACGAAGAAAAGCTGTTGCAGAGTCAAATTATAATCATCATATAAAATAAATATAGATGAAAATTACAACATTCGTTTCTCCACATGATTCACACACACACACAAAAAAAATGCCACTGCTTCTTATAGTCATAATCTTTATAAACTGATAGCAAGGAAACTGCACTGGATCACTTACAAGAGAGGTCATTTTACTTATTGAGAATTTTATGCTCAAGCTTCCACAATCCTACTATCTAAAACTTTATTACATAAAGGCAACATGTACTTCTCTTTTGGTAATAGCAAAAGGCAAAAAACAGTAGTGCTACAGTTCAGTTCAGTCGCTCAGTTGTGTCTGACTCTGCGACCCCACCAATCGCAGCACACCAGGCCTCCCTGTCCATCACCAACTCCCGGAGCTCACTCAGACTCATGTCCATCGAGTCAGTGATGCCATCCAGCCATCTCATCCTTGGTCATCCCCTTCTCCTCCTGCCCCCAATCCCTCTCAGCATCAGAGTCTTTTCCAGTGAGTCAGTCTCCGCATGAGGTGGCCAAAGTCCTGGAGTTTCAGTTTCAGCATCATTCCCTCCAAAGAAATCCCAGGGCTAATCTCCTTCACAATGGACTGGTTGGATTTCCTTGCAGTCCAAGGGACTCTTAGGAGTCTTCTGCAACACCACAGTTCAAACGCATCAATACTTCAGTGCTCAGCCTTCTTCACAGTCCAACTCTCACATCCATACAGGACCACAGGAAAAACCATAGCCTTGACTAGACGGACCTTAGTCGGCAAAGTAATGTCTCTGCTTTTGAATATACTATCTAGGTTGGTCATAACTTTTCTTCCAAGGAGTAAGTGTCTTTTAATTTCATGTCTGCAGTCACCATCTGCAGTGATTTTGGAGCCCCCAAAAATAAAGTCTGACACTGTTTCCACTGTTTCCCCATCTATTTCCCATGAAGTGATGGGACCAGATGCCATGATCTTCATTTTCTGAATGTTGGGCTTTAAGCCAACTTTTTCACTCTCCTCTTTCACTTTCATCAAGAGGCTTTTTTGTTCCTCTTCACTTTCTGCCATGAGCTGGTATCATCCGCATATCTGAGGTTATTGATATTTCTCCTGGCAATCTTGATTCCAGCTTGTGCTTCCTCTAGCCCAGCGTTTCTCATGATGTACTCTGCATAGAAGTTAAATAAGCAGGGTGACAATATACAGCCTTGATGTACTCCTTTTCCTATTTGGAACCAGTCTGTTGTTCCATGTCCAGTTCCAACTGTTGCTTCCTGACCTGCATACAGGTTTCTCAAGAGGCAGGTCAGGTGCTCTGGTATTCCCATCTGTTGAAGAACTTTCCACAGTTTATTGTGGTTCACACAGTCAAAGGCTTTATCATAGTCAACAAAGCAGAAATAGATGTTTTTCTGGAGCTCTCTTGCTTTTCCATGATCCAGCGGATGTTGGCAATTTGATCTCCGGTTCCTCTGCCTTTTCTAAAACCAGCTTGAACATCACGAAGTTCACGGTTCACGTATTGCTGAAGCCTGGCTTGGAGAATTTGAGCATTACTTTACTAGCATGTGAGATGAGTGCAATTGTGCAATAGTTTGGGCATTCTTTGGCATTGCCTTTCTTTGGGATTGGAATGAAAACGGACCTTTTCCAGTCCTGTGGCCACTGCTGAGTTCCCCAGATTTGCTGGCATATTGAGTGCAGCACTTTCACAGCATCATCTTTCAGGATTTGAAACAGCTCAACTGGAATTCCATCACCTCCACTAGCTTTGTTCATAGCAATGCTTTCCAAGGCCCACTTGACTTCACATTGCAGGATGTCTGGCTCTAGATGAGTCATCACACCATCATGATTATCCAGGTCATAAAGATCTTTTTGTACAGTTCCTCTGTATATTCTTGTCCCCTCTTCTTAATATCTTCTGCTTCTGTTAGGTCCAGACCATTTCTGTCCTTTATTGAGTCCATTTTTGCATGAAATGTTCCCTTGGTGTCTAATTTTCTTGAAGAGATCTATAGTCTTTCCCATTCTGTTGTTTTCCTCTATTTCATTTCATTGATCGCTGAAGAAGGCTTTCTTATCTCTTCTTGCTCTTCTCTGGAACTCTGCATTCAGATGCTTATATCTTTCCTTTTCTCCTTTGCTTTTGGCTTCTCTTTCTTTCACAGCTATTTGTAAGGCCTCCCCAGACAGCCATTGTGCTTTTTTGCATTTGTTTTCCATGGGGATGGTCTTGATCCCTGTCTCCTGTACAATGTCACGAACCTCATTCCATAGTTCATCAGGCACTCTATCAGATCTAGGCCCTTAAATCTATTTCTCCTTGGACATCAGGTGGCCCCTCCTGGTGCCCCTGACCTCGGATGCGGTGTATCTCCTCTTGCCCGCCACCCTTCGGGCATGGGGTCCTCCCAGCTTTTGCCCCTGACTTGGACGTGGGGCAGCTCCTCTCGCCAGCGCTTAGTGTGCTGGTCACAGCCGCCCACACTTAGTGGTACAGGTCACAACAAACCGGTAGCACATGAACATCTGTGCTTATAGAGAAGGCTCAATAGATGAATATAGTGATAAGGTTTTGGAGAAAGTCAGACTCCCAGAGTCACTAAGCACAGATATCAGGCAACTTTGGGGCTTCTTAAGCAATTTGTACTAATTAAGTATAAGGTAGTCTAGACAATGCTGTCTATTCTTTTTTAAAATTTTTAATTGAAGGATAATTTCTTTATATGAATCAGCCATACGTGTACATAAGCCTCCTCCCTCCCGCCTCCCACCCCATCCCACCCCTCTAGGTTGTCACAGAGCCCTGCTCTGAGTTCCCTGAGTCATACAGCAAGTTCCCACTGGCTATCTATTTTACATATTGTAGTGTATATGTTTCTTTGCTACTAATGCTATCTATTCTTGCCAACATCCATTTAGCCTTTAACTCTTAGAGTCAGCCTGTGAGTCATTCTACTACGGAAAACATCCCATTATAATGGAAATGATCCAATCCAGAAGCAGAAACAGAGCCTCAGTCTTACATATATGCTAAACTAAGCACAGATATCAGGCAACTTTGGGGCTTCTTAAGCAATTTGTACTAATTAAGTATAAGGTAGTCTAGACAATGCTGTCTATTCTTTTTTAAAATTTTTAATTGAAGGATAATTTCTTTATATGAATCAGCCATACGTGTACATAAGCCTCCTCCCTCCCGCCTCCCACCCCATCCCACCCCTCTAGGTTGTCACAGAGCCCTGCTCTGAGTTCCCTGAGTCATACAGCAAGTTCCCACTGGCTATCTATTTTACATATTGTAGTGTATATGTTTCTTTGCTACTAATGCTATCTATTCTTGCCAACATCCATTTAGCCTTTAACTCTTAGAGTCAGCCTGTGAGTCATTCTACTACGGAAAACATCCCATTATAATGGAAATGATCCAATCCAGAAGCAGAAACAGAGCCTCAGTCTTACATATATGCTATCATGGTCCCCAATAATCGCTAGATACACATTTTGGGAGACATTCAAAGAGTTTTATCAGACCCCAACTAGATTATACAGTTTGCCATTTTACTTTTTTTTTTTTTTTTTTCTGGACTGGAAAAATAATTTTGTTTTGTTTGGGGCAGTGGGTGGGGGTCCAGACTCAGAACTTCTGGAACTGTTTCTTGGCGCTGGCAGCCTTGAGGACCTTGAGGTGATCCATAAAGGATGAATAGTGAAAAAATAATTTCATAGCTATAGACTGTGCTAGAGAATTATTTTGTATATATCCAGACAAATACATATAAAATATATGTAATATTATATAATATATTGATACATTGAGAAAGATTCTTATTATAGTAATATGAAATTTTATAGCGTTTGAGATAATTCGTACACAAACCTCACATAAAAAAGAAAATGTTGTGTGATGTGGCATAATTCAAATCCTGCCTAAAGCATGCTGCACAGAAATAATGATCACAATATTCAATTCAATAATGCAAAATCAATAGATATCATTGAGCTGCCATCTGAAGCAATTTTAAAATGCCATTTTGTCAACTATTAATTAAATTGACATATCAAATTAAAAGTAAAACTTTATCTTTTGCTAAAAAAATTATTGATAGTCCTCTTTTATTGTAAAATATAGATTGAAGTAAAGACAATGGAGACATTAGCAAATAATCCCATCAGATATATTTTTAACAGTGAGGTTTGACTTTTCTTACTGAAAAATCTGCTTGTCTGTAGAAGTTCTGTCAGTAAAGCTTCTGCAAATGGTCTTTTAACTCTTATTGATCACAACCTTGGCATTCAAAGTCTAATTATACTAAAAACTGCCCACGTATCTTGGGTACTGGAAAATCATTATCTGAAATTAATCAGTTCTTCAAACATAACCATTCCTAATTATCATGTATTTATTGTGATAGTATGCAATTTAAAATATATATGGTACTAATTTCAAATACCTTATTTGTATAAATCATTGTATTAATATGAATGTAAATGCATAATATATATTTTATCTCTTGTACCACAATTACAAAAGACAAACCAACCTTCCCTTACTGTTTCTGGTTAAACATTATGCAAGAATTAATAATAATTTTAAAAATGATAGCAGCTAACATACTTGAGTTTTTAGTATGTGCCAGTAACTATTTTAATTTTATCTTATTTATTTATTTATTTATGCTTAACCCTGTTAGGTCTTCGTTGCTGCTCTGGCTTTTCTCTAGTTGCTGGAGCAGGGGCTATCTTCTAGTGTGTTGTGTAGCCTTCTTATTGCAGAACCTTCTTCTCTTGCTGCAGAGCACAGGCTCTAGGATGCATGGCTTCAGTAGTTGTGGAACATGGGCTCAATAATTGCAGCTGGAGGACTCTAGAGTACAGGTTCAATAGCTGTAGTGCCCCAGCCTAGCTGCTCGAAGGTATATGGGATTCTCCTGGATCAGGGATTGAAGTCCTGGATCAGGGATTGAGCTCCTGTCTCCTGCATTAGCAGACTCTTCACCACTGAGCCATCAGGGAAGCCCTGTGCCAGTGACTATTTTAAATGCTCTGTTTTCTTTTAACAATACTTACAAATGGCAACCCACTCCAGTATTCTCGCCTGAAGAATCCCATGGACTGAGGAGCCTGGTGGGCTATAGTCCACGGGATCGCAAAAAGTCGGACACGACTGAGCGACTTAACTTAGCTTAACTTAACTTACATAGCACTTGGGCTTCCCCAGTGGTGCTAGTGGTAAAGAACTTGCCTGCCAAAGGAGGTGAGACATAAAAGACGTGGGTTTGATCCCTGGGTCTGGAATCTCCCCTAAAGAAGGGCATGGCAACCCACTCCAGTATTCTTGCCTGGAGAATCCCATGCACAGAGGAGCCTGACAGACTACAGTCCATGAGGCCACAAAGAGTCAGACATGACTCTTGTGATTTAGCATGCCTGCATGCAATTATAACACTTAATATGTTCAAGCACTATTGCAAACCCTTTGCATTTATGTGCGTGTTAGTTGCTCAGTCAAGTCCAAATTTCTGTGACCCAGTAGACTGCAGCCCCTCAGGCTTCTCTGTCCGTGGGACCCTCCAGGAAGGAACACCGGAGTGGACCGCCATTTCCCTCTCCAGAAGATCTTCCCAACCCAAGGATCAAATCCAGGTCTCCTGCATTGCAGGCAGATTGTTCACCATTTGAGCTACAGGGACGTCCTGTATTGCATTTATGACCTCATTTAATCCATACAACTTTATGAAACAGAACTATTATTATAACCTCTACAGAAATGAAGGAAAAGAAGTATGAGATCAAACTGTCTGTAATCTCATTGTGCATCAATATTATACAATGTTGTAATGTGGTAGCAGAATTCTAAGATAAATCCCAAGATTCCTGCCCTTAACTGTGGGCAGAACTTGTGAATATGGTGGGATTTTACTGCCACGATTTATGTTGTAATGGAAATGGTGAAGGAATTTTGGGGATGTAATTAAGGTCTCTAATCCAATTGTCTTTGAAAGTGAAAGTGTTAGTCATCAGTCATGTCTGACTCTTTGAGACCCAATGGGCTATATAGTCCACCAAGATCCTTTGTCCATGGAATTTCTCAGACAAGAATATTGGGGTGGGTTGCCATTTCCTTCTCCAGGAGATCTTCCCAACCCAGGGAATGAACCTGGGCCTCTTGTGTGGTAGATGGATTCTTCACCACTTGAGCCACCAAAGGTCTTTATGTTCATCAAAAAGGAGATTTTCCTGATTGAGCTGATGTAATCATGTGAGCCCTTTACAGCAGAGTCCAAGTCTTGCCACAGTGAAAGATTTCAAGTAACTGAGATGCTCACCTCTTGGCCTTGAACAAGAAAGCTGTCATGTAGAGAAGATCATGTGGCAAGAAAATGTGGCTATGCTCTAGGGGCCAATGGCCATTGTCCTGTAGTTGCTAAGAACTGCATCCTTCCAACAACAGTAACTCAGAAGATGACCTCATTCATAGCCTTGGCTTACACTTGATTTCAGCCTAATTAGACCCTGAATGGAGAAGCTAGCCAAATCATCTGTGGTCTCTTGACTGTGGAAACTGAGATAATAAACGTATGTTGCTTTGAACTACTAAATTTATTACACAGCACAGAAAAACTAACAAATGTAGTTAACCCAGGTTTTGGATTTGCCTAGTGATAATATTAACTGAGCTGTCATCCTTATGTGCAGACAGTGCTTTCTTCCACAAAATGTTTTTGCCAGTAGCAGTGAAGTGTGCATGCGTGCTAAGTCGCTTCAGTTGTGTCTGACTTTGTGACTCACTGGACTGTTTCTGTCCATGAGATTTTCCAGGCAAGAATGTAGGTTTACCTAAATACCCTGATGACAAAGTTGGCTTCACCAACAGACTGCTCTAAAATATTTATACTGTTTAGATCATTCAAGAAACTAAACGAATTCAGCAGTATTCCTTGACTTTGATGACTTTGTAAAGAAGACAACATATTAAATTGACAACAGCTACATACAGAGAATGAAATAGACTCCATAGAGTTTATGGATCACTTAAGCCAAATTCCAAATATAATAAACTACAAACAAATATACAGCAGGCCTCAACTATTTTCCACCACACCGTCTTGCCTCACAGGAAGTTGAGGAATCCACAGTCTCTCATGCAAGGCCCTTCCAGGCCTTTTCTCCATTTATTATTCATTTGTATTAATTGTATTCTGTGCCCTACATTATTCCCATTCTCAAATATCTGCTGATACTAGAGTTTTTAAATTCACCTGCGACCCCATGGACTGTAGCCCACCAGGCTCCCCCGTCCACGGGACTTTCCAGGCAAGAACACTGGAATGGGTCTCCACTTTCTTCTCCAGAGGATATTCATGACAAGGGATCAAATTAAGTTCTCCTGCATTGCAGGCAGACTCTTTACCATCTGAACTAGTGGGAAGTCCCTCTCTGTCTACAATAGCACAAAATCCAATGAAGTACGACAGTCCTTGATGATAACATCTCTCTAGCTCCATGTCTTTTCCAGCTACCTACATGCAGGTTCATTTGTCTTGAAGCACAAGAATTTTATTCTCATTTACTGTTTTCTCTCAGAAATATTAGAGCTTTGTTGACCAAAGAATGTGTTGACTTGGTCTATTGCTTTTCATTCCATTTTGTCTCACCCTTTATTTTGTTGTATGTTTAAGAGGAACTTTTCTTTAGTATCTGAAATGTTTTGATGCATTTTGATAGAAACTATTAAAAATTTAACCTCATTTCCACTTGCAGTCACCAAACATGTAAGCCCACCAGGCTCCTCTGTCCATGGGATTTTCCAGGCAAGAATACTGGAATGGGTTTCCATTTTCTTCTCCAGAGGATATTCATGACAAGGGATCAAATTAAGTTCTCCTGCATTGCAGGCAGATTCTTTACCATCTGAACTAGTGGGAAGTCCCTCTCTGTCTACAATAGCACAAAATCCAATGAAGTACGACAGTCCTTGATGATAACATCTCTCTAGCTCCATGTCTTTTCAGCTACCTACATGCAGGTTCATTTGTCTTGAAGCACAAGAATTTTATTCTCATTTACTGTTTTCTCTCAGAAATATTAGAGCTTTGTTGACCAAAGAATGTGTTGACTTGGTCTATTGCTTTTCATTCCATTTTGTCTCACCCTTTATTTTGTTGTATGTTTAAGAGGAACTTTTCTTTAGTATCTGAAATGTTTTGATGCATTTTGATAGAAACTATTAAAAATTTAACCTCATTTCCACTTGCAGTCACCAAACATGTTTACCACTAATGCTATGCACCAATCCTATGCTTCATGGTCGTACTGTCATGTCCAACTCTCTGCAACCCCATGGACTGTAGCCTGCCAGGCTCTGTTGTCTGTGGCATTTTTCAGGCAAGGAAACTGGAGTGGGTTGCTATTTCCAACTTGAGGGGATTTTCCTGACCCAGGGATCATACTCAGGGCTCCAGAATCTCCTGCATTGATAGGCAGTTTCTTTACTACTGAGCCAGAAGCTATACACCAATCCTAGTTCTTCATAAAGGAAGTTCTTGGCTAAACCTACAGAGGAAAAGTGTCTGTACTGCTGTGAGACATTGGAATCCTTTTTGAGATTAGCTATACATTGCTTGTCATAGCTCTGCTACTATTATCTTCAAATATTATTTAACATTTTATTATTCTGATGTCATATATGTTTATGTCAGCTTTTCCCAAGGAGATTGCTAGGGTTTTAACAACTGGTCAATGAGAATTCCTTTTCTTTGAAACAAGGTTAAAATGTGTGTTCATTTCTCTCTTCTTCCTTCCATATTTGCTCATTTCACAATAATCATTGCTACTCCAAAAAGACATTTAAAGTTTAGTGCCTGATTGAAAGTGCTGTTGGTTAATTCATCTTCATATGTAGGTCTCTGGGTAAGGATAGACTTCCCTGTTGTCTCAGTGGTAAAGAATCCGTCTGCCAATGCAGGAGATGCAAGTTCAATCCCTATGTCAAGAAGATCCCCTGGAAGAGGAAATAGCAAGCCACTCCAGTTTCTTGCAGGGAAAAGCCCATGGACAAAGGAACCTGGAGGGCTGCAGTCCATGGGGTCACAAAGAGTCAAACACGACTGAGTGACTGAGAACTGTGTAAAGACACTCCTTAATTTTCTTTCTCCCTGATTCTTCACAGGAGAATTTTAAGAGCTTTCTTCCCCTATTTTGACCTCTGACCTCTAACCCAGTGAGACTGTAAAGACAAGAGCTACATTTTTCTTCAAGATCTCTGAAGAGAAAAACACTTCATGGAGTTGTTTATGATACCCTCCAACATCTTTCAATTCTTATAGGCTGGGACTAGGCTGAATACAAAGCAAGGCTGAATCAAGAGTTTCTTGGCAGCCTGGGTCTTTTTAAGACAGGAAGGAGAAAACACTGGAAAGATAATCTCTTCTCATTTGTCTTCTCCTTATATCCTGAGACTATCATAAGACTAGTGCTAAAAGCCAAGAAATCCCAGAAATCAAAGATGATAAAAATGTCTGTTCTATTAAGTGAAAGTATCATATTTCTGAGCACATGGAGATTATTATCTGTACTTAGCTTATGGGGTTTGTTATTAAACAGTGTGTTAATAAAATAGATAACTCATTTATCCCATTGAGTATCAAAATGGTAAATTTGGTACTTTAGGAATGTTTGCAGAACATGATTTATCCCCCTTACAAAGATAATATAGTAGTTTATACTATCAACACATCGCAAATGGCTATTAATTCAGTTACCCGTTAATATAAACAAAGTAAAAGTCATACTGAGTACTGTATAAAAATGTATAAAGTAGTATCATAGTCCTATTAATGACTTTTACCACAATTAAAAAAAAACTAAACTCTTTCCACTGTTAAATAAAACAAAATATATTATCAGTTCAAAGTCTTTATAGTAAGTTGAATAGAAACATTTAAAGATTTAATATAATTAATTGACTCTGACCATCATCATAGCTAACACTGTTTAGTACATCTGAATTCTGGCTAACCATTTATATATTTCCTAATGTCAGGTTCACAAAAATCTATGGGATAATGGCTATCATCAATACCATTTTACATGTGAAGAAACTGAGGCTTGGAAATGATAAGCAGTTTAACCAAGGTCATACATTTCAAAATTAAGGATTGGGCAAGGTCTGAATTCCTGAGCCCATGTGCTTACCCACTATATTTCAGTCATAGGATAGATTTTTATATAAACAAGAGTATTGTAAGTATCTGTATTTTACATAGACTCCAACAAAATGATTCCTTAATATTTGAATTGAACTTTTAATATTTTATAACCATTTACAATAAAAAGCATATTGCAATTTATATTGTCTACAAAGATAATTAAAAATAAAGCTCTAAATTAAAACTTACAAGTCTAAGTGCTTGATCACCTAATTAAAAGGAAAAGACTCCAAGTGTCCATGTAAAAAATAGCTAAAATGTTAATCAAATAGGAAATATTGGAGATATTTTTTGGAAGGAGGCAGTTTCACCTCTTATTTATTTATTTTTATGTTTGCAGAATAGAACCACTATATAAATAATATTTATATTGTCAGATTAATTGCTATCATTAAATGTGTCATTTTTGACTACATTTTTCTAACTATAGTTAGTTTAATTGCATAGTAGGAAACAAGTTGTAGCAGTTAATATATGATGGTCCATTTTGCATATTTTTCTTATACTATAATGAAAATGAAACTGAGAAATCTGCTATACTCACTGTTGTACTTTTAAATGATACAGCAATAACCTCTATATATATATAGATCCCTTCCCAGAACTGTAGTTTTAGATACAAAGAACAGTGACAACACTTTCATGGCTAACATGAAAAAAAAATTATATTAAGAGATTTAAGTTTCTGGTAGTTTTTGTGATCATTGCTACATGTTTAATCCCAGAAATGTTCAATTCTTATTTAAATACCACTTCCCATCTATCACTAGTGCTTTCCTTCCTGGGTCATTGAAAACATAATAATTCATTTTGTCATTTGAAGGTGTGCTGACCTACTTTCCCTAGTTAATTTCAAGAGAAGGATCAATGTTCCATTGCTTTTCGTAATTGATTTGACTATAGATCTTTACTAGAGCCCCACAACATGATCTGAGGGCATTCCAGGCAGCAAAAGCTCAAGGTCATTATTGAAATGATTATTTCACAAATCAATTATTTCTCTTAACAACATTGTCTGTTGCTGTTGATTGTTGACTGTTCTAAGTCAATCAGGATGGAATTGGATAATTTTGAATTTCAAATATGAAAGATAAGATTAAAAAAACAGAACTGAATACCTTTTTAGTTCATACATAATACATGTTATTTTAGCCCGTATTTCATATTCTGTTGATTTCCTTACCCACTTTCAAAGAAAATAGACAAATGCTTGGAATATTATTTATTGTATTTTATAATAATAGTCACCCTTTTCATTTCATTTTAAAGAGTTCTAATATAGAGGTCTTGATATTTTGAACATATCTTCATGTATGACTTCATTTCACTCCATAACCCTAAAAACAATGATAGGGAAACTAGTGAAATAATCAGATATTTTATCAGCCACACACAAAATCAGTCTACTTACTTTTAAAAACTGTAGGACATTATTAGTGATGATAAACTGAAGTGCTATTTATCTTGGTTTAGTAAAAGGACTCGGAGAAGGCAACAGCACCCCCCTCCAGTACTCTTGCCTGGAAAATCCCATGGATGGAGGAGCCTGGTAGGCTCCAGTCCATGAGGTTGCTAAGAGTTGGGCACGACTGAGCAACTTCACTTTCACTTCTCACTTTCATGCATTGAAGAAGGAAATGGAGAAGTAAAACCCACTCCAGTGTTCTTGCCTGGAGAATCTCAGGAATGTGGAGCCTGGTGAGCTGCCATCTATGGGGTCGCACAGAGTCGGAACGACTGAAGTGCCTTAGCAGCAGCAGTAAAAGGACTGACATGTAGAGAAATTAGCAAATTATTTAGTCTGGAAATGATAGAACTAGAGACGATTCCAGAGATAAATTGGTCTTGATTTTCAAACAGATAATCCAGAGCATAATCCAGTTCGTCTTACAGTATTGACCCTGCCATAGTTGATCTTTCTTATGTTCATCCAAAACTTCTTTTGTAGTAAATTAAAAACAACAATAACAGCAACAACAACAAAAAAATACCTGTAGAATAATGGCATAGTTTTGATAGATCCTCTTTATTTGCTGAAGATAAACCAGTTTTTTATTCTATCTTATTTCCCTTCCCTTATCTAAATGATATATATTTTCCATTTCTTAAATATTACATTTATGTTTCTCCTTGGAATCCTTCCTAACTTTCAGATTTCTTTTGAAAGATAAACATCTAACCATCATTGTTCTTTTTTCATTTGTATCTACTGTTTTCTATGTATGATCTTCTTGACAAAAATGGTACAAAAGTTTATGGAACTATTGTTTTTAGTATTACATGTCTTTCACAAAAAAATGACAACATATCATCAAGTATTTTATAGCAGTTTTAATCTTCAGTTTTTCATTTCATTATAACTTTCATCATTTCATAATTATGATTTACTGTGGGCAGACTATTAATCTGTTTTATACTTTACAAAATGAATGTTAAGTGAAGTTTAATCATATCAAAGCTCATGATACATACTTGACTATAATTACAGTTTTTGGAATTTTTCCTATTTTATTTATTTATTTTTAGCTGTGTTGGGTCTTCGTTGCTGCGTGGTCTTTCTTTTAGTTGCAGAGAGTAAGGGCTACTGTCTAGTTGCAGTGCATTAACTTATTGTGGTGCCTTCTCTTGTTGCAAGACAGACACTTGTGTGCAGGCTTCAGTAGTTGTGACTCAAGGGCTCTAGAGCACAAGCTCAATAGTTTGGGTGCATGGGCTTAGTTGCTCCGTTGCATTTGGGATCTTCCCACATAGAAGATCGAACCCTTGTCTCTCACACTGGCAGGGGTTCATCACCACTGAGTCACCAGGGAAGCCCTAGGTTTTGTTAAATTGATCATATATCTTCATATGAAAGTAAAAGTATAATTGAGAAGATGACCCTTTCTGGCACTGGAATATTTCAACTTTATATTGCTCTGAGTCCTTAATTCTCAGAATCAGAAATGTCGATATTTAGTGTAAACTTAAATATCCATGTTACTATTACCAGTAATAGTTAGCCTCCACTGTTTACTTCTGTAAATTTTTATACTAGTATCTTTTTGCTTTATTTCACTATATATTTGTAACCATAGAATCCAGGTCTTTCTTGCCCTTTCTTTACATTAAGTATGCACATATACACAAAATTTATATGAACAAATATAAGTATAAACATGTATACTCTTAAACAAGAATATATAAGTATGCACATATCCACTTATAGGTGTATCTATGTAAAGACACAGAACTCTGTCTGAGGTTTCCATTGAGAGAAGAGATGAAAATGTTAGTGTTAGCTAAGGCTTTCAGTGGTTTTGGTAGAGCCTAATTTGTTTCTGTTTAATAAAACCCAATACTTTACAAACATTAGTAGTTCATTTTTTACCACAATCACTCTGCTGCTGCTGCTGCTAAGTCACTTCAGTCGTGTCCAACTCTGTGCGACCCCATAGACGGCAGCCCACCATGTTCCGCCGACACTGGGATTCTCCAGGCAAGAACACTGGAGTGAGTGGGTTGCCATTTCCTTCTCCAATGCATGAAAGTGAAAACTGAAAGTGAAGTCACTGAGTTGTGTCCAACTCTCAGCAATCCCATGGACTGCAGCCCACTAGGCTCCTCTGTCCATGGGATTTTCCAGGCAAAAGTGTTATCCATGCTTTGAAGATCAGAAAACTGAGTATCACAGACAAAAAGCAAAATCATTTCAGAGATCAAGACCACTACTACAGAAACTCAATTGATTCCAAAGATAACTAGCTCTAAGACAAATGGTCTCAACTAGTAGCTACTATGTTGGTATTCATATGTCCATATGTACTTGATTATTTTTCCGGATTGAAACACACAGCTCATTCTTGTGTGAAAAGACTACACTAATTTGCAATTATAAAACTCCAAGACTTTTCATGTGTAATAATGGTTTTGCAAACAACTGTATTTTCCAGTTTCAGACACTTCCTTAAGGATAATACCTAGTTATTTTAATATATAAAGTCAAGGTCAAGATACATTAGTGACTGGAATAGGTTTTATTGCACCAACAAGATTAGAAAATATTTTTAATGGCATTGTCTTTCTTATGAACAAATATTTCTCAAGGTTTTAACATCACACAGGATAGATTTTTCATAAAACCTTGATCTTTGGCTGATATACTTTTAATAGCATATTTCAAATCATCTCTTTTCTCTATGTTTTATTTTTCCTACATCCCTAGCCTCACTCAAGACCTTTCTCATTTTAATCCTTTCTTTCTGAAATCTTTGATTCTAATATATTTGCACACCACGCCACTTTCGATGACTCTACTACAGGGTATTAGAAGTAATGCTGACAATGTTCCTTTACCCTTTTCTTCATTTCATACTTCAGGTTGAAAATGCCCTCCTTATCCAGTCAAACAAATAACCGATAGCACCAATCAATGATTGCCACACAGTGCTTCTCCTTGTATTACATGAAATGTTGAAGAGGCCCTATTTTCCATATTTCAAATAATTTTTTTCCCATGCAACACTCACCTCCCTACTCTTCTTCAGTTGTAAGACTTCATGTTTGACATACTCTTTTTTCTGATGCTAAAAGCAAATCTTGTAATACTACTTTTCAACTACAGTGCAGTAGGTTGACATTTTCCCTTTGATTCCTATCAATATTATATGAATTATATAAGCATCTATATAATGCGTATCCAGTTCAGTTCAGTTCAGTCACTCAGCCATGTCCGACTCTTTGCAACACCATGGACTGCAGTATGCCAGGCCTCCAAATCCATCACCCACTCCCAGAGTTTACTCAAACTCATGTCCACTGAGTTGGTGATGCCATCCAACCATCTCATGCTCTGATGTCCCCGTCTACCATCTTCAGTCTTTTCCAGCATCAGGGTCATTTCAAATGAGTCTGTTCTTTGCAACAGGTGGCCAAAGTATTGGAGTTTCAGCATCAGCATCAGTCATTCCAATGAATATCAGGATTGATTTCTGCTAGGGTGGACTGGTTGGATCTTCCTGCTCTCCAAGGGACTCTCAAGAGTCTTCTTCAACATCACAGTTGAAAAGCATCAATTCTTCAGCACTCAGCTTTCTTTAGAGTCCAGCTCTCACATCCATACATGACTACAGGAAAAACCAAAGCTGTGACTAGATGGACATTTGTCACCAAAGTATTATCTCTGCTTTTTAACACGCTGTCTAGGTTGTTCATAACTTTTCTTCTAAGGAGTAAGCATCTTTTAATTTCATGGCTGCAGTCACCATGCACTGATTTTGGAGGCTAAAACATAAAGTCTCTCACAGTTTCCATTGTTTCCCCATTTATTGGCCATGAAGTGATAGGACTAGATGCCATGATCTTAGTTTTCTGAATGCTAAGTTGAAACTCAACTCTTTCACTCTCCTCTTTCACCTTCATCAAGAGGCTCTCTAGTTCTTCTTCACTTTCTGCCATAAGGGTGTTGTCATCTGCCTATCTGAGGTTATCGATATTTCTCTCAGCAATCTTGATTCAAGCTTGTGCTTCCTCCAGCCCAGCATTTCTCATTATGTACTCTGCATAGAAGTTAAATAAGCAGGGTGACAATATACAACCTTGATGTACTCCTTTTCCTATTTGGAACCATTCTGTTGTTCCATCTCCAGTTCTAAACGTTGCTTCCTGACTTGCATACAGATTTCTCAGGAGGCTGGTCACGTAGTCTGGTATTCCCCTCTCTTGAAGAAGTTTCCACACTTTGTTGTGATCCACACAGTCAAAATCTTTGGCATGGCCAATAAATAAGAAGTAGCTTTTTTTCATTAACACTCTTGCTTTTTTGATAATCCAGTAGACGTTGGCAATTTGATCTCTGGCTCTTCTGCCTTTTCTAAAACCATCTTGAACATCTGGAAGTTCATAGTTCACGTATTGCTGAAACCTGGCTTGGAGAATTTTGAGCATTAATTTACTAGCATGTGAGATGAGTGCAACTGTGCAGTAGTTTGAGCATTCTTTGCATTGCCTTTCTCTGGGATTAGAATGAAAACTGACCTTTTCCAGTCCTGTGGCCACTGCTGCATTTTCCAAATTTGCTGGCATGATGAGTGCAGTGCTTTCACAATATCATCTTTTAGGATTTGAAATAGCTCAACCTGAATTACATCACCTCCACTAGCTTTGTTCTTAGTGATGCTTCCTAAGGGGAGCCACAGCTGTGCAGCCCTGGAGTGGCAAGCAGCCAAGAGGAGATCCCCCACATTGAAGGTAAGAGAAACCCCAGTAAGATGGTAGATGTTGAGAGAGGGCATCAGAGGGCAGACTGAAAACTAACCAATCTGATCACATGGACCACAGCCTTGTTTAACTCAATGAAACTGTGAGCCATGCCGTGTAGGGCCACCCTAGACTGACGGGTCATGGTGGAGAGTTCTGACGAATTGTGGTCCTTTGGAGAAGGGAATGGCAAACCACTTCAGTATTCTTGCCTTGAGAATCCCATGAAAAGTATGAAAAGGCAAAAAGATAGGGCACTGAAAGATGAACTCCCCATGTCAGTAGTTGCCCAATGTGCTACTGGAGATCAGTGGAGAAATAGCTCCAGAAAGAAAGAAGAGATGGAGCCAAAGCAAAAACCCAGCTGGGGATATGACTGGTGATGGAAGCAAGGTCCAATGCTGTAAAGAGCAATGTTACATAGGAACCTGGAATGTTAGGTCCATGAATCAAGGCAAATTTTAAGTGGTCAAACAGGAGATAACAAGAGTGAATGTCAACATTTTAGGAATCAGCGAACTAAAATGGACTGGAATGGGTGAATTTAACTCACATGACCATTATATCTAATAATGTGGGCAAGAATCCCTTAGAAGAAATGAAGTAGCCATTATAGTCAATAAAAGAGTCCAAGATGCAGTACTTGGATGCAATCTCATAAATGACAGAAAGATCTCTATTCATTTCCAAGGTAAACCATTCAATTTCACAGTAATCCAATTCTATGCCCTGACCAGTAACGCTGAAGAATCTGAAGTTGAATGGTCTATGAAGACCTACAAGACCTTTTGGAACTAACACTCAAAAAACATATCTTTTTCATTATAGGGGACTGGAATGCAAAAGTAGGAAGTCAAGAAACACATGGAGTAACAGGCAAATTTGGCCTTGGGGTAGAGAATAAAGCAGGGCAAAGGCTAATAAGAGTTTTGCCAAGAAAACACACTGGTCATAGCAAATACCCTCTTCCAACAACACAAGAAAAGATTCTACACATGAACATCACCAGATGGCCAACAGCAAAGTCAGACTGATTATTTTCTTTGCAGCTAAAGATGGAGACGCTCTATACAGTCAGCAAAAACAAGAGCTGGAGCTGACTGATCATAAACTCCTTATGGCCAAATTCAGACTTAAATTGAAGAAAATAGGGAAAACCACTAGACCATTCAAGTATACTGCTGCTGCTGAGACCCCATAGATGGCAGCCCACCAGGCTCCCCCGTCCCTGGGATTCTCCAGGCAAGAACACTGGAGTGGGTTACCATTTCCTTCTCCAATGCATGAAAGGGAAAAGTGAAAGTGAAGTCGCTCAGTCATGTCCGACTCTTAACGACCCCATGGACTGCAGCCTACCAGGCTCCTCCGTCCATGGGACTTTCCAGGCAAGAGTACTGGAGTGGGTTGCCATTGCCTTCTCCCCATTCAAGTATAACCTAAATCAAATCCTTTATGATTATACAGTGGAAGTGAGAAATAGATTTAAGGGACTAGATCTGAGAGACAGAGTGCCTGATGAACTATGGATGGAGGTTCATGGCACTATACAGGAAACAGGAATCAAGACCATTCACAAGAAAAAAAAAAATGCAAAAAAGCAAAATGGCTGTCTGAGGAGGACTTACAAATAGCCGTGAAAAGAAGAGAAGGAAAAGCAAAAGAGTGTGTGCATGGGAACTTTTGAAAGAGTTTGCCATTATCTTCATTACCTCTACCATATTTTGACCTCAGGTCAAATAACAGGAAGAAAACACAGCCCTGCCCTTCAATGTAAAATTGGATTAAAGTTTACAAGCTAGGTCCCATCCATCAGAAAAAGACCCAGTTTCCCCCTCAGTCAGTCCCTCCCATCAGGAAGCTTCCATAAGCCTCTTATCTTTCCCCATCAGAGGGCAGACAGAATGAAAACCACAGTCACAGGAAACTAACCAATCTGATCACATGGATCACAGCCTTGTCTAGCTCAATGAAACTATGAGCCATGCTCTATAGAGCCACCCAAGATATTCTGGTCATGGTGGAAAGTTCTGACAAAACGTGGTCCACTGGAGAAGAGAATGGCAAACCACTTCAGTATTCTTTCCTTGAGAACCCCATGAATAGTATGAAAAGGTAAAAACATAGGACACTGAAAGATGAACTCTGCAGGTCAGTAGGTGCCCAGTATGCTACTGGAGATCAGTAGAGAACTAACTCCAGGAAGAATGAAGAGATGGAGCCAAAGCAAAAACAACACCCAGCTGGGGATGTGACTGGTGATGCAAGTAAAGTCTGATGCTATAAAGAACAGTATTGCATAGGAACCTGGAATGTTAGGTCCATGAATCAAGGCAAATTTTAAGTGGTCAAACAGGAGATAGCAAGAGTGAACTTCAACATTTTAGGAATCAGTGAGCTAAAATGGACTGGAATGAGTGAATTCAACTCAGATGACCATCATATCTACTACTGTGGACAAGAATCCCTTAGAAGAAATGAAGTAGCCATTATAGTCAATAAAAGAGTCCAAAATGCAGTACTTGGATGCAGTCTCAAAAACAACAGAATGATCTCTCATTTCCAAGGTAAACCATTCAATATCACAGTAATCCAAGTCTATGCCTGACGAGTAATGCAGAAGAATCTGAAGTTGAATGGTTCTATGAAGACCTATAGGACATTCTAGAACTAACACCTGAGAAAAAAATAATGCATATTAATATACATTTAATTAATATGCATTATATAATATACATGTATAATGCATGTATGTATTATATATAATAAACAAAACTCTCTATATAACAAATATATGTGTGTACATATACACACATATACGTTTAAATCTAAAATAAATGCATTTTAAATCAACACGAGAATTAAGCATATGTGTTTCTATGTAACATTTGTCTTAGAATTAAACTTCATGGATAGGATAAAGTAATGCTAACAATTGTGATGGTTAAACCACAAAATCTCAGTTGCTTAATAAAATAGATATTTTTTTTCTTGCTAATATAAAAGAAAGTCCAGTGCTAGTCTTACCTATAAGGTGGCTATCATCTAAAACTTTTTTTAATCTGGTATTTCTACCTAAAACAAGTTGTTTCAAAAGTCACCATTAGTGTCCTTTCCAGCTCACCATTATGGACAGAGTTTAGAAGATTGAGTAGGAGAAGTCATTCTGAAGCAGCATGGAAGTGGCCCCCATCTCCTCTGTTTGCTTTCTGTTGGTTAGAAATCAGTCACACTAACAACTAATGACTAGAGAGGCTGAAACCCTAGTTTATTTGATTAGTTAAATTTCTTCTCCAGGAAGAGAGAGACAGAATTGGTAAAGAGGTAGCCTGTCTCTGCAAGAGAAAGTCTAACAACGTGCTCTGCATAGAACCTATAAGTCTTCAATTGCTGGACAGAAAATTTTTCAGAATAGGAAAACAAGAGAAGTTCCTGGAAGTTCTGGGCAATTCATTAGAAGTTTATTGGGAAGATAAGAAATATGAATGATGTAAACCACATTATATGAATGATGTAAACCACAGTGGAACATCTTACTGCAACTTCATATTGTAGCTTGATACATGCTGTCCAAGTGCTCCTATGGGAACTCCCTTTCCCCTTCGTGACTTCAGCAGCAAAAGCTAGTGGAGAATCCCTGTGTGTCTCTCTAATCTTAAAACCTACTCTTATTTGGAGTAAAGATTAAATTTTTGAGACAAAAAAAATCTACTCTCCAGGAGAGTACACTTAGGAAAATATTGTTCTTCAAGAAAAATAAATGAAAAAAAGCAAAGTGGCTGTCTAAGAAGGCCTTACAAATAGTTGTGAAAAGAAAGAAAGTGAAAAGCAAAGAGAAAAGGAAAGATATGTCCATTTGAATGCAGAGTTCTAAAAAATAGCAAGGAGAGATAAGGAAGCATTACTCAGTGATCAGTTCAAAGAAATAGAGGAAAACAATAGAATGGAAAAAACTAGAGATCTCTTCAGGATAATTAGAGGTATCAAGGGAACATTTCATGCAACGATGGGCTCAATAAAGGACAGAAATGGTAGGGACCTAACAGAAGCAGACAGAGAGGGCAATGGCACCCGACTCCAGTACACTTGCCTGGAAAATCCCATGGACGGAGGAGCCTGGCAGGCTGCAGTCCATGGGGTTGCGAAGAGTGGGACACGACTGAAGCGACTTAGCAGCAGCAGAAGCAACAGAAGCAGAAGATATTAAGAAGACGTGGCAAGAATACACAGAAGAACTGTACAAAAAATATTTTCATGACCAAGATAATCACGATTGTGTGATCACTCACCTAGAGCCAGACATCCTGGAATGTGAAGTCAAGTGGGCCTTAGAAAGCATCACTATGAACAAAGCTAGTGGAGGTGATGGAATTCCAGCTGAGCTATTTCAAATCCTGAAAGATGATGCTGTGAAAGTGCTGCACTCAATGTACCAGCAATTTTGGAAAACTCAGCAGTAGCCACAGGACTGGAAAAGGTCAGTTTTCATTCCAATCCCAACGAACACCCAAACTACTGCACAATTGCACTCATCTCACACGCTGGTAAAGTAATGCTCAAAACTCTCCAAGCCAGGCTTCAGCAGTATGTGAACTGTAAACTTGCAGATGTTCAAGCTGGTTTTAGAAAAGGCAGAGGAACAAGAGATCAAATTGCCAACATCCATTGGATCATCGAAAAAAAAAGAGAGTTCCAGAAAAACATCTACTTCTGGTTTATTGACTATGCCAAAGCTTTTGAATGTGTGGATCACAATAAACTGTGGAAAATTCTGAAAGAGATGGGAATACCAGAGCACCTGACCTACCTCTTGAGAAATCTGTATGCAGGTCAGGAAGCAACAGTTAGAACTGGAATGGAACCACAGACTGGTTCCAAATAGGAAAGGAGTACGTCAAGGCTGTATATTGTCACCCTGCTTATTTAACTTATATGCAGAGTACATCATGAGAAATGCTAGGCTGGAGGAAGCACAAGCTGGAATCAAGATTGCCAGAGAAATATCAATAAACTCAGATATGCAGATAACACCACCAGTATGGCAGAAAGTGAAGAAGAACTAAAGAGCCTCTTGATGAAAGTGAAAGAGGAGAGTGAAAAAGTTGGCTTAAAGCTCAACATTCAGAAAATGAAGATCATTGCATCTGGTCCCATTACTTCACGGGAAATAGATGGGGAAACAGTGGAAACAGTGGCTGACTTTATTTTTCTGGGATCCAAAATTAGTGCAGATGGTGACTGCAGCCATGAAATTAAATGACGCTTACTCCTTGGAAGAAAAGTTATGACCAACCTAGATAGCATATTAAAAAGCAGAAACATTACTTTGCCAACAAAGGTCCATCTAGTCAAGGCTATGGTTTTTTCCAGTGGTCATGTGTGGATGTGAGAGTTGGACTGTGAAGAAAGCTGAGCTCTGAAGAATTGATGCTTTTGAACTGTGGTGTTGGAGAAGACTTTGAGAGTCTCTTGGACTGCAAGGAGATCCAACCAGTCCATCCTAAAGGAGATCAGCCCTGGGTGTTCATTGGTAGGACTGATGTTGAAGCTGAAATTCCAATACTTCGGCCACCTAATGTGAAGAGCTGACTCATTTGAAAAAAACTTTGATGTTAGGAGGGATTAAGGGCAGGAGGAGAAAGGGATGACAGAGGATGAAATAGTTGGATGGCATCACCAACTCGATGAGCATGGGTTTGGGTGGACTCCAGGAACTGGTGATGGACAGGGAGGCCTGGCGTTCATGAGGTCACAAAGGCTCGGACATGACTGAATGACTGAACTGAACTGAACTGAAGTTTTATTTTGCCTCTGACATTAATGCCAGTTATTGATGATTTTTTTCTTTCTATTAGGAAAGTAAAAATATTTTCAAGCCTCATAAAGGTTTCCATAAATATGTAATATATTTATATTGTAAAAATACTGTATTTAAAACATTGCCTCTAGATGTAAATAAGGAGAGGAAAATATTTTGCAACAGCAAATATGAAGTGGATGTTTTCAGTTTTAATTGTGATTAAAAAGGGGACAGAAATTCCAGGTGCCAAATGTGTAGTGATACACTGGCTTGGGCTAGGGTAATTCATTGACGTGAGAGGAGAAGAAAGTGAAGAAAGTGTAGAAATTAGCATACAAAGTTCTCCTATGTAACAAATGCTTTAACAGTTGACATTTTATAACCACAGAAACCGAGGTTCAAAAAATTCATGCAAGGACACAGACCTGAAAAGTAGTTCACCCTGAGTTTGAATTGATGTCTAATTCCAAAGTCCATATTTTTTCTGTTTAACAGAATGTGGAGGAATTAGTATTTCACTTACCACCCTGTATTTTAGTAAAATGTTTCTATTCTTGCTATTATAATCTATGTATTTTGTTGGCATGCTCTTTATCCCCTTCGGGTAACATACATTTTGCATCCCCAAATGCCTAACAGAGTATTATGTAGAGATTATGACTGCAAATTCCTTTTCTAAAAGACTAATTACATAATCTGTCATGGAAGAAGATAAAAGAACTAAATTGCCATTCATATGATTTCCTATTAAAGATACATCACTCTGCTCCTAACCCATAATAACCTCTATTTGAAGTTCCTCATTCACTTTGTTGTATGTACAGGTCAAACTGAACAAGCTACACACAATAAATGCATAAATCAGAGCATAAGAACTTATCAGACTAAATCTTAGAAGTGTATTCTCTTCAATAGAGCCAATTATGTCTAGTTTTTAAACATCAGACAGCATTTGGACCTTTGTTAGCTCTTATAAGTAACACAATTCCAGCCATTTTAACATTTTAAGTTATGCTGTAATGGCATTTTTCCAACTTAAATGTATTGTTTTTAAATAGAAGCTATTTCCTTCCATTATCAATACGCGTTTAAACTGTTGACACAAACTAAAATATGGCATTTGTAATTTTAAATGAAACTCTCTTTGCATAATTACTTGGTTGGGCGTACAGATTGTGTAATACTAGTCATTTCAAACTACATAAATATGCATGATCTGTTTATTCTACTTAAAATGTAATCTGAATGCATGTTCCTAATCTTTGTATTGAGAGTTCTTTAAAAATATGTGTCTGTTTTGATATATGTATTTGAAGTTCAAAAAAACAAGAAAGTCATATCTTAAAATGGGTAGCTGTTCTGTGTGTTGGGTTTTTTTGTGGATTCTGTACGGTAAACTTTAATGGCCAGGCTTGACAATATTATTACATCTCATGACATAGTCTGTATTGAAACCATTTCCAAGCTTCTACTATACTAATTTTAATGGAACTATCTAAAAGAGTAAGAGTTTAGAAAATGCAAAAGTAAATTATCATATGAAGGAGTATGTTAATATAATTAAAATCAAGTTCCAAGATACAAAGTGACAAACATTCTTAAATTGGAAGCTTTATTAAAAGTCATCTGGTCACACAATCTGTCCAGTGCATCACTCCTACCAACATTGGGCAGTAATCCCAGGTCCCAGCTCTAGGGATGTTATGAGAAACAATAAACCCACACTTAAGCAATTTTTAGTAAACTGGAAAACCACTGGTTTCTGAGGGTTTTTTGTGTTTTTTTTTTTTTTTTCTTTTATGCTCTGGGTTTCAGAACACTACTCCTTCAATTGAATCAACACCTTTCCTATTGAAATTATCATTTATAAGTTAGAAATATTTGGTCTTGAGCTACACCACACATATTGAAGATTTGTTTTGCATAATAAAGCCTCCAATATGAAGCATTTATATATGTTTCATCAGGTCTTTGAAAAAAAATATTTTCATATGAAAGTAGACAAGATAGGAGGCTCAGATGGTAAACAACAGACTGATTGAAAATTAGGCTGTATACTGTCAGCCTGCTTATTTAATGTCTATGCAGAGTACATCATGAGAAATGTCAGACTGGATGAAGCCAAGCTGGAATCAAGATTGCCAGGCGAAATATCAGCAACCTTGGATATGCAGATGATACCACTTAATGGCAGAAAGTGAGAAAGAACTAAAGAGCCTCTTGATAAGGGAGAAAGAGGAGAGTGAAAAACCTGGCTTAAAACTCGACATAGAAAAAAGTAATATCGTGGCATTAAGTCCCATCACTTCATTGCAAATAGAAGGGGAAACAATGGAAACGGTGACAGATTTTATTTTCTTGGGCTCCGAAATCACTGCGGACAGTGACAACAGCCAGTTAAAAAACAATTGCTCCTTGGAAGAAAAACTATGACAAACCTAGACAGCATATTAAAAAGCAGAGAGATTACTTTGCCAACAGATAGATCTCTGCCAACAGAGATCCATCTAGTTAAGGCTATGGTTTTTCCAGTAGTCATGTACAGATGTGAGTTGGACCACAAAGAATGCTGAGTGTCAAAGAAGTGCTGTTTCAAATTGTGGTGCTGGAGAAGACTTTGAGAGTCCCTTGGACTGCAAGGAGATCAAATCATCCAATACTAAAGGAAATCAAGCCTGAAAATTCATTGGAAGATCTGATGTTGAAGCTGAAGCTCGAATACTTTGGCCACCTGAAACAATGACTTGACTCACTGGAAAAGACCCTGATGCTGGGAAAGACTGAAGGAAAAAGGAAAAGGGGAATGCAGAGGATGTGATGGTTAGACAGAATCACTGAGTCAATGGACATGAATTTGAGCAAACTCTGGGAGATAGTGACGGACAGGAAAGCCTGGTATCCTGAAGTCCATGGGGTCACATAGAGTTGGACATGACTGAGCAACTGAACAACAACAATAATTTTCATGTGAATATGATTTCAAATTTCCACCATTATGTAAACTCCTTTTGAGGAAAATAATTTCACCAATGGCCACACATTAGCAGTAATTCTCAGATCATTCTATTTCAACTAAGCATCCTAAAAACAAGTAAGAATTATTAATTTCCCTTTTTTAAGATAAGGCACTGCTGTTATGGGTGCTTGGTTCATTCAATTTTCTGTCAACTGTTTTATACAAATACTGGAACTTCTACTTAAGTAAATTTCACCCATTTGTTTTAGGTTTTGGTCAGCTCTGCATCTCTGATCATCTCGGCAAGGCATTTTTACATATGTTATGAACAGCTATGTATAAGCTGTTCTAGGCAGTCCTCAACTGAAATAGGATCTGCTCCGTGTGATCATTCATCTTCTTGTAGTTTATCTCAGACTTGCTCTCACAATAGGAACAAAGATCAAAGAAGAAAACAGGATACTTCACAAAAGAATAAGTGTTATTTCGGTGAAAAAAATTAAAATAAGGGCAGAAATTTATTTATTGTCTTGATAATATTCTTCTTTATTCAATGGTTACCTTGCTTCAGGATTGCTACTCATACACCTGCATTATAGGGAAGAGTTATTTAATAAAAGTCCAGAGAGTGGTCTCATGCTTCTATTTTGTTTCTGTTCATTTATTCTTCTCAGGACAAATTGATAGGATTTCTAGCTTTCCTGTGGTGGATCAGCAGTAAAGAATCTGCCTGCAGTGCAGGAGCTACAGGAGAGGTGATTCGATCCCTGGGTTGGGAAGATCTCCTGGAGGAAGTCATGGCAACCAACTCCAATATTCTTGACTGGAGAATCACCTGAACAGAGGAGAGTGATGGGCTACAGTCCATGGGGTCACAAAGAGACACGACTGAAGCCATTTAGCACGCACACACTAACTTGTCTGTATAGGACCTTATCAGCACTATGGATTGTTTATATGGTCATTTGCTAAGATAATAGTCGGGATTCAGAAATAGTGGAAACTTAGAGAAGTAGATCTACAGAAGTGTGTTGGGGAAGTAAAATATCAAATACTAATTTTACGAAAAGTAAGTTTTTTCTTAAAGAGTTGCTCACAATCTCTGGTAAGCCAAAATGTACTGGTGAAATTTGAAGATACAACCAGATTATCCTAGCTTTTTATTTACCACCAGGTCTTCTGGAGTGTCTCAAAGTAGAAGAGGAATGACTGGGACTATGTCCATTTTCAGTTTTAATTTATGTTATAAGCATCCTCTTAACCCTCATAAAAATCTGGAAAATTCCAACACAAGTCATCATCTGGGAAAGATTAAAGTCCGCTGAATTTGAATACCACTTTTTTATATTCAAATGTCTGACACTTGGCAGAGTTTTTGGAGGCTGGAAAAACTTGAAAATCACTACTTTGAAGCACATGTTCAGGTCTTTAAAAGGCTACATTCAAATGTGACTTGTGTTCTTTACATTATGTTATAGTGCCCTATTGTTCTGCCTCATACTGAAAATCTTGTAAGTTTTGTCTATAATGAAAAATGGGTTTTATTTATAGATTCAGATTAATGCTTCATAAAAAAAATAAGGCAATCCAAAATATCAACTATGTAGTGTAAGTCAATTCCATGTTCTTGTAAAGTCTATTGTTATATTGAAATCCATTTCCCCATACTTAAAACAGTTCTAGGGGTCAGTGGTAGCAACCAGCCAGAAATTAACCTTTCCTTTGTCTTTTAAATCCTTGAATATTCTTCTACATTTCTCACTCCAGCTATGTTCTAAGTCAGCTTCTCTTTACCACTAAAATATTGCCCACATAGAATGATATCTTTAGTTCTGTTTAAATTCTCATGAGTATTTTTTTTTTTCCTTGAACTGACTCTGTAAAATGTTCACACAGAGCAGACATGCCTACTGTTCCAAGGGATCATTCAAAAAGCCAGCAGACTGTAAACTGAATGGACTCTTATCTTAGAAAGATGAAGGACAGAGCAGGCCTGCTGGGATTTGAAGAGTTGGTTCCAGGGAGTCTAGATATTTCAAACCAGACGCTTACACAACCCATTTCTCTCTGGCCTTATGACTGAAGGCACTAATTCATTTACCATTCAAAGTGCCCTTCTATAATTTATGCCACATACTGACATGTATTTAACTCTCTAAAATGCCTTGAATATAATTTGTTTGAAAGATATTGTACACAATAAACTATAATGCATTTTAAGAGGCACCTTGGATAAAAATAAATATAAATTGAAGAAAATGCTTATTAATTAGCATTTATATGGCACTTCATGTTTACAGATGGTTTTACAGTCATTTTTTATTAGTTTAATGTGCCAAGTCTCTTTGGGATCAAAGTGCTACTTAAGTACATCTCCGGACTTTATTCCCCTGGAGTCTAGACTTGTGGGGTCAAACGTTGTAAAGACAGTCTTTCTGGAAAAGTTGTATCCTAAAGCTATTAGAGAAATTTTAATGTGATGAATCAGAGTACATCCAAGACATGGTTTTCACTGAAATGCCTGGTTTTGAGGAAATCAGGAGAATAAATATGTATGACCTGTAATAACTTTATGCAACTGAAGTTAACATAAGAGCTGTGGTAGCCCACCTGACTTCTTGCCCGTATTTGTAGAACTAGATCTTATAGACCAGCATCCGTGGGCTCTATGAAGTGTTCCCTTTGCTCGAGTATGAAAGCACATCTAAAGAGCTGTGTCTTTTTTATTCCCATATCAGGGATCCTCCTGGAAATTGCCACTGTTCCAGAAGTGATGCAGATTCCAGACTGATGCCCTTTATTTTCTGATCTTATGGTTCAACTAATGCATCACTCCTTCTTCTGAAGATTGCCAGTTGCCAGTAACCATAAACTTACTTCTGTTTATGGCTTCAGGAAACTTTATTAAATAGAAGCTGAGGGTGTGTGGTAACAGGAGTGCAAGGTGATATGTATATGTTAAGATTTCAATATTTACATGTTATCTATATTCTGATAGGGCTTCTCTGGTGGCTCAGGCAGTAAAGAATCTGCCTGCAATGCAGAAGACCTGGGTTCGATTTCTGGCTTGGGAAGATACCCTGGAGAAGGATGTGGCAACCCACTCTAGTATTCTTGACTGGATAGAGGAGCTTGGTAGGAAACAGTCCATGGTGTCACAAAGAGTCAGACGTGACTGAGTGACTAAGCATGCATGCATATATTCTGATATCCATTCCTTGACAATATTATTGGTATATTTGACATCATTCCAGAGTAAATTTAAGAAGTTTTCAAATATATTTTGGTTGAGGAAACTTTTCTAAGAAATGTTTCAATAAAGTCAATATCATTGAATAATATATACTGACTTGGTCTTCAACTGTTCAATTCATCTTCTTAGATTCTTACAATCACATTTAAAAATTTAAGCAGAAAGAAACATGGATTTTGTGATGAATGAAAAAATAAACCTTCAAAAATTATTTAAATTTCAGGATTGCGTTTTAATTTTGTAATTTTTTTCTGAGGATCAAATGATAGCTGATTATCTCTCCATAAACCTTACAACTATACTTTAAAAAAAAATCATACATGTATTAGCTGTATGCTGCTGCTGCTGCTAAGTCACTTCAGTCGTGTCCAACTCTGTGCGACCCCAGAGATGGCAGCCCACTAGGCTCCCCCATCTCTGAGACTCTCCAGGCAAGAATACTGGAGTAGGTTGCCATTTCTTTCTCCAATGCATGAAAGTGAAAAGTCAAAGTGAAGTCGTTCAGTTGTGTCCAACTCTTAGCAATCCTATGGACTGCAGCCTACTACGCTCCTCCGTCCATTGGATTTTCCAGGAAAGAGTACTGGAGTGGGATGCCATTGGTATGGAAATAAGCAATTGAAGGCTATACAGTTGAAGGATAGGGGTTTAGGGAAACTTGGTAAAGAAATCTTTAATTAAAAAAAAAAAACAAAACTGACTACAGTCTTTAATATATTCAACTCAAATAAATCTTTTTTATCTTAAATTTGGCAGGTTGTGTGATCCTGAATATTTGTTACATTATATAGAGAGTATTGGGCTTCCCAGCTGGCGCTAGTGGTAAACACCTCCTGCTAATGCAGGATACATAAGACTCTGGGGTTCTTAGATCTCTGGGTCAGGTAGATCCCCTAGAGGAAGAAATGGCAACCCACTTGCCTGGAGAATCCCATGGACAGAGTAGCCTGGTGGGCTACAGTCCATGGCGTCTCAGAGTTGAACATGACTGAAGAGACTTAGCACGCATGCATGTACACTTATGAGTATTACCACTACTGAAACAAATGGAAAGACAGTGTTAACCGAGGAACGAGTTGCAACTCTGAAACAATTGCCCCCATACTATAGATGAACAACCTGAGACCAAGGAAGTTAAGTTGCATCTTTAGAAGTGGGACTTAGATTTGTTTGATTCAAAATCTGTGATCTTTTTGTAATGGCTGATGCCCTCTTCAACTTTGAATTTTTCTCAGGCTGCCAGTTCTTCTCAATTCAATACTTTCTAAAGAGACTACTCCAAAAGATTAATATGAAATCGTGTATGGAGAGAGAGATAGAAGTAATTCCAGGGGCTTCAAAACAAAAATGCTGATTCCTTTAATCTCAGGAGAACTCCATTAACATGTGATTTAATGAGCAAGTTTTTAAATTAAGTTTAATTTAATTTAAATCTAAAATTTAAAAGGAGAGTCTAATGCAAGTGGTCAGGTAATTTTCAGAAATCTTGAAATAGTTTTATTTTTCCCTTTATTTTAATAGTAATTGGTAGGTGTTTCAGTTGCTATAGCTGTGTAAAAATTATTCAAAAGCATACTGGCCTAAAACAAAAACTTATTGCCTGTCATGATATCTGTTAGAGGCAGTTCAAGAGAGGTTCATCTGGGTGATTTTAACTTGGGGATGCCCATGCGATGGCAGTCCAATGGTGACTATGGCTGGGGTCCTCTCCAAGGTGTCTCTCCTCACATGACTTAATACCTCATCTGAGAAGATGCACATAAATGGGGCTTTTCCTGTACCTCTCTCTCTGTTGCTTCTTCTGATGATCTCTCTAGGATGGCCTCTCCTAGGTGGCCAGACTTAAGTGGCTTCAAGTTTCCAAAGGTTTATGTGTGAAGAAGAACATGCCAAAAGCTGAATCTTTTTTATGAATAAACCTAGAAAGTTTCATGGTATTTCTTCTATTCATTGGAGCAGTCATAAGCCCCTACCCAGATTTCAGTGGGGGGAGCATAGACCTCACCACTCAAACATCATTTGCCAAACCCAATTACTATGACACATAGAGATAATAAAGTTATTGAATTATTTTATCTAAGATATTATATTTTGAGATACAAATAAGTTGAGATGAATGAATGAATGGTAATTTTTTATTAGCTTACTAAAGCAAAGTAAGCTGTAAAGGCAAGGGTCCAAGCTTTCTGATTTTATGCTTCATGAAATATAAACATGACTTATAATGCTTCCTTGTGCACTGCTTTTGATGACAGACCACCTGGATCAATGGAAGAACCACTATGACAAATTTTATACTTTTCATCAGTTAAGTGTAAACACACTGAAGGCCTGCTTTCAAAGTTTCACACAAACATATAAGTTAAAGCTTAATGTTATAAATACCCCTGATGGTAAAATTAGCATGTCTTCATAAATGGAGAAAATAATTTTGTTCTCAATTTTAAAAAGACAACAGAAACATACCTCAGCAAGCCTTAAGCATGCATAGGTGTATGTGTGAGAGAAAGAGAGAGAGAGAGAGAGACAGAGAGACAGAGAGATAGATTTACCAGCCTGGATCACAAATTATTTAAATAAAAAGTTTATTGAAGAGACAGTTTACAATAGGGTGTGTAGAGTTAAGGAAATCCAGTAGGGATGGTGAAGCTCTGAAGAGGAGCAAGATGATGCAGACATTAGTATTCTAAGCCTGAAGATGTAGGCAAGGAAATGACAGCAGTGGAATCCAGGGAGAAATGGAGCCATAACATTAAGGTCAACAGACAGGGGCTATGGTTCTGAAAGGAGGTCACCACTGCTCGTAACATCAAGGAAGGGACAGAAAGAAGGAATGATGCCTTTGACTCTCCTCCCACCTTCTAGTCTCCTGATGGCCAAACTCAATACAATTACAGCTAACAAGAGAGCAAAAAATGAGAAACTTATAAATACAAGCCTCTTGGAGCACATAGTATGGAAGAGAAGAGCAATAAATGGTCCCAAGAAACAAATGGAGAATAATCAGCCCTGACCTCTGAGATTCACTAACAGTGAACATATTTTAGATCAGCTTTTAATCTAGACTGCATTCTTTCCTCGGAAAGCAATCAAATGACAAGATATTCCTCATAGCCTGTAATGCAGCTAAGATTTTTCCTGATAACAATTTGAGGGGATAACCAACAGCTAGGGCAATCTGATAATTATAGATCTTGCTAGAAACCAAATAATTCACCAAAGAAATTGGGAAAATGTGCCTGGGTCCAGTGTTATAAAGTTGATTTCCCTTTCTCATGCAAACCGGACTATATATCAAGCCATAGAAAACTGAAGATTTGTGTTGAAATTCTGATATGAGCTATGAAAGTTATTGCAAGCTGAACCTTATGTTTATTGAAACCAGTACCATTCCTACTGATGTCAGCCTCTATTTATTTAAAAGGGAGAGCTCTTCTTATAAAACTTATTATTTTAAAAAAGCACATATATATGAAGCAAGAGGGGATGAGTCAAATGGTAATATAGGATCCTAATTTGTGGTCAGGCAAAAGCTAAAAGAGTAAATCCATGCAGTTCAATGAGTAGGACCACAAAAATTTAGAGATCAACACACACAAAAAATGTATGTTCTGAACATTTTTATCAAGTTATAAGACAATATCCAAAATCTTGCAAACGAATAATTCTTTCAATATAGTGATGGATCAAGAGATAATTTGGACCAAAATAGATGTAATTAAGAATCCTTGTGTTGACTGTTTCTGAAAGATGAATGCCCACTGGCTTTAGCGATCTTGATAAGTGTTAGTCACTCAGTGTGTCCAGCCCTTTATGATCCTATGGACTATAGTTTGCCAGGCTTCATTGTCCACAGGACTTTGCAGGCAAGAATACTGGGGTAGGTTGCCATTCCCTTCTCCAGGGGATCTTCCTGACCCAGGGATCAAACCCATGTCTCATACATTGCAGGTGGATTCTTTCTAGTCTGAGCCACCAGTGAAGCCCTATTTATTTGTGATCTCTTCATAAACTTTGTAGATAAGGCCAATATTTAAAATAAAAAATATAAGCAAATAGGAAGTAAAACAACAAAAATCTTCCCAAGAATTTAACTTCACTTCAGTTCAGTTGCTCAGTCATGTCCAGCTCTTTGCAGTCCCATGGACTGCAGCATGACAGGCTTCCCTATCCATCAACAACTAGCAGAGCTTACGCAAACTCATGTCCATCAAGTCTGTTATGCCATCAAACTATCTCATCCTCTGTCATCCCCTACTTGTCCCACCTTCAATCTTTCCCAGCATCAGGGTCTTTTCAGATGAGTCAGTTCTTCGCATCAGGTGCCAAAAGTATTGGAGTTTCAGCTTCAAAATCAGTCCTTCCCATGAATATTCAGGACTGATTTCTTTTAGGATGGACTTGTTGGATTTCCTTGCAGTCGAAGGAACTCTCAAGAGTCTTCTCCAACACCGCAGTTCAAAAGCATCAATTCTTCAGCACTCAGCTTTCTTCACAGTCCAATTCTCACATCCATACATAACTATTGAAAAACCAAAGATTTGACTAGACAGACCTTAGTTGGCAAAGTATTGTCTCTGCTTTTTAATATGCTATATAAGTTGGTCATGGTTTTTCTTCCAAAGAGTAATCGTCTTTTAATTTCATGGCTGCAGTCACCATCTGCACTGATTTTGGAGACCCACAAAATAAAGTCTGACACTGTTTCCACTGTTTCCCCATCTGTTTGCCATGAAGTGATGGGACCAGATGCCATGATCTTAGTCTTCTGAATGCTGAGCTTTAAGCCAACTTTTTCACTCTCCTCTTTCACTTTCATCAAGAAGCTCTTTAGTTTTTCCTTACTTTCTGCCATAAGGGTGGTGTCTTTTGCATATCTGAGGTTATTGATATTTCTCGGGGCAATCTTGATTTCAGCTTCTGCTTCATCTAGCCTGACATTTCACATGATATACTCTGCATATAAGTTAAATAAGCAGGTGTCAATATACAGCCTTCGTTTACTTCTTTCCTGATTTGAAATCAGTCTGTTGTTCCATGTCCAGTTCTACCTGTTGCTTCTTGACCTGCATACAGATTTCTCAGGAGGCAGGTCATGTGGTCTGGCATGCCATCTCTTTAAGAATTTTCCATAGTTTGTTGTGATCCACCCAGTAAAAGACTTTGGTGTAGTAAATAAAGCAGAAGTAGATGTTTTTCTGGAACTATCATACTCCTTCGATGATCCAAAGGATATTGGCAATTTGATCTCAATTCCTCTGCCTTTTCTAAATCCAGTAAGAACATCTAGAAGTTCATGGTTAACGTACTATTGAAACCCAACTTGGAGAATTTTGAGCATGACTTTGCTAGCGTGTGAGATGAGTGCAATTGTGCAGTAGTTTGAGCATTCTTTGGCATTGCCTTTCTTTAGGATAAGAATGAAAATTGACCTTTTCCAGTCCTGTGGCCACTGCTGAGTTTTCCAAATTGGCTGGAGTATTGAGTGCAGCACTTTCACAGTATCATCTTTTACTATTTGAAATAGCTCAACTGGAATTCCATCACCTCCTCTAGCTTTGTTCATACTGATGTTTACTAAGGCCCACTTGACTTCACATTCCAGAATGCCTGGCCCTAGGTGAGTAATCACACCATCATGGTTTATGGGTCATGAAGATCTTTTTTGTATAGTTCTGTGTACTCTTGTCACTTCTTCTTAATATCTTTTGCTTCTGTTAGGTCCATACCATTTCTGTCCTTAATTGTGCCCATCTTTGCATGGAATGTTTACTTGGTATCTCTAATTTTCTTAAAGAAATCTCTAGTCTTTCCCATTCTATATTTTTTCTCTATTTCTTTGCACTGATCACTGAGGAAGGCTTTCTTCTCTCTCCTTCCTGTTCTTTGAAGCTTTGCATTCAAATGAGTATATCTTTCCTTTTCCCCTTTGCCTTTTGCTTCTCTTCTTTTCATAGCTATTTGTAAGGCTTCCTCAGACAACCATTTTGCCTTTTTGCATTTATTTTTCTTGGGGATGGTCTTGATCCCTGTCACCTGTACAATGTCATGAACCTCCATCCATAGTTATTCAAGCACTCTATCAGATCTAATCCCTTGAATCTATTTGCCACTTTCATTGTATAATTGTAAGGGATTTGATTTAGGTCACACCTGAAAGGTCTGTGAAAATTCTGAAAGAGATGGGAATACCAGACCACCTGACCTGACTCTTGAGAAACCTACATGCAGGTCAGGATGCAACAGTTATGGACATGGAACAACTGACTGGTTCCAAATAGGAAAAGGAGTACGTCAAGGTTGCATTTTGTCACCTTGCTTATTTAACTTATATGCATAGTACATCATGAGAAACACTAGGCTGGAGGAAGCACAAGCTGGTATCAAGATTGCCGGGAGAAATATAGATAACCTCAGATATGCAGATGACACCACCCTTATGGCAGAAAGTGAAGAACTAAAGAGCCTCTTGATGAAGGTGAAAGAGGAGAGTGAAAGAGTTGAGTTAAAACTCAGCATTCAGATAACTAAGATCAAAAAAAAAAAAAAAAGAAAACTAAGATCATGGCATCTGGTCCTATCACTTCATGGCCAATAGATGGGGAAATGATGGAAACTGCCAGAGACTTTATGTTTTAGCCTCCTAAATCAGTGCATGGTGACTCCAGCCATGAAAGTAAAAACTGTTACTTCTTGGAAGAAAAGTTATGAACAACCTAGACAGCGTATTAAAAAGCAGAGATAATACTTTGGTGACAAAGGTCCATCTAGTCACAGCTTTGGTTTTTCCTGTAGTCATGTATGGATGTGAGAGCTGGACTCTAAAGAAAGCTGAGTGCTGAAGACTTGATGCTTTTGAACTGTGGTGTTGGAGAAGACTTTTGAGAGTCCCTTGGACTGCAAGGAGATCCACAAGTCCATCCTAAAGGAGATCATTCCTGGGTGTTCATTGGAAGGACTGATGTTGAAGCTGAAATTCCAATATTTTGGCCACCTGATGTGAAGAGCTGACTCATTTGAAAAGACCCTGATGATAGGAAAGATTGAAGGCAGGAGGAGAAGGGGACAACAGAGGATGAGATGGTTAGATGGCAACACCAACTCAGTGGATATGAGTTTGGGTAAACCCCGGGAGTTGGTGATGGACAGGGAGGCTGGCATTCTGTGGTTCATGGGATAGCAAAGAGTCGGATACGACTGAGTGACTGAACTGAATTGAACTGAACTGAACGATCTAATGGTTTTCCCTATTTTCTTCAATTTAAGTCTGAATTTGGCAATAAGGAGTTCATGATCTGAGCCACAGTCAGCTCCCAGTCTTGTTTTTGCTGACTGTATAGAGCTGCTAAGGATATAATCAACCTGATTTCGGTATTGACCATCTGGTGTTGTCCATGTGTAAAGTCTTCTCTTGTGTTGTTGGAAGAGGCTGTTTGCTATGACCAGTGCATTCTCTTGGCAGACTCTGTTGGTTTTGATCTGTTTCATTTTTCACTCTAGGGCTGAATTTGCCTGTTACTCCAGGTGTCTCTCGATTTCCTACTTTTGCACACCACTCCCCAATATTAAAAAGGATACCTTTTTTGGGGTGTTAGTTCTATAAGGTTTTGTAGGTCTTCATAGAACCATTCAAATTCAGCTTCTTCAGCATTACTGGTTGGGGAAAGTCTTGGATAACTGTGATATTGAATGGTTTGCCTTGGAAATGAGCAGAGATCATTCTGTTTTTGAGATTGCATCCAAGTACTGCATTTCAGGCTCTTTTGTTGACTATGATGGCTACTCCATTTCTTCTAAGGGATTCTTGCCCACAGTAGTAGATGTGATGGTCATCTGAGTTGAATTCGCCCATTCCAATCCATTTTGGCTCACTGATTCCTAAAATGTCAATGCTCATTCTTGCCATCTCCTGTTTGACCACTTCCAATTTGCCTTGTTTCATGGACCTAACATTCCAGGTTCCTATGCAATACTGTTCTTTATAGCATCGGACTTTACTTGCATCACCCGTCACATCCCCGACTGGATGTTGTTTTTGCTTTGGCTCTGTCTCTTCATTCTTTCTGGAGTTCCACTGATCTCCAGCATGCATACTGGGCACCTACCAACCTGGGGAGTTCTTCTTTCAGTATTCTATCTTTTTGCCTTTTCATACTGTTCATGGGGTTCTCAAGGCAGAATACTGAAGTGGTTTGTCATTCCCTTCTCCAGTGGACCAAGTTTTGTCAGAACAGCCCACCATGACCTGTTCATCTTGGCTGGCCCTACACAGCATGGCTTAGTTTCATTGAGTTAGACAAGGCTGTGGTCCATGTGATCAGATTGATTAGTCTTCTGTGATTGTAGTTTTCATTATGTTGGCCGTCTGATGGATAAGAATAAAAAGCTTATGGAAGCTTCCTGATGGGAGAGACCTTCTGAGGGGGAAATTGCACCTTGTTCTGAAATTTACCTTTATCTATATCTAATCTAATGGAAATGTAATAACCTAGATTTTGGCTTTGAAATTAGTTTTATCAAGTTAGTGAGATTTGTTTTAATAAAGATGTATATGCTTGACAGTTTATTATATATGATTCTCATTAGCTAAGAATTCTTCAGATCATGATGGCACATATATATATTGTATGTAGGTAGGTATGCATACATTATTATATATTTGCACACAGAAAACTGATATAAAACTAACACATACACACATACCAAAAATGAGTATAGCATTATTATGGGCTTTATATGGTCAACTTCATGTCACTTTGATACCTTTAGCAGGATTGATGGCATCAGTGGGGGAGGGGCATCTATACTCTTCCAGAACAAGTCCCAAGAGGGCAGCCACTACAACTTCTAACACTTTATTATTGGTTAATTTGGGGCTTCTTTCACTCAGATGACATAGTTAGAAGGATGTCACTGCACAAATCAATACCTAGTGCCTTGCCATTGATGTGCCCGCACCTTAAACAACAGCTGTGTCTACAACCATCTTCTGAGTAGTCAGGATACTAATTATTGAAAGCATGCTATACTTGGAAAGTGACTCTCCAAGAAAATTCTGACCCTTTCATGTAAAACTCGGACAGCTTGCTGCACACTCAGCAGGCACTTCCATGGTTTCTTTTCCTGACAGTCTTGACTTTGTCTCTCTGCTGTCAAGGGTATGCAAAAGATCCCATTCACAGTGAAATTAAAATGCACAGTAATGCACTTTTAAGCAAGAAGAATAGATGATGAATTTATTAAAAATAGATGATGCCTGCAGTTTTGAGGTTTTCTAGTTATAGTTATGTTAACTTTGACCACAAAAGCTTCTAGTTATTTTCTGGAATTGACTTTTACAAAAAAAGAGCTTACACATATTTAAGGAGATATCTGAAAAAATATATTGTATATCACTCCTTTTACTAATTCATAAGAACTCAATCAATCAGATGCAACAATGTGGCTTAAAACTGCTCAGATGATTCTGTTCATAGCTACCTATCTTGCTTAAGACTGTATCTGTGCTATGTTACATTCTCTTAAGTGTGAGGTAAACTGAAATAAATATATTAATATTTATCTCAGTTCAGTTCAGTCACTCAGTCGTATCTGACTCTTTGCGACCCAATGAATCACAGCACGCCAGGCCTCCCTTTCCATTACCAACTCCCGGAGTTCACTCAGACTCACCTCCATCGAGTCAGTAATGCCATCCAGCCATTTCATCTTCTGTCAACCCCTTCTCCTCCTGCCCCCAATCCATCCCAGCATCAAAGTCTTTTCCAATGAGTCAGCTCTTTTCATGAGGTGCCCAAAGTACTGGAGTTTCAGCTATAGCATCATTCCTTCCAAGAAATCCCAGGGATGATCTCCTTCAGAATGGACTGGTTGGATTTCTTTGCAGTCCAAGGGACTCTCAAGAGTCTTCTCCAACACCACAATTCAAAACCATCAATTCTTTGGCGCTCAGCCTTCTTCACAGTCCAACTCTCACATCCATACATGACCACAGGGAAAACCATAGCCTTGACTAGACGGATCTTAGTCGGCAAAGTAATGTCTCTGCTTTTGAATATACTGTCTAGGTTGGTCATAACTTTTCTTCCAAGGAGTAGGCGCCTTTTAATTTCATGGCTGCAGTCACCATCTGCACTGATTTTGGAGCCCCTCAAAATAAAGTCTGACACTGTTTCCACTTTTTCCCCATCTATTTCCTATGAAGTGATGGGACCAGATGCCCGATCTTCATTTTCTGAATGTTGAGCTTTAAGCCAACTTTTTCACTCTCCTCTTTCACTTCCAACAAGAGGCTTTTTAGTTCCTCTTCACTTTCTGCCATAATGGTGGTGTTATCTGCATATCTGAGGTTATCGATATTTCTTCCAGCAATCTTGATTCCAGCTTATGCTTCCTCTAGCCCAGCGTTTCTCATGATGTACTCTGCATAGAAGTTAAATAAGCAGGATGACAATATACAGCCTTGACGTACTCCTTTTCCTATTTGAAACCAGTCTGTTGTTCCATGTCCAGTTCTAACTGTTGCTTCCTGACCTGCATATAGGTTTCTCAAGAGGCAGGTCAGGTGCTCTGGTATTCTTATCTCTTGAAGAACTTTCCACGTTTCTTGTGATCCACACAGTCAAAGGCTTTGGCATAGTCAATAAAGCAGAAATAGATGTTTTTCTGGAAGTCTCTTCTTTTTCCATGATCCATCAGATGTTGGCAATTTGACCTCTGGTTCTTCTACCTTTTCCAAAACCAGTTTGAACATCAGGGAGTTCACAGTTCTTGTATTGCTGAAGCCTGGCTTGAAGAGTTTTGAGCATTACTTTACCAGCGTGTGAGATGAGTGCAATTGTGCAGTAGTTTGGGTGTTCGTTGGGATTGGAATGAAAACTGACCTTTTCCAGTCCTGTGGCCACTGCTGAGTTTTCCAAAATGGCTGGTACACTGAGTGCAGCACTTTCACAGCATCATCTTTCAGGATTTGAAATAGCTCCACTGGAATTCCATCACCTCCACTAGCTTTGTTCATAGTGATGCTTTTTAAGTCCCACGTGACTTCACATTCCAGGATGTCTGGCTCTAGATGAGTGATCACACCATTGTGATTATCTTGGTCATGAAGATCTTTTTTGTACAATACTTCTGTGTATTCTTGCCACCTCTTCTTGATATCTTTTGCTTCTTTTAGGTCCGTACCATATCCGTACTTTATCGAGCCCATCTTTGCATGAAATGTTCCCTTGGTATCTCTATTTTCTTGAAGAGACCTCTAGTCTTTCCCATTCTGTTCTTTTCCTCTATTTCTTTCCATTGATCACTGAGGAAGGCTTTCTTATCTCTTCTAGCTATTCTTTGGAACTCTGCATTCAGATGCTTATATCTTTCCTTCTCTCTTTGCTTTTTGTCTCTCTTCTTTTCACAGCTATTTGTAAGGCCTCCCCAGACAGCCATTTTGCTTTTTTGCATTTCTTTTCCATGGGGATAGTCTTGATCCGTGTCTCCTGTACAATGTCATGAGCCTCCATCCGTAGTTCATCAGGCACTCTATCTATCAGATCTAGTCCCTTAAATCTATTGCTCACTTCCACTGTATAATCATAAAGGATTTGATTTAAGTCATACCTGAATGGTCTAGTGGCTTTCTCTACTTTCTTCAATTTGTCTGAATTTGGTAATAAGGAGTTCATGATCTGAGCCACAGTCAGCTCCCGGTCTTGTCTTTGTTGACTGTATAGAGCTTCTCCATCTTTGGCTGCAAAGAATATAATCAATCTGATTTCGGTGTTGACCATCTGGTGATGTCCATGTGTAGAGTCTTCTCTTGTGTTGTTGGAAGAGGGTGTTTGCTATGACCAGTGCATTTTCTTGGCAAAAGTTTATTAGTCTTTGCCCTACTTCATTCCACATTCCAAGGCCAAATTTTCCTGTTACTCCAGGTGTTTCTTGACTTCCTACTTTGCATTGCAGTCCCCTATAATGAAAAGGACATCTCTTTTGGGTGTAAGTTCTAAAAGGCCCTGTAGGTCTTCATAGACCCGTTCAACTTCAGCTTCTTCAGCATTACTGGTTGGGGCATAGACTTGGATTACTGTGATATTGAATGGTTTGCCTTGGAAACGAACAGAGATCATTCTGTCGTTTTTGAGATTGCATCCAAGTACTGCATTTAAGACTCTTTTGTTGACTATGATGGCTACTCCATTTCTTCTGAGGGATTCCTGCCTGCAGTAGTAGATATAATGGTCATCTGAGTTAAATTCACCTATTCCAGTCCGTTTAGTTCGCTGATTCCTAGAATGTTGATGTTCACTCTTGCCATCTCTTGTTTGACCACTTCCAATTTGCCTTGATTCATGGACCTGACATTCCAGGTTCCTATGCAATATTGTTCTTTACAGCATCGGACCTTGTTTCTATCACCAGTCATATCCACAGCTGGGTATTGTTTTTGCTTTGTCTCCATCCCTTCATTCTTTCTGGAGTTGTTTCTCCACTGATCTCCAGTAGAATATTGGGCACCTACTGACCTGGGGAGTTCCTCTTTCAGTTTCCTATCATTTTTGCCTTTTCATACTGTTCATGGGATTCTCAAAGCAAGAATACTAAAGTGATTTGCCATTCCCTTCTCCAGTGGGCCACATTCTGTCAGACCTTTCCACCATGACCCGCCCATCTTGGGTGGCACCATGGGCATGGCTTAGTTTCATTGAGTTAGACAAGGCTGTGGTCCTAGTGTGATCAAGATTGACTAGTTTTCTGTGAGTATGGTTTTAGTGTGTCTGCCCTCTGCTTCCCTCTTGCAGCACCTACCATCTTACTTGGGTTTCTCTTATCTTGGACATGGGGTATCTCTTCACGGCTGCTCCACCAAAGCACAGCCACTGCTCCTTACCTTGGGCTAGGGGTATCTACTCACTGCAGCCCCTCCTGATTTTGAACATGGAATAGCTCTTTAGATTCACTCATATAGCCATTTCCTCTCATAACATGACTAAACTGCTAGAAGGCTCAACCAAAAAAAAAAAATTGTTTTTCCATTGACTGTATATTTATACAATGACTTCATTACTCTACCTGGCTACTTTTAAGTAATGTGTGTCTGTGTGTGTGCACTTAGTCAAGTCCAATTCTTTGTGACCTTATGGACTTAGGGTCACAAAGCCATGCAGTCCTCCCTGTAGCCCTCCAAGCTCCTTTGTCCATGGGATTTTCCAGGCAAGAACACTGGAAGAGGTTGCCCTTTCCTTCTCCAGGGGATCTTTCCAACCCAGGGATCAAACTTGCATCTCTTGTGTTTTCGCATTGCCAGGTGGATTCTTTACCACTGCACCTCCTGGGAAACCCCTTTAAATAATGCTTCTATAATATTAAAGTTTGAAATCATTCATCCTTGGGTATTTTGCTAGACTGAGGGGAAACTCTCGAATCTGACACTTGAATATTGATAGGAATTAGTTAGAAAAGGGGAAAGAAAAAGGTTTGTAGAGAATACCTACATATTGGGATTGGATGAATAAAAAAAATAGAATCAATTAAGGAGCCATGTAGAGTGTGGAAACAGAGGTGCAGCTGTCATTCTGAAATGTTTTGAAAGCTAAAGGAACTCAAATCAAGACTAGGAGTGCAAGGTCAATCATACTAAAGTGCTAAAAAGAAGTCAAGGGGCGGAAGTTGTGAAAAAAAGATTACATTGTGCCATGATGAACACAGTTAAAATTATTAAGAGGTTTATTTTTATTTAATGTTTGAGCTGAAGCAAGATTATGCCGGGGGCCAGCGTGAGGAACTCCGCCCATGGCAAAGGTCATGAGGAAGGAGGCTTGGCATACGCAAAGGCGTGATCAAGCCTCAGGAAACCCCCTGTTCCCGAGCATCTACCCCCAAAACCAGAGTCTGTTTTATGCTCTCACCTACACCTCTGACTTTATGGGGGGCTCTCCCCCATAACCATTTCTCTCGGAGAAGGAGTTAACTTGCAGCTCCAGTTGATAAAATTCCTGGGCGTGACAAGAGTGTTTCAGCTTACGGACTCCTCTGAAGGTTATCTAGCCTGCCTGTATAGGTTTGTCTGGCCAAATGTGATTATTTACAGCCTCCCAACAGCGAGAGGCATGAGATGTTTTAGACTTACTAAAGGCAGATTCTTTTGGGAAGTTAGAATTTATTAGTATAGTGGGTTGATTAGGAATTGTATTGGTGAAGGGTTTTTCATTTGTTGTGCCAATAATTGCTTCTAATTCCCTGCCCTTATAATGAATATAACTAGCATATAAGAGAAATAAGTATTAACCTTTAAGATTAATCATGTTAACCTTGGGTTAGATAAATTCCTTTCTTGATTGTAACTCATTACACCCTTACCCTATAGGAATGTACCTTTATCTGGAGGGTGGTGCCTGGTTTAAGAAAAAACACCCTTGGAAAAAATGAGTTTTTTGGTTATCAGAAAGAGAGGGTCATGAAGTGTTAGCAGACCTCATGGCCAGAAGACGATGTGAAACCCCTAAGACCTTTTTTGTATGTAAAGCACCCGATTTTGATAAAGGTCAGGACTGCTGACTTTGTATTCATCCCTATGTGTAACAAAAGGTATATAAGCAAACCTGAAAATAAAGAAAACGGATCAGTTTCTGGAAAGACTGATTCCCCCATGTCGTTCTTTCTCGTCCTCCGTATTTCTGGCTGAATTCCCATCTGGAGCACGGATGCCCGCCATGTCTGCTTACTTGCCCCGGCTTTCAAGTCCATGCCAAAAGGTGCCCAAGGAGGGGCACTTTTCGATGTTCAAGTGGCGCTGGTGGCCCAACGTAGATGGTGCAAATTCCTTGTCTTGGAATATTATTGGTATCCCGTGTAAACCAAGTTATTCAGCCTCTTTCTCTCCTCTAATACCTCTCACTATTTTCTGGCTGAATTCCCATCTGGCACTTGGGTCCTCACCAAGCCTACTAACTCTGCCTGGGCTTCTAAGATCGGACCGGGGAGGCCTCAGTGCCTCCTCTCCTTCGGGAGAACGGAAAGATGCTTGTGGCCTACGTAGGTGGTGATTGGCATTCCATGTAAGCCAAGTTATTCTGCTCCTTTTTTCTGCTAATTTCCTAATCTCTTTCTATCTGTAATTGAATAAGTTCTTTCCTAGTACGTCTAGTACTTATTCAATTACTTTCCTAGTACATCCTAGACTCCGTCTCCACCTTCGAATCACCCTGGATCCACCGGGGCTGGACCTCGGCACTTTATATCAATTTATTTTCTAATTTCTTTTTATTTTCTTCTTGTGATTACATATATGCCTTTTCTGCTCCTCTACCTCCCTTCCCAACTGTTAGGTTACTGTGTAAGTTAACTATTATAAATTTAGTGTTGAATTTAAAAGTCAGCTCCTGGATTTTTTTCATTGGCATTTTTTTTCTTTTTTAATTTGCTAATCTGTATGTCTTCCCTCTAGTTGATTTTGCTTTCCAATGCTTTTTAAATTAAATGCTTAATTCATTTTTATTGTACTTGTTCAGCAACAGGAACATTTAAAGTTGTTTTGTATTTGTCTTCAGAGCAGTTTCTCTGAAATTCATATATTTTAATATGAAATATTTTCACTCCCATAATTTTAAGAATACTCTGCAAATTCAGTTTTAATTTTTTTACTTGGCTAAGATGTGCTTAATGGAGGATTTTAAAATTAAAAAATTTCAAGATATTTATCAGTGCTTTAAACATTCATGATTCAAGTCATGCGTATTCTTTTTCCATTTTTGAGTTTATTGTCTGATTTATTAAAATGCTACATAATACTTGAAATAAGGTATTCTGCTTTTTATATAATATATAACCACATGTTCATACATTTTATTCATTTTATTTATATTTTCCTGACCTTTATTAATATTTGGCCTATAACTCCGGGAGTCGGTGATAGACAGGGAGGCCAGGCGTGCTGCGATTCATGGGGTCGCAAAGAGTCTGACATGACTGAGCGACTGAACTGAACTGAACTGATGTTATCTTTCATGGTCTTAGACAGGGAAATTAAAGTATCTTAACATAGTTTCCTGTCTTTTTTCTCTCTTTAATTCTTACAGTTAATACAGTTAATGTTTTAAGTACTTTGAAGTTATGCTATTTGATATATAAGAATCCATTACAGATAGTCTTATAAAATAATTTTATGTAATGTTCTTGTTACAATGTCTATCTCTATAGCTGAAAATTTGAGTAATAAAATAGTATAATTTTTTGCATAAACGTATTCAATATTATTAACAGTATAACAGATCTAGAGGTGGTAGATTAAAAATACACTTACTAAAATATATAAAAGTCAAGTTTATATAGTAAGTTCCTTGCTAATTTTACTCAACATTTAAATATAGAAAGTATAAAATGTTCATAAATCACTGCACAGAGTCTAGGTTATGTTTATAATTGATATCCCATGGAGTGATGTAGACTTTCCTTGCGTCCAGAGTACGCTAGTTCAATTCAGTTCAGTCGCTCAGTCATGTCTGACTCTTTGTGACCCCATGAATCACAGCATGCCAGGCCTCCCTGTCCATCACCAACTCCCGGAGTTCACTCAAACTCATGTACATTGAGTCGGTGATGCCATCCAGCCATCTCATCCTCTGCCGTCCCCTTCTCCTCCTGCCCCCAATCCTTCTCAGCATCAGAGTCTTTTCCAATGAGTCAATTCTTTGTATGAGGTGGCCAAAATATTGGAATTTCAGCCTCAGCATCAGTCCTTCCAATGAACACCCAGGACTGGTCTCCTTCAGAATGGACTGGTTGGATCTCCTTGCAGTCCAAGGGACTCTCAAGAATCTTCTCCAACACCACAGTTCAAAAGCATCAATTCTTTAGCACTCAGCTCTCTTCACAGTCCAGCTCTCACATCCATACATGACCACTGGAAAAACCATAGCCTTGACTAGATGGACCTTTGTTGGCTAAGTAATATCTCTGTTTTTTAATATGGCATCTAGGTTGGCCATGAGTTTGCTTCCAAGGAGTAAGCGTCTTTTAATTTCATGGCTGCAAGTATGCTAAAGTCTTATTAAAGAAGCATCTTTGATTTAAAGATATAAATTCATTATCAGAAGGCTAAAAACATAGAAAACACACTTTCTCTATTTTTATATGTTAAGTCTTTACTGAAGAGAGCACACAAGTTCATTTTTACATTAAAGTACCGTGGATGTATCAACATACTTTTCTTCAGAAAACTTAATTTCATCTCATTATTCCTCTGGGTTCTTCTGGGGAAAATTGAATCTTCATTTATATCAGCTTTTTCATTTGCCTTTCAGGCCTTTTTGGGTGTATATGCTGCTGGTGGGGGAGGTTTCCTTGGTCAAAGGTGTTTGGAAAACATCGCATCCCTCCCACCCTCTATATACCTTCTCAGAGACCTTAAGTGAATATTGGCATACTCAAGACTCCAAAAAGTCTCTTCCACTGGCCTTGTAAATTTAACTCAAATCATTTTTTAAAAAATATATTTTAGCATCACAGAGAACACACGTTCGAAATGCTAGCTGGTCATATTTATTTTAAAAGCCTGTTCAAGTTGAGTGTATAGCTTTTTAAAACTTATCTTGATCAATCTGAATTGTAAACTTAAATCAATAGCCTGAGGTCAGGCTCCTTCTATGATCACTGTTGTAGATTCCCTGCCTCCTAACCCTGTACTTCTGCTACCTCGCCTGTTCTGTGGAAACGTGGGCACACTGATGGTTCCACATTTCCTACACTATACTTCACACACTGCTGGAAATGCAAGTTTCCCTTTTTGTGCCTGAAGTCATCAGTATATCTGATTTTAGATGGTTGGATAGTATCAGCAATTGAGCAGACTTGAGTTTGAGTAAACTCTGGAAGATAGTGAGGGACAGTGAAGATTGGCATGCTGCAGTCCATGAGGTCACAAAAAGTCAGATAGGATTTAGGGACTGAACAAGTATCCTTTTATTACCATTTGACTTAGGGTATTCCCATCATTTATGAAACTGGAGAATCCCAGGGACAGAGGAGCCTGGTGGGCTGCCATCTATGGGGTCGGACAGAGTCAGACACGACTGTGGCAACTTAGCAGCAGCAGCAGCTACATTGTCAACATAATTGCCTTTGTTGTCCACATAAAACAACTGATGTAGGAAAGTGAGCAGTGAACTTAAAATCAGAAGGCAAACACTGAGCCTTGCAGCTCTACCACTGCTCAGCCAGGTGAGGCTGGGAAAGTCACCTGACTCTGCTTTCTTCAATATAAAATGGAGATAATCCTATATATGCCTGTGATAGAAGAGTCGCCATGAAATAATGGTACATGCATTAGGGAACATGATGATGTCAGGTACAAGTTGCCACAACTCTAATTTTTTTCAGAAACAGCCTTCTCTGTCATATATGTTTTATCCTCTTCATTAACAAAATATCCTCTTATTTGTATCAATCTTATGAAGAATACAATAGAAAAATCTTATGATATAAATTTGTATCATTTTCTATTTGTATTCAAGTCTCTAGGAAGTTAAATTATTCTAATGATAATGACTGAAACTCAATATTTATGGAAAATTCACATAAATGTAGATAATAGCACAATTCTTGATGTGCTTTGATTGTTCTGAAATGGCCATTTTAAATAAATATTGAAATTAGGTGATAATCGCTAGCATTATGTATTATTTATCAGCATTCAGATTGCCATGAATAGGGATGCCCTTTCACACATTAACCTTCCTTCAAAGAGCTTAGAGAAAAGAGCTAATTCAAAATGCAGTATTATTCTTCATGCCTTTTTCATTTTTCATTATTTATTGTAGAAATATATGCATGCTCTTAGGGTAGTAAGGGAGTTTCACTTTTACCCAGTCATGTTTAAAATACTTCTGAGTTAAAATTATTCTCCCTGGTACCCAATGCAAATAAGCTGACCACACAATTTTCATGGTTGATTCTTTGAAACTTTTGTAAAACTTAAGCTCAAAGTTTAAGATCTCGTAGAATTAGAAATAGTGGGAACATCCTGTTTTATATACTGGCATAAAATAACACACCAAAAAAACAAGTTCTCTGCCTCTGGAAACACTTGCTTAGTTACACTGCCTGAGAGAAAGAGTTATATTTCATTTTTTTTAAGAGAGGACACTGAATGACTTCAGTATTTTAATAGCAATTAGAATTTCTCCTGAGAAGTTTTTTAGAATAACTCCTATAAATAGAATTTTTAAACATTCTGAAAAATTTTTAAACTTTTTTAAAAGGTTACTTAAAAATAACAGGTTTATAAAAAGTTATTTCCAAAGAGAAAGAACATTGGTTTGGTAAATATAACAGTAAGAATTTTGAACACAACTGACCAATTCCATGTTGTAGACATTTAAGATTCTGTAGAACTTGGAAGGTGAACTTTTGTCAAAGGAAAATATTTGGAATGGATTACTTTAATGCAACTTAACTATGAAATGTCTTTGCCTTGGGCATTTGTTTCATAAAATGTTGGTTGTAAAATGCTGGTTGTAAACTCCACTCTCAAAAACTGTTTCTAGTCCAAGTTAAAAAAGAGAATAAAGATGGAAGAAATCTGATTCCAATGAGTGATCCAGTCATGAGATCACAGATACGGCCATGGGATAAGGAAGGGAAAGTCCTCTCTTTTCCTCCTACTACTTACTGGAATAAGTCCCCTACAACTATCAGCCTATTGGTGGTCATTGTTTTAAACTGCATTTTTAATGCATTTGTTTCTACTCCAATTTAATCCTATTTGCCGTTTATCTTAGTTCTTTCTTCAGAAGCAAAATGTGACTTTATTATGGCTATTAAATTGTTTTAGACTTCCAGATACCTCTTAGAAAGACTTGGACTACCAAGGGACTTCTGTTTTGTAGAAGCCATTGCAAATGATTTGTCTGAGCAGAGAAATGTACTCAGATTAAGGAAATATATTGGTTGTCAAATCTTCTTTTTCCTTTTTAGAGGGTCAGAATGTTGTTTATAGATTTGCAATAGCAAAACTTGTCTAAGCTATCTTAGCATGTCACAGTGAAAATGACATTTTTGTTTAGTGAGACAAATATTGTTTATTACCTCAGAACTATCATCATGATAGTTTTAAACAAGAGAGGATTCCTCCAGTTCTGTTTTCTTAATTTCCCTTAAGATTGCTTTTGCTATTCAAGGTCTAAACTAAAAACAAATCTACCACGTGACCCAGCAATCTTACTACTGGGCATATACCACAAGAAAACCATAATTAAAAACAAATAAACAAACACAACACATGTACTCCAATATTCGTTGCAACACTATTTACAGTGGCTAGGACATGGAAGCAACCTAGATGTCCTTGGACAGAGGAAAAAGATATGGTACATATACACAATGCAATATTAGTCATAAAAAAGAATGAAATTGGGTCATTTGTAGAGATGTGGATAGACCCAGAGACTGTTACACAGAGTGAAGTTAAGTCAGAAAGACAAAAACGAATATTGTAAATTAACACATATATATGGTATCTGGAATAATTGTATAGATGATCTTATTTACAAAGCAAAAATAGAGACACAGACATAGAGAACAAGCATTTCAATACCAAGGGGGAAAGAGGTAGGTTGGGATGAAATGGGAGATTGGAACTGACATATATATACTACTGATACCATGTATAATTTAACTAACTAATGAGAATCTTGGAGAAGGAATGGCAACCCACTCCAGTATTCTTGCCTGAAAAATTTCATAGACAGAGGAGCTTGGTGGGCGATGGCCAAGGGATCGCAAAGAGTCAGACACGACTGAGTGACTTCACTCACTCAATGAGAATCTACTGTATAGCTCAGGGAACTCTACTGGAAGCTCTTAGGTCTGGTGACCTAAATGGGAAGGAAATCCAAAAAAGAAGGGATATATGTATATGTATAGCTCATTCACTATGCTGTACAGTAGAAACTAACACAAAATTGTAAATCAACTATACTCAAGTAATAAACTTTTTAAAAAAAGCAAGAAAGGGGTACATTTTTTCCATACTCTTCCTATCTGAAATTGGAAAACATTTATAGACTATAATCAAAATTTCATTGAGGAAATTGTGAATAATATTATAAACTGGATGGTACTGCCTTGTGAATTCATTCGGAAACAATTAATGAGCTGTCTGGATTAACTGTACGAGGATGATATCAAATGCTCCTATTTACGTACTTTTACAAAATAGTTGTTCTTTGAAGCATCAAATATCTCTAACAAGGATGAAACCAGAGAGTGTTTATTTTTTCCCTGGCATCAATTCTACTTCAGTTCAAAGTTCAATAGACACCTTGTTTTGTGTGTGTGTGTGTGTGTGTGTTTAATCCCTTTTAGACAAAAAAGTCAACTTTGCCCAAGGAAATGTTAAGGTTGTTTTTACATTAAAACTTCAATTTTAATAATTCAAGTCTTGATATACTTTAACTGTGTGAATCTTATGTTTTCTTTACTTAAAGGCATTAATAAAATCCATTTTAAGATGAGATGCTTGTGCCTCATAGCATTTTCATGCATGAAAGCGGTCAACACAGTGGGAGCATAAACCTCATTACTGGGACTTGTTCAGGTCCATTACATTAACTGGTCTCATCACTAAGCATTGTGATTTTGCTTACACACTGGAAATAGAAGTTAGGTAAAGGTTTATCTAGTGAAGCAAAAAAATCTGGCCATTTTACATGTTTTTCTTCTACCTTTCTTTTCACTTTTAGGACAAACCTGTAAAATAGCTATTATTTTCCCCTTCAGAAAGCTGAAAGAAAAGAGCTACTGATATATCCAAAGTATTAAGTGCCAGAATCTAAATCTCCTCTAAACACCCTCCTCATTCCCACTTCATCTTTCCTCTCACTCTTCCCTCTCCTTTTTCCTCTCTTGCTATTAAATATGGAAGTGTATCTTCATCTGGAAAAAAAAAAAAGACTTTCACTTAAATAACAATGGTATGATTATCTGAAAATCTGTAAATTTAACATTGTTACAATACTTCTATCTATACATGTCAATAAGATTTTACCAATTATCCTAATAATATCCTCTGTAACAAAAAAAAAATGACCATGGTCATGCACTGTACTTAGTTTCCAAGCTTTTATGTCTCATTGCTATTGAATAGTTTCTCAGACTTTTGTTGTCTTTTGTGACATTTTCATTTTAAAAAACAACAGGCCAGTTATTTTGTAGAATGTCCTTCAATTTGGAGTTGGAAGGAATGATGCTAAAGCTGAAACTCCAGTACTCTGGCCACCTCATGCGAAGAGTGACTCATTGGAAAAGACTCTGATGCTGGGAGGGATTGGGGGCAGGAGGAGAAGGGGACGACCGAGGATGAGATGGCTGGATGGCATCACGGACTTGATGGATGTGAGTCTGAGTGAACTCCTGGAGTTGGTGATGGACAGGGAGGCCTGGCGTGCTGCGATTCATGGGGTCGCAAAGAGTCGGACACGACTGAGCGACTGAAGTGAACTGAGAACAACTGATGTAAATGCAGTATGGCTTGAGTATAGAAAAAATGGAAAGAATTAGATTAGGAAGTGTGGCACTTAAGTTCATAACATAAGTACTTGATAACTAAGTTATGAAGATAACGATCAGCATGTATAGCAAATGAGTGTTGAGATTACAACTCTATACAACAATGTCTCACAGACGGGGTCACATGATAGAATTCTAGGCTCAAATTCATTACATACATATACACACGTTTGGATGGAAGTTTTTCTACTTTAAGTTGAATCCAAATGTCATTAATTGGAGCATCCACCCTTCATATTGGAAACTCCTCCCAACCCCTATTATATTTAGATTCAATAAGACACTTATTAGAAGGAGAATCATTTAAGATTTAAGATTTTATTTAAGAATTCTAGGCAAAGCCAATGAGCTAATGGAAGAAGCAATGAATTCCAATCTCTGCTGGGCAAATATTTCTCTATAACTAATTTGTATGGGTTCTCTGGTGGCTCAGAGGTTAAAGCGTCTGCCTCCAATGCGGGAGACCTGGGTTCGATCCCTGGGTCGGGAAGATCCCCTGGAGAAGGAAATGGCAATCCACTCCAGTATTCTTGCCTGGAGAATCCCATGGACGGAATAGCCTAGTAGGTTACAGTCCACGGGGTCGCAAAGAGTTGGACACGACTGAGTGACTTCACCATGGGTTCTAAGCTTTCAATTTGTTCAATGAGGAAGTAAGATTGTATGATCCAGGTTTCTTTAAAATTAAAAAATGCAAGAGGAATTCTACTAATTTTACTATACACAAAAGTAAAATTGATTTAATTATTTGTTTAGTTTATCTCTCTGTCACAGTGTTGAACTGTGAATTTTCCTGTTGCATAGGATAATATTCAAAACCTTATTAATGCGAGAATTTTTCAATTTCTTCAACTCAAAGTGATATACCACATTAACAAATTGAAGAATAAAACATGCATGATCATCTCACTAAATGCAGAAAAAACTTCTAATAAGGTTCAATACACATTCATGATAAAATTTTTTCCAGAAAGTAGACATAGAGGTAATATACTTCAACATACTAAAGGCCCATATGACAAGCCCTAGATACAGTGCCCAAAAGCTGAAAGCATTCCCTCTAAGACCAGGAATAAGATTAAGAATGTTCAGTCTTATCACTTTTATTCAACATACACACCTATATATATCTATATCAATTTTCAGAATATTTTGTCCTGTGGCCATAACTATATCAAAACTACAATTTAATTGAAGAAGAAAAAAGATCCAACAACATTCAATCAATCTATTCACTAACTATTGGCACCCCTTGTGCAGAGGACCTTCTCCAACACACACTGCAAGCATGTGTGAAGCTATAATGCAGGCGATACTAATGTGACTCTTTGTGATCCCATGGACGGTAGTGTGATCAAGCTCCTCTGTTCATGGGATCTTCCAGGCAAGAATATGGAGTGGGTTGCCATTTCCTACTCCAGAGGATCTTCCGGACCCAGGGACTGAACCCTCAACTCTGGCGTCTCCTGCGTTGGCAGGCAGATTCTTTACTGCTAGCGCCACCTGGGAAGCCACTAATGTGACAAGATCTCTCTTAAAAATAATAAGAAAAATATTCCAAAGTACAAATAGTTCAAAAAATACTAAATTAGAGAAGCTCTTTCAACATCATGCTGGGGTACTTTCTAACAACCCATTCATTGTTTAATTCTCTAAGAGAATGTACCTGTTTGAGTTTGCTATTTCCTATTTGTTTATAGTTCAGATACTGTGAGCTATGCACTGTTCTAAGAACTTTAGAAATACTATCTACTTTAAAAGTCACAAGTCATTGCAGCACTGTTTATAATAGCCAGGACATGGAAACAACCTAAATGTCCATCAGCAGATGAATGGATAAGAAAGCTGTGGTACATATACACAATGGAGTATTACTCAGCCATTAAAAAGAATACATTTGAATCAGTTCTAATGAGATGGATGAAACTGGAGCCGATTATACAGAGTGAAGTAAGCCAGAAAGAAAAACACCAATACAGTATACTAACACATATATATGGAATTTAGAAACATGGTAATGATAACCCTGTACGTGAGACAGCAAAAGAGCCTAGATGTAGAGAACAGACTTTTAGACTGAGGGAGAGGGAGAGGGTGGGATGATTTGGGAGAATGGCACTGAAACATGTATACTATCATGTAAGAAATGAATCGCCAGTCTATGTTCGATACAGGATACAGGATGCTTGGGACTGGTGCACGGGGATGATCCAGAGAGTTGATATGGGGTGGGAGGTGGTGGGTGGTGGTTCAGGATTGGGAACTCATGTACACCCGAGACAGATTCATGTCAAAGTATGGCAAAACCAATACAGTATTGTAAAGTAAAATAAAGTAAAAATAAAAAAACAAAAACAAAACCAAAAAAACAACAACAACAAAAAAAATAAAATTCACAAGTCCATAAGGAAATTATTACTAACTCTACTTTCTCAGATAAGGAACCTGAGTATGTGAAAGGTAAATTAGGTATTCTAATATGAATATCAATACATTTATGCCACTATTGATGCACTTACTATTTCCAGTTAATCTTCTAGACAAAAATGGAACAAAAATGGCCAAAACAGATACTATTCTTATAATCACAGAACTTACATTCTAGTCCATATAAGAGAAAAAGGGGGAAAGACAAAGGATAAATAACATACAAAATAAATAGGCTTAATACCTGAGGGAACTTGGATTGTAATTTAGTTCTGTCTGCTTTCACACACCATAATCTTAATGACTTCACCTTATAATGAAAAGTGTTATAAATGAAAGGAAATTCATGTTGAAAATCTAGGTGACTTATAGTTATTCATTCTCTCAAGTCCCCTAGGCAGCTCACCTGAACTACACAAGTGAGATTTTATCAAGGAAAATTATCTGATTACTTTTTCCTCAAATCTAAAAATTCCTCAAATATTCTCAAATCAGGTTAAATAGACACATGCAATCTTGAAAACTGCTGTGCACAATTGTGGGGATGGCATGCGGTTCAATCTAGTAGACAGGAATTTTCCTCTGCTTCATATCAAGGTCTTCTATTAGAAGGGAAAAAATAAAAAGGGTTTGCTCTTAACTTTATGTCTGATATTCCTAATTTTCTTTTCTGTCCCCTTGCATTCTCATAGAGGTATCAGAGTATAGGCAGCATTTTAAGAATCTTAAATGACAACGATTACCTTCCTAGTATGAGCTACTAATTTAATCCACTGTGAACAGAACTTTAGGTATCAACTGTAGATAAGGAATTTGACTACATTGCTCTCTACAGTCATTAAAAGTAACTGTGTTGGTCTTCAGGAAGAGTAGGATAAAATGGGACAGAGTTTTATATTTCTTTTCACAGGCTATCATTTTCAAAAGATAAAAATCCCTACATTTTGTTTTTCTGATCTTATTCTTTTTGGTCCCACTCAAACTATTAACATTCAGTTACATTTTCCACATAACCAGGTAAAGTCATTAAAACTTTTGAAAGTTTTCGAACATTAAAGTCACTTATAAAATGTAAATATTGTCAACCACCAAAATTACTTAAAAGATAATTTTTCTTAAGATTTGATGGAAATTCCAAAGAAAAGATAACAACTTTTCTAAAGGAAGTCAGTTTCACATGAATTGAAGTCATTACTTCATGGTGGCAATGTGTGAGTTAATAGTTGATAAAATATTTATAAAATGAAATATGCATTTTGCCATACTATTAAACTTATTTCCTCATAGTTAAGATGTTTAGTCATTCTATTCCTGAGGAAAACAAAAACAAAATTCAAAACAAAGGGGGAAAAAGCATGATAAGGAAACTCTAACATGAAGTTGTCTTCCTATTAAAATAACAAACAGCAAAAGTAGTGTTACATATCTAGGACTTGTTATTTATCCAGGTTCTCATAGTTAATACAAATTTTCATCCTCTCTGAACATGATGAAAGGAAACAGGAGACAAGAGCCATCTGCAGGAGAAAGCACCAAACTCAATATTAATCCATAAACAACCTACACATCTATAAAAGTGAAATGAAGAAGTAATGCTTCTATACAAATTTGATCTAAATTAGACTAAATTACCAAAAAGCTGAATTTCTTTTTAAAGTAACTTTATGAAAATACAATTAAAATTTTTTCAACATATTTGAATTCAAAATCTATTTTCTCTTGTTTTGCTACATCTACTCTAATATACAGTACTAATATCAGACAGCATTACCTGATTTTCTAGCTCTATTATATTACTGATTAAAGACTAATATTAAAATACCATTTTTTAAAGTTTTTCATGTTCTTTTAAAAAATCGAGACAAACTATTTTTTTTTCTGTCTTGATATCCTAAACAGTATATTTTCCAAAACTAGTGAATACAGCTGCTCATTTATTTTTCAGATATCTCTGATGCAGAAATGTTTCAAAGGGATAAATTACAGACAGAATTCTAATTTAACTATTTGCAAAATACTACTCTTTGCCAAAACTGATTGAACTTCAAAGCCTCCCTAAAATATCATACATAATTTATTTTAGGGCAGAAAACAATAAAATTCAGGACCAGAGCTAGAGCAATGGTATTTTAAATGAACCATAGTGACAAGCAAAGAATTTGCTTGGAGATGAATACACTTTTTATCAGCCAAACCATTTCTAAAATGTATAAATCTGGTAATGCTGTAGGATTAATGACGATAAGAATACTTCTAGGAGACCACAGAAAGCAGCACAAAAGAGCAAATAATTCAGCGTATTTGACTTCCCTTTTTTAAAAAAAAAACTGTGCATTAATTGTTCCTTAATCATATATTCCAGTCACAAAATTTTAACTGCTTTTTCACCTACATTGATTAACAATTCTCTAATCAAGTTTGCATAGAATTCATGTGTGTTCAATAATTCAGCTATGCATCTGGGAAATGTAATGGGACCCAGGGTGCTGGTGAGCGTTCAGTGAAGGCTGAAGGCGCTAGAACATTTTATGCCCACACTGCTCTCAAATTCCTTAATGGACAATCAGCAAGATTCCATGAAAGCACTTACTGCTACACTCTCTAGATGAATAGAGAACCACGAATGTGGATGAGGAAAGCTGATCTGATCAGTCTATTCCAGGCCACGCTGTGCTGGGTTCCAGGAGAATACAGCCGGGCAAAGGCAGCCATTGTTCTCCCATCACAGGAACCTTTCCTAAGTAACCCCTATAAACACACGTCCAGCCACCACTGTGGGCAATCTGGGGACCCACCAGATGTGAGTGTTGGGGGAGGTAGCCTTGAGCTAAGATGGGAGCATGAAGAAGACTCAACTATGGGGCATTCTGAAGAGGCTCTGAGGGGACTGGTTTGGTTTGATTTTGATCTGCTTTTCTTTCAAAGAAATGTATTCAACCTACATTATACAATTAAGAAATGAAAAATCCTATAGAGGATATCTGGATTTTTCTTTATTTTTTTTTAGCCAAGATATCAAAAATAGTAGCAAATGTTTTAAGAAATTAAACCTAAGAGGCACAACACAAACTGCCTATGAACACTCCAAGCATATCAAGGACTTAGGGACCTCCTCTGTGGTTGTATTATTTAGGATAAAGCTAGATGAGTTTAATGAAGAGATTCATTATTAATTCATTTGTTTGAAGAAGAAGATATATCTCCCTTGATTTGAAGTGAGCATTTAGGTCGGTGGAAGGCTACTACGTGAAATCATTCAGGGATGAAGTTTCCTTCCACTATATTACAGCATCATTCAGGGACCTGTCATTATCTGTAGAGAAAAAAGCAAAATCAATGTGGGTCCCAGACAAGAAGGGCTCTGCTGGTGGCTGAGTGGTAAAGAATCTGCTCACCAATGCAGGAAATGCGGGTTCCATCCCAGGGTCAGGGAGATCCCATGGAGAAGGAATGGCAATCCATTCTAGTATTCTTGCCTGGGAAATCCCAAGGAGAGAGGAGCCTGACAGGCTGCAGTCCATGGGATCCCCGAAGAGTGGGACACGACTTAGCTACTAAACAACAACTACTACTAGCAGATAGGAAGAGGAAAGAGAAAGTATAGGATGTATATCACTGTTTTAAGGACCAGGTTTATAAACAAAAAGCATCACTTCCAGACCTCCCCACTGAGGGTCACATGAACACATTAAACTTTAGGAGGGTCTGGGAATGTAGTTGACCTCTGTGCTCCAGAAGAAGAGAGAATGGATTTTTGATAATCTAAAGTTTCTACTTTATACAATATTTTTTTGACAGAGTGAATAAATTTAATGTTGACTAAAAGATTATAAAGAATTTTGAAAAAATATCTTTTTTGAATTGAAATTCAGAAGTGTCTCTGCATTTCCTAAAATATATTTAGGCAGCCACATGTGAAAAGTTAGCATTGCTTCAGAAATATTTATTTAAGTGTTCAATGATTTACCACAATATTGTTAAATATTTGGTATATGTTGTTAGCATGATAAGGCTACACAAATAAATGGCATAGACTGTAAGCAGCCTCGATAACTAACACAGTCAACTCTCTCTTAAAAATTGAACTCTCACACCTTCCCTTTCTTGGGAATCTAGAACTTTCTAAACTATATATATATATTTTCCTCAAAGTAACCTTTTTTGGTGGAATAGATTTGAACCAAAGCATGCGGAAATTGTGCTTTGTACAGACTAATTTCACACATTTTGGGGGGCTAATTTTGTCAAGTTGAGTCAAGAAGTGAGTAGAAACAACCTGTTTTATTTTCATCAGAAAAATGATTTTTTAATGAACATTTACAGCATATGTTAAAAGTCTGGTACTTCTAGGGAATTTTATCTCAGTGAGAGTGAAAGTTGCTCAGTCGTGTCTGACTCTTTGCAACCTCATGGATTATACAGTGCCAGGGAATTCTCCAGGCCTCAATACTAGAGTGGGTATCTCAGTATTATTAGTTATTAAGTGTCTGCAAAGAAGATGATATTGATCACTATGTGTTTTCATATTACACTTATGTTTCAATATTTCATGTACAGATTTTTCTAGATGATTCAGTTACTCCTTTTTCTCATCAACATTCATGGTTTTCTATTCATCTAGAAAATGTGGCAATAATTCATGGAAACTTGCTGATTCTTTTTAAATTAATTGTTGTTTAATTGGAGTATAATTGCTTTACAATGTTGTATTACTTTCTACTCTACAATAAAGGAATCAACTACATATATTACATATATCCCCACCCACTTGCGATTCCCTGCCTCACCAGCTGCCATTCCACCCCTCTAGGTCATCACAGAGCACCAAACTGAACTCTCTGTGCTGTACAGCACTTCCAACTAGGCACTGATTCTTCACTAAGGAATTTGAGTGCATAAAGTGTTAGAGAGCTGGGGTATAAAGAAGCTAGTGCTTTAGAGTCCTTAGAAATCAGAGTTTGTGTAGATGAGACCACATTTCTAAGTAAAAAACAAAAACAAAAACAAAAAAATTGCCTTTGTAACCCTTTAGTTATCATGAGAATTGGAAAAGTTAGCTGAGAAAGCAGTCCAAATGAAAGGTTTCTGTTTACTCAAATCAGCAGAACCCTAGGCAAAAAAAGCCCAACCAGTTGGAGGAGCAAGGCAGAGTAAATGTATTGATATATTAAGGCTACTGAATATGTGTTGATGAATTACTCTTGTGAAAGCCACAGCAGGCTCAGGAATTATCTTCCACAGTGTCCCTATAAAGATATTCATGTGTGTATGTATATTCCCTTTAATAAATGGTAATTTAAATAATTAATATACATAAAACAAAATCAAACCAACAATTACTTTCAAGACATTGTGTTCTGGGGAATGTAAATATAAATACTATGATTTTTTCCACCAGAAAATGGAATTGAGATATTTATGAAACTGATTTATAACAGGTCTAAGTAGCAATAAAAATGCAAAAAAAAATCTTTAATAAAGAAAGCTTTTGGAAAATGAAATTGTGAGTCTGTCTCTTTCACCATGATCTACAGATTTCTGGATTTATCTCCCATAAATTTAGCCTCTAAAATTTAGCTAAATTCCTCTTTTGTCTCTGTATTTATAAAATCTAACAACACTAAGATGTAGCATATTAACACAATCTTATAAAACATTTTACTGTGTAGAAGCTTTAAATGTTTGTTTAAAATACGCACAATGGAATCTTATTATGTTCTAAGAACTATGAAATGCCTGTGGAAGATATACTAAGAATAAATTTTGGTCTGGTCCTTCAGAAGTCTGCTCTTAGAACATGCAAATAACTGTATTATAATTAAATAAGCTTAGCACTGGAAATGAAGGAGAAAAATTAAAATCAAGGCACATTAGACAGTTTTTGAAATATATAGTGTACATGAAGATAGAGGTTAAAAAGTTTATGGAGTCTGTGACTTATAACTATTGTTGTTTGAGAAAGATATTACATAGTGGTTTGGGATAGAAGTTATGCTGCAATAGGTTGAAGTGAAAGGGTGGGAAGATAAGACAAGGACAATATATTTCAAGAAATTTGGAGTTAAAGAGGTAAAATAATTAGACAGTTGCTCACAGGCAAGTGTAGGGTCAAGGTAAGGTTATTTTTATATTGGAGTAAATTTGAGTAAAATTGAAAGGATAGAAAAATTCAAGAAAATATTAAAGTAAAAAATTAAAAGCCATGGTAACAAAAGTAATAACAGGGAACATCCAATTCTCTTAGAGAATTGAATATCCCATGTTTCAATTCTCTAAGCCAGGACCCTGGACATCATTCTTTATTACATCCTCCACTGTATATTATATAAATCACCAAATCTCAATGTTAAATATCTTAAATATTTTACAATGCAACCCTTCTCTTAATCTATAAAACTTCTTCATTACTAAAGACTCCTTATACAGATAACTGCAATTACTTCCTAACTGGTTTCCTTGTTTTCCTATTATGTTCTTCAATCTGTTATTTACAATAAAACCAGAGTAATCCTTTCATCACAACCCCTGCTTAACACCCACTTCAGCCCCCTGCCACTACCCCCACCAAAGGTTCCATTTTGCCAGCAAGTTAAATTCCAAATTCATTAACATGTCTTATCAGCTGTTTCATTTTCTACACCCAACTAATCTTTGCAGACTCATCTCTTGATAAATCCTCCTCCACATCTTTGCATTGAACTATGTTGAACTCCTCAAACATATCATGCTGTCTTTCAAATAAAAGACTTATGAGGCTTTTTCTTCTACCTAGAAAATATTTTCCTTTCTCCTGCTCCCATCCTCAACCTCTCCTTTCCCATCTCACTACCATCCTGGTTAATCCCTCTGGGGCTGGCTAAGTCCTTTCAGTTGTGTCTGATTCTGTGTGACACTGTGGACTGTAGCCCACCAGATTCCTGGGTCCATGGGAGTGGGTTGCCAATTCCTTCTCCACAGCATCTTCCCAACCCAGGGATTGAACCCTGGTATCCTGCACTGCAAGCAGTCTCTTCACCTGGCTGAGCCACCAAGGAAGTGCACCCCACCCTAGCTAATGCGTAGGCATCTCCTCCAGAAGCTTTTCTGATGCCCTAAATACAGATTGGGTTCACATTTCTGTTACAGTTACACTTAGCACATAATATTATAATCACGTGCCTAATAGTCTGTATTTCCCACTATATTTTAAGCAACAAGGTTAAGAGATGTGCCTGTCATGATGAGCATTTAACCTCTGGATCTAATCCTTTGCTAAATAACTATTTATTAAGCCACTTACAATGAAAATGGCCTTTATTATTTTACAAAGACCTATACAAGAAAATCTCTAGAATGATGATAATAATTATGCTTATTACCAAATAGAACTAAATAGCTACAGTGTCACAACTTTGGATTAGTCTACATTTGGGGTTAAAATTTGGCTGAAAAATTTTTCCTGTTATCGATCAAAATGCAGAAAAGGAATAAAACATAAAATGTTTCCTTGTGAGTTTGAGATAGTATCAAAAGCATGTCTTTATATACCTTCTACATGAGCCAAACACTAAATTTACATTAAAATTGATTTTTTATAATTCCATAATTATCTAGCATAGATAAGATAGAAGAGTTAAGTAAAGGGGGATAAGAACTATAAAAAACTCATCATCTAAAAGCTAAAAACCCCATGAAAAACTAGTTAGAAAGCTTTTAATGAAACAAACAGAAATATCCAAGTTAGAGATGATAAACTAAAAAAAAACCTGGGATTCCAAACACATTAGAGATTGGTGAGAGGAAATTAAAACAACAAAGCCATTTTGCTATGGTCTAACCTCTCCAGCAAATACTGCATCCATATGCATTTTATATTCTATAGCTTGACTGTGAAATTTAATTAAAAACAATTATAAACATAGCTCCTTGAGGCTACTGAGGATTTCACAGTTGGAATTTTTTTTTTCTGAAGCATGTGAAACTTGAAAAAGCATGCATCACTAGTGGTTGTGTCTTCAAAGTTTGGTTTGAGAAGAATTGACTTCTTGTCTCATTTAAATGTACTCAGATAAGCAAAATTTAAATGAAATGACCTAGGCACCTTGACCTAGAACTGAGTCAATACACCAAGTGAATAAACTGAAAATAGCTTCTGTGGTTTCAAATTTGGCCTTGATCTTTCCTTTCAAATGAAACTCCAAAGAGAATACAACAATAGACCCCTCTTTAGTACCATTGGGGGCTTCCCTGGTGGCTCAGATGGTAAAGTGTCTGCCTGCAGTGCTGGAGACCTGGGTTCGATCCCTGGGTTGGAAAGATCTCCTGGAGAGGGAAATAGCAACCACTCCAGTACTCTTGCCTGGAGAATCCCATGGACAGAGGAGTGTGGTAGGCCACAGTCCATGGCGTTGCAAAGAGTCGGACATGACTGAACAACTTCACTTTCACTTTAGTACCACTAGAATATAATTCTGCAAGAAAATACTGGGTGAACAAAAACAACAAAAAAACCCAAAAAGTCAGTTACTGTAGTGCAGGGTCTAACATAATGATCCATCCATTAGACTATTCAGTCTGTGTTCTTTTCCCTTTTTTAAAAAATAAATTTATTTATTTTAATTGGAAGTTAATTACTTCACAGTATTGTATTGGTTTTGCCATACATCAACATGTATCTGCCACAGGTATACACGTGTTCCCCATCCTGAATCCTCTTCCCTCCTCCCTCCCCGTACCATCCCTCTGGGTCGTCCCAGTGCACCAGTCCCATGCATCCAGTATCACGCATTGAACCTGGGCTGGCGACTCATTTTGTATATGATATAATACATGTTTCAATGCACTCCCCCAAATCATCCCACCCTCTTCCTCTCCCACAGAGTCCAAAAGACTGTTCTATACATCTGTGTCTCTTTTGCTGTCTCGCATACAGGGTTATCATTACCATCTCAAAAATATACAAGCAACTCCGGCAGCTCAATTCCAGAAAAATAAACGACCTAATCAAAAAATGGACCAAAGAACTAAATAGGCATTTCCCCAAAGAAGACATACAGATGGCTAACAAACACATGAAAAGATGCTCATCACTCATTATCAGAGAAATGCAAATCAAAACCACAATGAGGTACCATTCCCTTGTCTTTTGACTCAAAATTAAACCTACATGCGAAAATGCCAGTGTATGGAACCCTAAAATGAATATGGGATCTGGTTTGTGTCCTCAGCATTATTTGGAAAAATTGCAGCCCTTTGCTTCTCTTTGACACTGTCTTAGGTTTCCTGTGAAGTAAAAAGCCTGATGCTGACTCCTCAGCCTACTATCCAGACACACTCCATGATCTCTGTGGAAACATAATTGATTTCTTTTTGTTTATTTGATAAACTCAACACTTTAGCTGGGAGGATGTCAGGCTTAAATGCAGTTTTATAGTCTCTTCTGAGGATGCACTTAGTCGAATATCATGTAGATAAAATATCTGTCTGGCTCCTGAATGTCTTCAGAACAGGGAAATAAGTGCCCTGGTTACAATGTGCTGTTTCTCCAAAGGTGCACTAAGGTATTTCCTTTTCTCTGCGTCCATGCTGAAAGCATTGTTTTCCCCCTGGCATTATATGTTGAACTCCAAGAGGGAAGACTGTGGGAGGATAAGATATGCTTCTGCAACTTAGACTTAATAAAAGTAGATTCTAATTTTCTGAAAGAATTAAAAAAAAAAAAAAGTAGGACCTGACATTCCCTGTTAAATCGCTATAAGCAGGATTCTTATGGAGTGTTAGTAATTCACTAAACATATATATGTATTTTTTAAAGTGTACTGAATTCTCCAAATATTTACACTATTGCTGAAAAAAAAAAAAGGTTTTCACTTGTCTGAAGAGCCTCGGAGCCATTGTTCTTACCCAAAAGATTCTACAATCTGTGTGCCTTTTGAGGATCCTTTAAATTATTAAATTTTCTTTTAATGTCACTAAACAGGTATAGGAACAATTTATAAATAAGGAGTCTGTATTTTACAATCAATATTATGATTCTAGATTTACATGGAAATATGTTGCTACCAACCTTTGAATAAAAATACATTAAGAAGAATATCTTTTCTTTATATTTTTCTAACATTTAATTGGGGCATATTATGTGTCATCTTGAACATTCACACACATTCTTATGTCAACCTTTATTTATTATACCTTATCAATATTACAGGGCTTTCAAAATTAAGTGCTATACACACACACACACACACACATATATATTTGTGTCTTTGTTTTTAGAAACTAACTGGCTATAATTCCCAAAGAGTTGGAAGGACCAAAGGACTGAGTTTTAGTTTGGATTCTGCTGCCAATAAGAGGTGTAGCTTTGGTTTGTCTTTAAAATTTGATGGGTAAACATTTTTTCATCTGCACAATTAAGAAGGTTAGATTATGTGATTCAAGGTATTCAAGATATATTTCTTTGAATGAATGAATGAATAACATGCATATTATGAAACAAGTACCGAATTTTTATGTAAGAACAGAAGAAAAGTAGTGATAAATCCTGAAAAAAGAAAGATAAAACTATTCTTTTTTGACCTTGTCATCTTTGATGTTATGACTATTTTGAGAGATTCCAGGGCCAGGATTCCATTTCAGAGTGAGAGAGAATGAAGCTCACTAAGGCTGTGTGACTTTTTCAAAATTACCAAAAAGATTCCTCTATAAAGTAAAATGAATGCTGCCTTCTAGCTTCTAGAAAGGGTCTAAGCACAACTCGTAACCATGAACATATATATTCAATGGGAAACTCTTACTGAGACCATCGTTCACGACCACATATGACATTAATCACAGTCTAATATAATTGTGCACAAGCTCCAGGCAGAGAGATTTCGATGAGCACGTATGACTGTATTGATGGATGCACTGGCCTGAAGGGTCTAGGTGTTTGGTTTGTTTTTAGGTCTCCATTTAAAGCTTTGGAAAAGGGGACATAAGAGTTATAACAGCGTTGTGTGCTTGACTCTGAAGGTCTTCTCTGACAATTTATTGAAAAAAGAACAGTTCGTATGTGAATTTAATAATGATCTGCAGAAAGTGTGGTAAGGCAGCTGGATCTCTGCCTCTTTGAATCTAAGTAATGATTTGGAAAACTGAGATTTTTTTTCATTTATGTCATCATATATCATTAAACACCTAGACGCCTGTGTTGTTGTGCTCGATCTTCTATCTATCACAATGAGCCATATGTTTTCACACCAGAAATTATAATAATGTCTGCACACATTTTAGTCACTTACAAAACACACAACTGGATTGAAAAAAAAACAGCAATGATCAGTTATATGTATTTTACTATTAATGGCCTCTTAGGTTCAATAGAACACTCTAAGGTTAGAAGAAGATGAGATTGGGGACATTGATTTTCTTTTCTTTCATTTTTTGTAAAGGAGATATTGTCCTTTAGATTGAATTTCGCTTTTCCTGATATAGGAAGCCTCTTGAGAGAAGTTTCATATCTAGTGGCAGAAAAATTGGATGGTGTCAATGAAGATAAAGGTAAGCCTAGATGAAAGAGGAAATGGATCATTGTTGAGAGCATCACATCCTTAAAGCTGAAGGTGATGTTTTTATTCTTTATTATTTTTTTGAAGGTAGTGCTTTAGATTGACTCATAGTAGGAGGGCAGTGGTGTAGGCCTGGCAGCCAGCTTTGTGAAGGTAAAGCTGAGAAATAGGCAAGGAATTGGCATTTGGGTTGTGTTATCATTCTTTAAGAATTTTACTTAAAATCTGTTTTCAATAAGACTGTACTACTGCCTCACTTAAGTCTGGTTGATGCTGTATAAAGAAGGCAGGAGGAGAAGGGGACGGCAAAGGATGAGATGGTTGGATAGCATCACCCACTCAACAGACATGAGTTTAACAAACTCAGAGAGATAATGAAGGACAGGGAAGCCTGGTGTGCTGCAGTCCATGGGGTTACAAAGAGCTGGACATGACTTAGTGACTGAACAACAACAACCTGTTCAGAGACTAAACCTTTTGTCAGACTTTTCCAGAGAATGATTTTCCAGGCCTCTGCTGAGTTCAAACAGATAATTTCCTATCTGCACAGGTCTGGAGAATGGAGCCTGGTGTCTAGGAGCTACTTATAAAGATTTTCCATCAGTCCTCCTGCTTTTAATCCCAAGCCACACTCCTGCCATCCAAGGAAACTGATGTCCCAATTTCTGAGTTTTCTTGGGGTTTAGCAGTGTGTAGACTTGATCTCACTGACACTCTGAATGTGGGGTTACATTTCAGCTCCTGTGGTCTACCGAATCAGTTAACTACTTCATGTGTCCCCAGATGATAAAATTTTGTTGACATCAATGTTCTTCTCATTGTCTCCTTTCTCATTGTCTCTTTGTCCTTGTAGTTTATGCCCATTTAAAAAATTCTATTACATACATTTTAGTAGTGTTTTGGGAGACATGGGGATGGATGTATTTAACTATAAGTTCTCCCCACTCTCTCTTTACTCCCCTCCAATCAGAATTTTATCTTCACAAATCCACTGAAATGACTTTTTAAGGTTATGTCTTATTTGCCCTTTCAGGGTATGTGATGTAGTTGATTACCTCCTTCTTAATATTATTAACTTCTTAGACATACTCTGCAGGTGTTCCTCATGTGATTGGTTGTTTCTTTTAGTCTCCTTCACTATATTCTTCTTCTAAAGTGCCTCCAATGCGGGAGACCTGGGTTCAATCCCTGGGTCGGGAAGATCCCCTGGAGAAGGAAATGGCAATCCACTCCAGTATTCTTGCCTGGAGAATCCCATGGACGGAGAAGCCTAGTAGGTTACAGTCCACGGGGTCGCAAAGAGTCGGACACGACTGAGCGACTTCACCTTCAAAGATGTTCAAGCTACTCAGACCCTCTTCTCTCCTCATTATATACTTATCTGTGGTTGATCTCATCCAGTCCTCTAAGGCTCAATATCATGTCTCTGCTAGTGAGTCCTACCTTTATTCTTCCTGCCCATCCTGTCTCCTAAGCGCCTGACTGTTGATATAATTGTGCATCCACACAGTCACCTGGATGCCTAACGGTCATTCAAATGGTTTTTTTCCCCAAAATGGACACTTGATTTTCTGTCTTCAATACCTCAACCTCCAGTCTCCCATAGCTCAATGCATGGCCTCAATATTCACTCAACATTTACACATTCATTCCCATCAGCAGGCACCTCCATTTCTCCCTTCAATGTATATCAAGCTGCTATCACTTTTCCACCATGCAGTCAGTCACTGTCATGCACTCCCACAAATGTGTCCATCTTTTATTCTTTTTTTTTTTGGCTATAGTCAGTTCTACACAGGGATGGTTTGAAAACTTCAACCAGTCCTGTCACCCATGCTAAAGTCCAGGAGTGCTGAATCTCCTTGAGCTGGTCTCCCCTGGCCCCTACCCTTTTCCCCATCACCCACTCCACTTTAGTCCCAGTGACCACACTGCTTTCCCTCCATCACATCGCAGGTATTCCAAACTCGGGATGTGCACAAGCGCTGCCATCTCTGACCAGAAAGCCCTCTGCAGATTTTGACTGAGCTCATTCCAGTGTGACTTCCAAATATCTTTTCTCAGGTGGTGCCTCTCCAACAAGCTCTTCATGAATCAGTTACCTCATTTCCAGTCATTTTCTACTTCCTTCATTTTTCTTCATAATTTATTTACCTCAACATGATTTAATGTATTGACTTTTTAAATCTCCTTCCTGGAATATAAGCTCCACGAAGGTGGAGAATTAGTCTGTTGTTCACTGCTCCATCCCCAGTACTCAGGGATACGGTCTCAATGCATACAGAGAAAAAACACACTCCTCTTGTGACACCTCTCTTCACACACAATACTTCTGATACCACATGTGTGGGTTTTCCAAACATCAAGCGATTCTCTGTGACAATATCAGGGTATTTGACAAATGACTCAATTCTGACATTATCCATCTAGAGATAGTATCCAATTCCACAGATTAAGGGCTCAGTCCTGCAAGATTGCCCCCTGCTTACCAAACACATGTCAGATGCCAACTGCAGGTCCCAGCTTGTCACCAGTATTTCTAACAGACCAGATATAAACTGCAGTTTCTATGACCCACTCCTTGGGGCCCACAGTTTGCTAGCTTCACCCCTGAAACACAAGGAAACACTTATATTTAATGGTTTACTATGAAAAATATAATAAATGTATGAATAATCAGGCAGATGAAGAGCGTCTCACAAAGAGTGAGACCTGGAAGGGCCCTAATCACAGGAGGTTCTGTTCCTGTGGTATTCAAGTGCACAGACATCCTGAAATTTAGGTGTGTTCACCAACCCAGAAGCTCTTCAAACTCTGTACTACTAGGATTTTATAGAAGCTTCATCACATAGACATGATTGATTTTAAGCTATATTTCTAGCTTCTCACTCTTCTCCAAAGAACGAGGGGTTAGGGCTGAAAGTTCCCAGCTTATGATCACAATTTGGTCTTTGTGGTCACCAGCCCACATTCTGAAGCTATCTACAAGTCCATAAGAGTAGCCTCAAAAGACATTCTTATCATTTGGGATATTCCAAAGGATTTAGATCTCTGTGTTAGAAATCAGGATCAAAGATCAAGTGTCAGAATGAAAGATGCTCCACAAGGAGCTCTACTCAATTTTCTGTAATAATTTTTATGGGAAAAGAATCTGAAAAATAATGTGTGTGTGTGTATATATATATATATATATATATGTATACATATATAAAACTGAATCACTTTGTATACCTGAAGCTAATACAACACTATAAATCAACTAAACTCCAATATGAAATAAATTTTTTTAAGAAGAACAAAAGATGCCCCAAGGGTTCCTGTTATTTAGGAAATTACGAGATTTTATATATGTAATTTTTCCCTATTACTTCACTTGGGGCACACTTCATAAGTTTATAGAGAAGAAAGGTCAGCTGAAGTTTTGTTCAAAGCAGTCACCAGTCTTGGTATGATGTAGATGAATCAGCAGGTCTAACATGGTGTCAGTCCCTCTGGAGTGAAGTGACCCTCATCTGAGGCTAGGAATTGATGAACTGGATGAAGGATTTGGCAGAGGTTCATATTTACTGACAAAGAGAGCTTACTGGAGTTTGACTTGGTTGGTTCTACTCTCTGTTACTGACAAAGACAAAGAAGAGACTGGCCAACAGTGGACAGAGCATCAGAGAGAAAAGGAGATAATCAGACACCGGTCATAACACACCCTGGAAGCAACAGAAGCCCAAGGCCCATGCCCAGGAACATGAAAGCACATCAGGCTCCCCAGTCATGACACCCAAGGGTCATCAGGGAGACAAGCTGTGAAAAGGGAAGGTGATCGGAGACATAGCATTTTGCAAATGAGAGAATGAAGCTTTCAATACTTGCATGCTCTTGGTGGAAATGTAAATTGGTTCAGCTGTAACAGAAAACCAAATAGATAGTCCCCAGAAAATTAAAAATAAAACTACCGTATGATCCAATTCTGGGTGTATAAGCTAAAGAAAAGAAATACCTCAGAGAAATAGCTGCACTCCCAAGTTCATTGCCACATGATTCACAGTAGCCAAGATATGGAAACAACCTAAATGCCCATTGATGGATGAATGGATTAAAAATGTGATACTGTAATATATATATATGAATATTATTTAACAATAATTAAATATTATTCACAGCAATGTGGATGAATCTGGAGGAGGACATTATTCTATGTGAAATAAACCAGACACAGAAAGGCAAATAATATATGGTGTCATATATGTGGAATTTTAAAAAAAAAAAAAAGTTGAACTCATAAAAATGGGGAGATGCGGATCCAAAGGTACAAACTTTCAGTTATACAAGATGAACACATTTTGAGGATCTAATGTACAGATGATAACTATAGATAATAATACTGTCTTTTATACTTGAAAATTTCCAAGAGTAGAACTTGGATATTCTTAACACCACCAACTCCCGAAATAACTATGTGTAGTGATGGATGTGTTAATCAGCTTGATTGTGGTAATTATTTCACAGGTATATGTATAGGAAATCTTCCTGCTGTATACTTTAAATATATACAATTTTACTTTTCAATTAAGCCGTAATAAAGCTGAAAAAAATCTGATTGAATCAAGTTAAATTGATCTAAACATTACTCCCCCCCCCCCAATCACCACGTAGGGGTTTATGAAGGAGTCTTGAAGAATTATTTTTAAACATTTGTATTTATTTTTCATGCTTTCAAACTGTAGTGTGAGTTGACTTGTGGGGCTCTTCTACATAATTCTGTATTTTGATATAAGTTTTACTACTTCGATTCAGGACAAACATATGGAAAGGACAGTGCAAGGGTATAAGCCTAGCAAGAGACAAACATGACAAAACAAAATGCATTATATTGGACAATGTATTACATTACATAGTATAATCACTTAATGAGATCATGGCCAAATGAATAAAGAAAATTGTTTGAAAAGGTTCATCTAACACACTGGCCTTGACAAACACAATTTCCAACAAATAAGCTCAGTGAAGAAACAAACGGTGTGTAGCTGGTGCAGATAGCTAGTGTCTGTTTCAGAGAGCAACACATGGAACACAGAATCTGCAATAAGAACGTGGGCTGAGATCTTGACCCTGAATCCTGAATTAGTAGAAGAGTGCTCAGTTCTAACACTCCCAGAACTGAAAGTGAACAGAAAGAGAAGAGGTAGTGAATTCAAGAGGCATGTTTGGGTGAATTGTCGAATGCCAGACTGCCTGATAGCAGATTAGATAACCAGGAGCTTGATAATGGATGGGAACCAAGGAAGTGACTGGTGACATCATGACAGCTTTGTTCAGATAATTTCATTTGGTTCTTCAGATGTATATATCTTTGTAGAAAGCATGTAAAATCCAACGCTAGTAATTATATTTTTTTTGCTTAAATAGAAAAAACAAAACATACGTCACAAACATGGAATAATGATGACTACAGCATTTCTCTAGAACACAAATACTAATTCCTAACACTGTATGGATTGCTCCCTGGTTTAAATAATTTTATATGAGCGGAAGAACTTTCTTAAATCACCGAAGTCTTAACTACCTTGTACTACTATTATTTGTTGTGAGAATGAAATCAGACATGGGATTTAGGAGCGATTTTTAGAAAAATAACTATTTATTTGGATTAGAGAATAACATATTTACCATAAGCGCTAAGTTTCATGAATTGTTTCTTTGTTCATTAACAATTTGGCTCAGATGGTAAAGAATCTGCCTGCAATTCAGGAGACTTGTCTTCGATCCTGGGGTCAGGAAGATCCCCTGGAGAAGGGAATGGCAACCCATTCCAGTATTCCTGCCTGGAGAATTCCATGGACAGAGGAGGTTGGCAAGCTACAGTCCATAGGCTCACAAAGAGTCAGACAAGACTGAGTGACTAACACACAAAACAGGAAAATTATCTTTCATGCTTTCAAAATAAAAGGAACCAAGATCTAATCCAAAATACAGGGCATGAAGGGACAGGAATAATATGTAGAATAATTCTAAAAAATAATATTTGGGAATAAAAGAATATTACTTTTAAACTCCAGAATTAAAAGAGAGAGGAGAAAATTATAGTCCTATATATAAATGCATGTTGCTTCCTTGTTGCACTTAATTTGTGATTCTTAGGATTTCAACTAAATCCTCTTATTTGCAAGGACCAGAGAAAAGGAACAACCCTTCAGCCTCTTCCACATCTTGTTACAGATGTCAGAGGGAACACTTTCCAGCACTCCTCAAGGTTGAAAACAGCCTCACCATTACAGTGCATCATTAAAGCTAACTGGGACCTGTGAGGAATGCATTTGGCAACAAGAGTCAATGTTTACTCAACAAACTTGGAGACATAAGAGACGGATTCAAGCTTCTGGCTGCTTTTGACTTGTAAACGTTTGCACATCACATAACTCCATGAATTCCCATTTCTTCATGTTAAAGTAAAGGAATGTTAATTCCCTGTACCTCCTGAGTTTTGTAGGGTGAATCATAGGGCCATTTGTAATTTCATAAACATACAAATATAACTGTTCTTAAATTTATCTTTAGGTATCAGTCTCATGTGAGGTATGACAATTTAGGTTATTGAAGGGGAACCGAGAAAAAAAGTATATAGTCCTTTTTTTTCTTTTTTCTTGGTAGCACTATGGAGCATGTGGGGGGTGGGGGGGGAATCTGTTTTCTGACCAGGAATTGAACCAGCGCCCCCTGTAGTGGAAGTGCTGGACTGCAGGGAATTCCTCTATTTTCTAAACTAAGGTATGAAATTCAGGATTTTACTTCATAGTAGAAAAAACAGCCATATTCTGAAACCATTCACATTTCCCAATTCTCAGGTAAATCAGGAGATGTTATAGAAGGAGTCAATAACTCAAGAAGGAAACAGAGTGTGACTATAACTGTGTCCTGTGTGTGTGTGAGACAGAGAGAGAAAGAGAGACACACAGAATGAGAAGCCCGTAAGCCCCGGGAGTTGCTGCCTGTGAAGCTGACAGGGAAGGAACCTGCTTGGCTTGAGTCACATTGTTCCTGGTCTCTCTCTGCTCCCAGAACTCTTGGGGTTAAGGCAAGTCTGTGTCATGTTCACGACTGTCTGGCATATACCCTGGTGCTGGCGTAAATGACCATCCATAAATGTGAAACTTCACTAAGTAAAACTGAACTCACCTATTTTTCTGTCTTCTTTGTCAGCTCTGCTTTCTCTGCTCATTTCTCCAGTTCTGCCCGTACACTGACACCACAGTGGCTGCTTCAAGTGCAAAAATTCATCATGACAACACCGGGCTAAAAATCCACCTGCACGTCCTAGGCTTCTAAACGTTTTCACTATCTATCCGCAGTCGGCTGTTCTGAACTGATTTTTCATATTCCTCTCATAGGCTCAGCTCTCTGTTCATGCTGCGGTTACTTGCAATGCTAAGAATACTGCATAGTCTTTTATTTCTTTGGACATTTGCACATGGCATGCCTTCTGCATGATAGCCTTCACCCTCATCTATCTATAAGAATAGCTCTTGATTTTAGATTTTCTTCAGACCTCTCCCTGCAGTTCCTCCAACCTTGCTGTTTTTATGACATACACGGGAAGCTACTTGTCCTGCTTACCGCCCCTCCCTGGCCCCCACAGCAAAGGTAGTCCTCAGAAACTTTTCACAGCATCCTCACGGGGTACAGGATTGGAGTAGGTCTTCACAGACCTTGAAATCTGTTTAGCATTGCCATAGAAGCCACTTTTGCCGAGGCTCAGAGAAACCACATTTGCACAGGCTCAAAATACTGCATTCCTCACAGGACACACATGGACATTGCATTCTATATACATGGTGTCTCTTGCAACAGAGGGATCCTCTTTTCTATCTCTGACATCATCACAGAGATGGAACTCATTCTCCTCTCTTTCATATACGTTTATGCTTGCATGTCTTTTCATCTAGATTGTGGACTCCTCAAAGACAAGCATGTTTCACTTTGTACCCCCACCATGAAGAGCAGAGAGGACAAACACATATCAATACATTGGTTGAATGAATGAATAAAGGCAAAGTTAATTTAGTCAATGCTGCTATGCTTAGATCTAAATAATGGAAAAATATTGAAACTTATAATCTTATGGTACAATATATATTTCAAAAATATAGAAACTTATAATCCTTATACTGTCTGTATATGAGAAAAATGAAGAGTGAGAGTTTTGGTATAGTTCTCCATACATCTTAGTATCTGATCGTTGGTACCTCCGTGAGTCAGTGAAATAAGCACTAATATTTCTTAAGAGTGAGTTAAATATATTTATAAACCACTAATAAAGAATGGAAAATATTTGTGTTGACAGATAAGACCTTCTTTGCAGAGAAAGAACCTTGTGCTTTTCTAGTGGGTAAGTGCCCCCAAGGGATTTTTAGGAGGTAAATATCTAAGATGGGACAGGAGAGGAGCATAAGGAAAATGTCACTTGCAAGGGATGTGAGAAAAAGTGAGGATGAGAATAATGTCAATTTAAGACATTCTGCTCGATCATGGAAAAAGCAAGAAGTTCCAGAAAAACATCTATTTCTGCTTTATTGACTATGCCAAAGCCTTTGACAAGAAACTGTGGAAAATTCTGAAAGAGATGGGAATACCAGACCACCTGATCTGCCTCTTGAGAAATCTGTATGCAGGTCAGGAAGCAACAGTTAGAACTGGACATGGAACAACAGACTGGTTCCAAATAGGAAAAGGAGTACGTCAAGGCTGTATACTGTCACCCTGCTTATTTAACTTCTTTGCAGAGTACATCATGAGAAACGCTGGACTGGAAGAAACACAAGCTGGAATCAAGATTGCCAAGAGAAATATTAATAACCTCAGATATGCAGATGATACCACCCATATGGCACAAAGTGAAGAGGAACTAAAAAGCCTCTTGATGGAAGTGAAAGAGGAGAGTGAAAAAGTTGGCTTAAAGCTCAACATTCAGAAAACGAAGATCATGGCATCCGGTCTCATCACTTTATGGGAAATAGATGGGGAAACAGTAGAAACAGTGTCAGACTTTATTTTTGGGGGCTCCAAAATCACTGAAGATGGTGACTGCAGCCAGGAAATTAAAAGACGCTTACTCCTTGGAAGAAAAGTTATGACCAACCTAGATAGCATATTCAAAAGCAGAGACATTACTTTGCCAACTAAGGTCTGTCTAATCAAGGCTATGGTTTTTCCAATGGTCATGTATGGATGCGAGAGTTGGACTGTGAAGAAAGCTGAGTGCCAAAGAATTGATGCTTTTGAACTGTGGTGTTGGAGAAGACTCTTGAGAGTCCCTTGGACTGCAAGGAGATCCAACCAGTCCATTCTGAAGGAGATCAGCCCTGTGATTTCTTTGGAGGGAATGATGCTGAAGCTGAAACTCCAGTACTTTGGCCACCTCATGCAAAGAGTTGACTCACTGGAAAAGACTCTGATGCTGGGAGGGACTGGGGGCAGGAGGAGAAGGGGACGACCGAGGATGAGATAGCTGGATGGCATCATGGACTCGATGGACGTGTGTCTGAGTCAACTCCGGGAGTTGGTGATGGACAGGGAGGCCTGGTGTGCTGCGATTCATGGGGTCGCAGAGTCGGACATGACTGAGCGACTGAACTGAACTGAAGACATTCTTATTTTAAAATCAGGTAGATAAAACTGATTTAGTTTCTGAATGTAAATGCAGTTTGTATTAAATTTTACAAAATGTGAAGATACCAATATCATTGGATTCAGGTACTGAGGATTTTATATACTCAACTGATGTGCTAATGAATCCATGTTAAAATAGAGAAAGCCAACACTGTATGTCTAAGCCATTAGTATCTTATGCTGGACCACTGCCACAGCCTCCCAGCTCACTCCTTCCTTCCTCCTTTGACCCAGCAGCTTGGTCTGTGCTCTCACAGTAGCCACAGTGATCCCTTAAAAACTTAAGCCAGGGCCCTCCAGTCCTCTGCTCCAAGTCTTTCATTGACCTCCATCTCACTCAGAGTAAGAACTCACCAAGGCCTGCCAGGTTGTGTGCCCTCCAGCCTCTGACCCCTTCTCATCCAAAGCATCGGTGTCTCACTGGTCTGTGTGAGCACTTCGGCCTTCTTCTCTTTCTCAAACATGCCAAGCATACATCCACACCAGAGGTGTGCATCGGCCCATTTTCTTTCTTAAAGGTTCTCCTCCCAGTTGTTCCATGATCCATTCCTTCACTTCAATCACGTCCATTTTTCACAGACACCCTCCTTCCCGATCACCTACAAGTTCTTGCCCCTGTTTTGCTTTTCTTCCTGGAATTTATCACATAAGGTGTAGTATATACATTACAACATGTAAAATAGATAGCCAGTGTGAATTTGCTGTATGAGGCAGAGAACCCAAAGCAACCTAGAGGGGTGGGATGGAGTGGGAAGTGGGAGGGAATTTCAAGAGGAAGGGGACATATGTCCACCTGTGGCTGATTCATACTGAGGTATAGCAGAAACCATCACAATATTGTAAAACAATTATCCTTCAATTAAAAATAAAATCTAAACAAATGTATTACACATGTACTTGCTTCTGAGTTTACTGTATGTCTTCTTACACAAGAATACACATTCCATATGAGCCGGAAATTAATGTCACCCTGCTGACTGCCCAACCCACACTGCACCTAGAACAATGGTAGGCACATCTGGTCCTGGCTCTGAAAATATTTGCTAAAGTTTGAAAAAACAGTGTAATTGACTGTGATGATAACTGTTCAACTGTATCAATATATCAGACACCATTGCATAATGCACTTTAAATGCATTTAAATGGAAGACTCATACCAGGGGAATGCACTTTATGCATCTCAATAAAGTTATTACCAAAAAATCAGGAAAGGCAAAAATTGAGGAAGGATTATGTGCTTTGCTATTTTTCTAATAGCTTCAAGGTTTTCACAGGAGGTACAGGGCTATTCATTTATAAATAACACATCTTTAAGGTAAATCATTTACCAGTGGGTGTTCATCAGTCCAATTTCTTCAGGCTACACTTTTAAAGTCCAACCACAGAGAGAAGTTGATTTGCATGTGGGATTTTAAAATTGTCATTTGAAATGTCTGTACATGTGTTAAGACTAGTGAAGAAACTTCAAAGGTAAATTATATTTTTGAAATATTTTAATAGCTTGGTTTACAGTGAGAGGTAGTGGGGAGAATTTTATCACAAAATGTTTGCATTCAGAAAAGGCTACTTGTCATATGTTTGCAGTTTGCTAGAAATGTAATCGCAAAACCGATTTAACAACATCATTATTTATCATTCATGACATATTTTGGAGCTAATTTTCCTTAGTAAAGATCTCCTAGAATTTATATCACTTTGGAGATGAAATAATCATTTCTTCAGCTTCTTTTTAGCCATGGCTAGAAACAGAATTTTGAGCTAAAACTTCATGGTTGAAACATTCACCTTTCTAGTTCCATCCTGAGGTGAGAAGGGCTAAATAAAATAACCTTATGACAATTAAGTGCTAGGTCAATGGAGGTAAATTACTGCTTTCATGTTCACAGTTGACAGGCCAAAGAGCAAGCTTCTAAAGCACTGATTGCAGAATAAAACTACATCATTAGGTTACTAACAAACATGTAAAATATAGTTTTATAACCCCATAGTCATTTTTAAAATCTTTTCTGTGAAGATGCTTAATAGAAAGGATAAAAATTTTACACATATATATGTGTGTGTGTGTATATATATATATATATGTTATGTATGTCTTCCGTGGCTCAGATGCTAAAGAACCTGACTATAATGTGGGACACACAGGTTCAGTTCCTGGACTGGGGAGATCTCCTGGAGAAAGGAATGGCTGTCTACTCCAGTAGCCTCACCTGAAGAATTCCATAGACAGAGAGCAGCCTGGCAGTCTATAGTCCATGGGGTCATATATACATTTACATGCATGTAATTTTTTTAAAATATGAAACTAGATGCTTTCATATCCTGCAGGTTGGCACTTTCTGCCATATTTATTGTAGCAATTTTTTACTTTTTAATATATAATTTCTATTTCCTTTGATTTGCCTACAACATTTCTCCCTTGAGCATGCTGTTATTAACAGGGCTTCAGATACCACTTTAAGTACTTTATACCACTTGTTTTATCTGTTTATATCATGCAACCTCCCCTGTGGACTGTGAGCTTCTTAAGTGGACTCTGCCTTATTCATCTCTATGTCCCAAGCATTTACTGCAGTTATTTGGAACAGAGTACTTGCTATGGAAAATTAAGGTTCATTCTGTATTCCAAATTTCTTTACCCATTAAAAAAGGAGTCCATTGAATAAATCATGTTATAATTACACATCTGACTTGGGTGCTGGGCCAGATAACTTCCACTTGCTGGTCTAGGTCCACTGCATCCTTTTAAAGTCTGCTCTCTTCTCTAGAAAGCTAACCTATGAGAATGGCAACAACAGGCTTCCTTGCTTCCGGCTCCTAGTTGGGTTTGACCAAAGTGACTCCTTGGGCAGGCTTCAGAGATTGGAGTAAATGAAGCTCAGCACTTACTTATCTGGATCCCTTTCTGTCTTATAACTTTGGTCTGGATATGTCTTTCAAGCAAAGGTGACAGCTCCTCTCAAGTCCTTTCCTCAAGATGGTCTCTTTCTGGCTTCCAAAACCTCCTCCACTACTGTGTGTGTGCTGTGCTCAGTTGTGCCCAACTCTTTGTGACCCCATGGACTGTAGCCCACCAGGCTCCTCTGTCCATGGAGTTTTCCAGGCAAGAATACTGGAGAGGGTTGTCGATTTGTACTCCAGGGGAATCTTCCAGACTCAGGAATTGAAACTGTGTCTCTTGTTTCTCCTGAAATGGCGGGTGGAATCTTTCCCATTGCACCATCTGAGAAGCCTATTCAGGCCTGGAGATTGTAATGGCTTTGTGGGCACTAGTAGGCTACACTGCACTCATTTCCATGTTCTTCCTACATCCCATCATGAAGCTTTGGAAATAGGTCCCTAATAAACTTTCTCCAACTATCCTTAAGTGTGTATAACATCTATTTCTTGTTGGTGCCCTGGCTGGTACAGATGTTATGGAATTACTTCTCATAATATCAAGGTAATTTTGGCTATTTCAGTATATGTGAATAGGTGTATTTTATATATACATACATATATATTATGTGTCAAGCTATTTGTGCTTATATTTGTACTAATCTTAATTATTATTAAGATACTCTATTTCTGATAACACAAATGCTACCTCAGTGTGCAATTTAATGGACTAGTGAACACAGTTCCTGCATGGACAATCATCCTTCAATTATGTCTGCCAGTCTTTGAAAAAATCACTATGTTTTGGATTTGTGCTTAGCCAGAAATCTTACTCACATTGGGCCATTCCATTTTTGAGATGTATTTTTTTCACGTTTTAAAGTTTAGCTTGTCACCTTTCTTCACTTTGAATTTCTCGGATTTGCCCACAGCATGTTCCTTTTGAACACAGACTGTCCTTAATAAGGGTTGCACACAGCCATTACATTTCAACTTAAGAATGCAGAAAGTTATCCAAATCGAGCAATGAAAGTGACAGAGATCTCTTTCACTTTGATAATAAAGTCCTGTCCTTCAAATGTGTGGAGGAAGCCCTTGGAATGTTGCGCTTGCTTTATTGAGACTATTCAATTCCCTTATAAAAGAAAAATAAACAGGAATGATGAAACTCCTAAGAATGTTAAGCACCAATAGTGAGAAAGTTAGCAGCTTAGCAGAGAGAGACAAATCTCAAAGGATGTGTTAAGTATGAGTATGAATAAGTGAGCAGCTTGTGACACACTGGCAGAATTCAAAAGAGATGTTAGAGACTGAAAGCAAGAGAGTGATTTCTCAGATGTGTTAATAGCAGAAGAAATGGCAAACATGATAAGAACTTTTTTTTTTTTTTCTAGATAGGCGGAATAGAAGGACTAAGTCATAAGACATGATTCTCTCAGCTCAGTTATGGTCCCCCTAAATTGGCTGCCTATTCGTAGCATACGAATAGTCCTCTTCTGACCCCACACATTTTCTGCTCAAGAAAAGCAGATAAAACCCACACCTGTTCAGTGTGTTCACCTGTGAACTCTTCTGTGGCCGGACACACCTTGCTGCTTCTCTCAAGTACAGCACACATTACCTGGTGTCCCCATCAGCTCGACATCAACTCTGCTGCCGCTAGTCGCTTCAGTCGTGTCTGACTCTGCGCGACCCCATAGATGGCAGCCCACCAGGCTCCCCCGTTCCTGGGATTCTCCAGGCAAGAACACTGGAGTGGGTTGCCATTTCCTTCTCCAATGCATGAAAGTGAAAAATGAAAGGGAAGTCGCTCAGTTGTGTCCGACTCTTAGCAACACCATGAACTGTGGCCCACCAGGCTCCTCCGTCCATGGGATTTTCCAGGCAAGAGTACTGGAGTGGATTGCCATTGCCGTATACTGCAAATGAGGAAGGGTGAAGAGTCAGAAAGAAATACAGACATAGGCTAAAGAGGAGAGAGAGAGAAAGAGAGGAGAGAGGACTCCTAAATGTTGCTAATCTAGAATCTAGGATTCAGGGACAATGGTCCTTCTATCTGCTTACATTCTACCTGACTTCCTCTTATTTCTCTCTTTCTTGCTATGATTTTAAAACTAATTCACTATCTATGTGATTGGAGAATATTAATTTTGACTATGAGCCTGTCTGTTCTATAGCCTCTAAGGTAGCTTTCCTAAAAGTGTTCTGGAAGCTACCATCACATCAAGAGAATTTTCTGTGTAACAGTTGTACTTGCACTGAATAGAACTTGCATGCCATTAGTTTTATTCAGAACTGCCACAGGATTTTAGTACTTTTATGTGAATTCTCTGCAGTTTATCCCTAATGGTAACCATGTGATGTATTTTCAAGATGGCTGAGTGATGCCATATATCTGCATGGTTCTCAAGTTCATAGCTTGGCCCCAGTTTTCTTCCAGAACAAGTCCCTATGCTGACTATCCTATTCAATGAAGGCAGTGGTTTGCAAATGAAGCAGCTGACAAGAGGTTAATTTCCAAAATATATAAGCAGCTCATGCAGCTCTATGTATTAATAAAAACAAAACAACCAAATCATAAAATGTGCAGAAGATATAAATAGACTTTTCTCCAAAGAAGACATACAGATGGCCAAAAAGCATGTGTAAAAAAGCTCAACATCACTTATTATCAGAGAAATTCAATCAAAACTACAATAAAGTATCACCTCACGCTGGTCAGAATGACCATGATCAAAAAGTCTACCAACAATAAAACCTGGAGGAGAGGGTGTGAAGAAAAGGGAACCCTCCTATACTATTGGTGGGAATCTAAATTGGTACAACCACTATAGAGAATGGTCCAGAGGTTCCTTGAAAAACTAAAAATTGAATTATCGTATGATCTAGCAATCCCCCTTCTGGGCATACACCTGGAGAAAATCATAATTTGAAATGATATAATGCACCCTAATGTTTACTGCAGCATTATTTACAATAGTCAGGATACAGAAGCAACCTAAGTGTCCATCAACAAAGGAATGGATAAAGAAGATGTGGTATATGTATACAATGGAATATTACTCAGCCATAAAAGAATGAAATAATGCTATTTGCAGCAACATGCATGGACCTTGAGATTATCATACTAAGTGAAGTGAGTCAGAGAAAGGCAAATATCATTTAATATCACTCATATATGAAATCTAATCTATACCTATGAACTTATTTGCAAAATGGAAACAAATAGACATCGATGCTTATGGTTACCAAAGAGAAAAATGAGGGAGAGAGATAAATCAGGAGCTTGTATTAACGTACACACACTATTGTATATAAGATAGCCAACAAGTAGAGCACAGGGAACTCTACTCAATATTCTGTGATAACCTGTATGAGAAAATAATCAGAAAAAGAATGAATACAGGCATAACTGAATCACTTTGCTATGTACCTGAAACACAGGAAATCAACCATACTGCAATAAAATTTAAAAAAAGAAAGAAAACAGTAGTTATCAAATTTGGCTGCTCATTGGAATTAGCTCAGAAGGAGTTCAAAAAAGTAAAGATATTATGGTTTTTCCCCCAAAGATTCTAATATAATCCATTTGAGATGTGACCTGGGTACCAAGATTTTAAAAGCCCCTTCGACCCCGAATAATCCTAATGTTGGTAAGGTTTGAGGACTACTGCATCTAATCAGTTGATAGTAAGAGTGTTCAGCTCCTTAGGAAGTTTTTACATACAAACAGAAAATGTAACGGATGAGGTTCAAAACTTTCACCCCAGTGGTCTTGTTGTTGGGTTGTTAGTAATGTGACCGGGGGAAAGACTGCACACCTAGTCAGCCCAGAGTTCAGGTCCAGAGGCGTAGATTCACTCAGGCCCCACTGGTCTTTTTCACCAACAGATAGGAAATGTTTGCTCCAGAATATTTTGGAGTAACTTTAGAGGTTCTGTAGCTGAAAAGACTATAAGGAGAGGAAAATAATTTCAGCAATCTCTTCCTCACTTGGAGCTTATTTTATTGATTTAATATCTTGGGCTGAGAGAACACTGTTGATCCTTCAACAACACAGTTTGAACTGCACAGGTCCACTTACATAGGGATTTTTTTTTTTTTTTCCCAATTAGTAAATACTATAGTAGTTCACTACGTGATCTGCAGTTGACTGAATCTGCAGATAGGGAACCGCAAATAGAGAGAAGCTATAGATAAAGAGGAATGAGGATACGGAGGGCCAATTACAAATTACACTTCAAGTTTCAACTGCATGGAGGGTTGATGTCCACAACCCCTGCATTGTTCAAAGGTCAACCATAGTAGGAACAAAAGACCCTTCTTCCTAACTCTGATATTCCAGAAACAGTGTCTGCTTTCAGCATTCTCCAGGGCTGATACATATGGAAATGTTGCTTTCTACTTTTCCTGATACCTTTACCTAGCCCCCCATAAGTCCAACTGCATTACCTGCAACAGAAAACAAGAATGCTTGTCCATCTCTGCTAAAATGGGTGGATGAAACTGGGAGCCAGTGATCAATCTTCTCATAAGTAAATTTAAAGTTATGCACAGCTTCACTACATTTGCAGTCACCAGCATTTTCACAGGTAGCCTCCATTGCAATGACATCATCTGTCTTTACTGACTACAAAGTACACATTGTCTGTAAAATCTTCTAAAAAATATCCAAAGTAAATCCACAAGATGACATCATTTCACTTGAAAAATGACTAACAAAGATATTTCTTTATTCAAAATGTTTCACTTTTCCTTATTCTTTTTTTCCTTTTAATTGGAGGATACTTGCTTTCCAGAATTTTGTTTTATTCTGCCAAGTATCAACATGAATCAGCCATAGGTACACATATGTCCCCTCCCTCTTGAACCTCTCTGACTTCTCCCTCCCCATCCCACCCCTCTAGATTGTTACAGAGCCCCTGTTTGAGTTCCCTGAGTCATAGCTTTATTAGACAGAGTAACTTAATGAAAACCACATGAATTTTGGAAGTGGATTACAAATTGGGGTTTGCATCTTTGCTTATCTACTCTATACCCTCAAGGAAATTATTTACATGCCTGGAAAACAAGGCTAATAATATAAAATTCTCAATGTCATTGACAAGAATATATACATATATACACACACATATGTGCCTCTGTATACACATATATAACTATATCTATGTATCTTTATAGTGCTTGGTACACATTAGTGCTTCAAAATGATAGTTACTAACAGCTTGCCAACTCTGGGCTAAAGCAAGACTGATGACCTGGGCGACTGGGCTGATGGAAACAAAAGCCTTATCAATTATTTTGCAGACATACCTTCACAGCTATTTTAAGCAAAAGACACCAAAATCTCACAAGAGAAAAGTTCAAAAGAGTGGCAGGTAAAACATGGATTTGAACATAATAGACTGTTGAAAATCTTCCCCATGACTGATGATTAAAGGTAGATGACTTCTAATTTTTAACATTGCAGGTGAAGTGATATAGCCTACTATACTGGAAACTTTAGTTAAAATCTTAATGTGTCTGACTGATCCACTTCATTTTGAAGTTTGCCTCACTTCACTTTTCAAAAGTATTTATTTCAGTGAAGGACACAAAAGACGATTCAGATATGGTTCTTGACCTCATTGCATTTGTAATCTCAATAGGGAAATGAGATATATACAAGTGGGTGAGTTTAAATGTTGCTACAAAAAGATATCTAACTATAAGTTGCTAATTGACATAGATAAGTACAGATAAGGTCTTGAGAAAGAGATCAATGTGGGTTGGAATTGTTCAAAAAGTTTTACTAGAAGACATGTGAATGGAGCTGGCTTTAATACATTTTTGAGGGTTAAGGGATGGAGGGTATTTTCTGATACCAAATGATTTGAACTCTGGTTTCCTATCACATAGGGATTAATTAAATTATATTTTACTCGCTCTAATTTTTCTTCGAGTTGCAGGGTTATTCATTTTTAATGCCTGATTTTCAGGGTCTGACATCAAAGGGAGATATTTAAGGAATGTTCTGTTGCCTTAGCACTGAGCACCTTGCTTAGCGAAAGTGCCACATAGCTTCTCATTTGTAAAACTTCATGCATTTACAGGGAGCTTATTGCAGGAGCAAGGTACAAAAATTCTTTCAATTTAAATTATCTTTACACTGAGAACTAAACTTTAAAATGTCTTAATGAAGAAAAAACCCATGTGACCACCCAGGCTATGCTGAGGTGCTGTCTGCCTTCTAATGCCCTCTTCCCATTTACATATCTAATTCTTCACTGGCAGAAACAGATCACTGCATGATTTTTTTGCTGGAGGAAAGGCATGGTAGGAGATTTTTGTAAAGCACACTTAGGTCTCTGAAATTTAATATTATAAAGGGAACTGATTTTATACTTATTCTGATTGAAATTAAAATGAATATTGGATATTTCTGAAGGGATCTTGTGAAACAATGCCCATGGAAAAATGAAGAACTTAATGTATACACACATACACATACTTTTATGGCTGAAATGGCATGGGGACCAATGAAGCTCAGAAAGTAAGCTGTCAAACCCATCAGTCTTGATTGGCTTTCATTTTAAATGCATTTGTTCCTACACTACTGTATCTAGGGAATGCATATTCTCTGTGCCATAGAACTGAAATTAAATCTCCTTTCTTGTAGTTGAATGCTTTTGTTCAGTTTAGCCTGGATCTGGATATGAGGGCAAAATTGAAGATAGACTGGATTTAAATATTAAGTAGTATTTTTAAATTTTCAATGCGAACTGGCAGTTGTTGCTTCTGTTTCAGTTAAAAGAAACAACATGAGATAAATACAGAGTGGTATTGAGAAGGACATAGGGCCAGGGGTCACGTGAGCTGCTCAGAGACTTTGGAGGACTTCTGAAAGACGGGACAGTAACAGAATTCTATTTATATTAGTTTCCCAAGGCTGCCATAACAAATTATCACACACTTGGTGACTTAAAACAAATGAAATATTTTCTCTCACTGTTCTGAAAGCCAGATGTCCAAAATCAAGGTGTTGGCAGGGCCACCTTGCCTCTGAAGTCTCTAGGGAGAAGCCTTCCTTGCCTCATCCAGTTTCTGATAGTTTATGGCTGTATAACCCCACTCTGCCCCCATCCTCACATGGCCTTCCACCCATGTGTGTCTGCATCTCAAATCTCCCTCTCCTTTATCTTCTAAGAATACCAGCTCCTGGACTTAGAGACCATCATAAATCCAGAATGGTCTCTCCTTGAGATGCTTATCTTACATCTGCAAAGACACTCTCTTCAAATAAGGTCACTTTCACAATTACAGAAGTTAAGATTTGAATGTGTCTTTTAGGGCCACTATTCAACCCACTACACTATTACTGAAGAAGATAGAACAGAGGAACTAATTATCCCAAACTTGTCAAAGGGGAAGCATCAGAAGTAACGAAGGTAAGAATTAATTTTCAGGGTAAAGCCTCAAGAGGTTCTAAGCTCCATATGAGTAGAAAAACAGGGGTGGGACATGGAAGAGAAACAAGGAAGATGATGGAAGCTTCACAGAAGAGTAGCTACATCCCTCTTTACAGCTCTCCTGCCTCTTCCCTTCCCAAGAAAAACCGTGGCATTAATTGCTTTTATTCCTGATCTTACCAGTGAAGAACAGAAAATAATGCTCTCAAGTCATAAACATTCTTCCTGAGGAGAGTTAGTCTTTGCAGTTCTTATTACTCCTCGCCATTTTACAGAATATCAGTTGCTCCTTTTCTGCCTACTCTAATGCTGTTTTGTCATGCCTGTCCACATACAGAGTTCAGACAAACTTCCAGTTCAGGAGAAAGACCTATTGAACAAATATCCTATTTATATAAGCTGTGTATGGTCCTTGATGCTCCCATAGGATGGAGTGAAAAATGGAACAAATGATCATCAGACACGTGAAGAGAAGTTATGAACTCTTTAAATAGCAAACTGGAAAAAAAAAACCCTCAAATTACTATTTTCAGAAAGATTTTAAGAAGCTATGGCCTGGACTTTACCAATCTGTGAAAACAGGGCTGTTGAAGGATTAAATGAATTAATACATGCAAAAGCACCTAGAACAGGGTCTAAATAGCACAATTACATCAAAAGAACAACATTCATTCAGGATTTAGATAAGAAACATCTTGGAAAATGTTCTTTATATAATCTGTATCTATCTGAGTTACAATAAGAGATAGATACCACATCCTATTGTGAACAGGGGAAGCTTTCATATAAAGAATTAGTCAGCAGTGAGAGGAAAATAACTCTAAAATGTGGTGAGGAAGGGAAAGGGTGTCTTTGGCTCCAGGGAGAGGACCCGAGGGGGCGCGTCCCAGAAAACACACTTGGCAGGTAGCCTCCCCAGGGCTCGGCTTCAGGTGTGTGGGAGAAAGTGTGGCTGAAGTCCACTGGATGGCCAAGAAGTTAGTTGGCTTGCCCAGATCAGATATCACCCACCGCCGCTAGGCAAGGACGAAGCACTGTGCAGGGTGCAGGTGGGCGGGGACGCAGAAGGAGCTGGTATACCAGGGGTGACAAGAGGCGTTTGCTCTGTCTACACTGGGAGAGCTGTGGGAAGGGGTTACCGGCCTGGACTGGAAATGTAACGTCGCTGGGGACAGCTGGAGACTAGCTGAGCATCACCACTTGTCCTCAGCTCTGTCCTGCGGAGCAAAGGTGCAGCAGCTGGAAGCGGCCACATGCCCTCTTAGCCCGCAGCGTCGCTCCATCGCCCTCTACTGAGAGATGTTAGCATCGCGCTCACTCTTGCGGAGAAACGCTTTAAGGAATCCCGTTCATTATCACAGAGCAGGATTGAACAACAGATTTAAAGCTCAGAGGCAATAAATTGATATCTATAACAAAATCTAAGAATTCGTATTGGAAAATACTTGGATAATTGAAAACCATCTCCTTGTCCCTGGAGTGGTACAATGAGGTAATTATTAAATGTTTATTAAATTTAGTCTGGGACAAACATCAAATTATTAATGTTTAGCATGACTTTCTTCTATTTTCTCATGATTGGAATATTCAGGATAGCTAACACTTTAGTGCCAGGTACCCTTAAAAGCAGACTAGATGCATTAACCTATTCAATGTTCACTATAAACCTTTAAATTCCATAGTTATTATTCACACTTGAGGAAACTTAATATTCTATTACCATAACTTTGGATCAGACCAACAGCCACAGTCTTTCTAGCTACTTGTGGGGAGATATTCTATCTGCACAAATGTCGTGATAGTTCTGATAAAATTCCACCTTTGTATACTTACGGTCTTATAAAATTAAACACATTGGGCAGTGGAGCAGCTATTGGTATAATTCAATAGACCACATCAAATACAATTAATTATTTTTACTTTTTACTAAGAACAATGGAAAGCACCTAGAAACACTAGTTGTGCTTTCCCACTTCAATGAGGCCAATATCTAAACAATCAGATCTTTCCATAAGAGGCTGGTACTTTTTGGGGGTAGGGGGGTAGGGAAGAGAAGAGCTACAGACAGAGAATGCTATAATCCTTGGGAGATAGCTGACTTTTTATTATTTTGCTAACCAATCTTCTTTACTTTCAGTTGACTATATAATAATAAAGCATACAGCTAGACTGATCTTACAGTGGGCTTTTGGAGTAATGTGCTGAGATAATAAACTGAGAAAAAATATCTGGGGGGGGGACTTCTTTTATTGTCTTTTATTCCAAAAGGATTATTAAAGCTTAAATCTTAGGACTGATTAGGACATAGGGAACCATAAGCAACTCTAATGTCATTTTTCTTTTTAAAAAGAAACTATTTACCTAAAGAAAGAATGAAGAAGAATTAGAACTGCTGCCTGAATCTATTGTTCCTACCCTTCTGGATGAGAAACAAAGAGCGGTATTCAGTTTGTGGTGAAACGGTAAAATGCCCTACCAAAAGTGATGCCACTGGAAAAAAAAAAAAAAAAAGACAACACTGCTGGGAGCTCAAAAACTTAACAAAGAAACTTCTTTTTTGGAAAAAATTACCTTTCTTTAGCATTGTATTTGGATCAAATACTTTACCCTGAAAGAAAAATCAACATATAGATGCATAAGTTTATTTATATATATTTGTATTTATGTTTATTTCAAATATCAATTGAATTTTTTCAATCATTTGCACTACTGCAGGGACAAGAAAGCAGCTGATTTTCAATTACGCTAATTATTTTTCAATATGATTGATTGAATCCTATTATAGTTAACAAAAGGAAGTTTAACTTCACATTAGAATTTAATCATTCAAGATGCCTGCTTTTACAGCTACACTTAATTGTTGAAAATCACAACCTATATCTTCAATGCTTCATCACTTTTTTGTGTAGTTTTAGTCTCTGCCATTGCAGTTGCTAAATTACAATTTATCAATAATCTTATTTTAGTTAGATGTAGTACATTTATATTTTATGGTGATTTAAACATTGCTGGTAGCTCATAGTTTTATACATATACAAAGTAATACTCAGAATGACGTTTTGAAATACTGTAAGTAAGTACGTAAGGTCACTCAGTCATGTCCGACTCTTTGTGACCCTGTAGACTGCAGCCCACCAGGCTCCTCAATCCACAGGATTCTCCAGGCAAGAATACTGGAGTGGGTTGCCACTTCCTTCTCCAGGGGATCTTCCCGACCCAGGGATCGAACCCGAGTCTCCTGCATAGGAGGCAGACGCTTTAACTTCTGAGCCACCAATACTGAATGTTCTAAAATAAAGTTTTCATATTTAGGTTCACAGTGAAGTTTCATCTTTAAATTTCAATGTAGATTTATTTGATTATTTGGAAACTTTATATTACTAGGATCCCCTTGAAAGGTCATGAAACACAGGATACCCTTGGCTCCTATCCTGGTTCCTTTTTTTCACTTACTGCCTGAATTGTCTTGTTCAGGTCATTTAACTACTCTGCTAGGAAATAATGTATAATTGTTTTCTCTTTATCCTTTTGATGGTGGGGGTAGGATTGGAATCACGCATATGGCAGCAATTTATGAACAATCAGACAGTGCTCTAACACTCCTTCCCAGAATCCCTGCTTCATCTTATCTGTTCCTTCGTGACTTTTGGAAATAGACAAAACTGGCTCCCTCCCAAATGAGGTATGCCACAATTCACTGCATACTTCCTTAAGGGAATGTTTCAGGCTGGGAGTGTCTCCCAAACTCTGTATACATAAGCTTAAACAGAGCTGGTGATAAGTCTTGCTGGAAAAAGCCTGAGTCTTGGAGTCAAAGTGAAGTGAAGTGAAGTCACTCAGTCGTGTCTGACTCTTTGCGACCCAATGGACTGTAACCTACCAAGCTCCTCTGTCCATGGAATTTTCCAGGCAAAAGTACTGGAGTGGGTTGCCATTTCCTTCTCCAGGGGATCTTCCCAACCCAGGGATTGAATCTGGGTCTCCTGCATTGCAGGCAGAGGCTTTACCATCTGAGCCACCAGGGAAAGAGAAGGCAACAAACATGGAACCGTCCTCACCAGCTCTGTGGCTTTTGCCAATTTGCTACTCTTCCAAGCTATAGTAGGCTTCTCTACAGCTCAGCTGGTAAAATAATCTGCCTGCAAGGTAGGAGACTGGGGTTTGATTTCTGGGTCGGGAAGATCCCCTGAAGAAGGAAATGGCAACCCACTCCAGTATTCTTGCCTGGAGAATCCCATGGAGAGAGGACCCTGGCAGGCTACAGTCTATGGGATTGCAAGAGTCAGACACAACTATGGCAGTTGTGACATGGGTAAAAATGAGATAACATTTGAACTCAGCAGTCTGCATGGCCGTTGTAAAAATCAGCCCTAGGAATGCAGGTGAAAGTACTTTGTGTGTGTTAAGTTGCTTCAGTCATGTTACAAACCATAAAATAGACACCTTATGAAAATAATATTAGGAAGCATAGTTCAGTTCAGTCACTCAGTCATGTCCAACTCTTTGCGACCCCATGAACCGCAGCACGCCAGGCCTCCCTGTCCATCACCAACTCCTGAGTTTACTCAAACTCATGTCCACTAAGTAGGTGATGCCATCCAACCATCTCATCCTCTGTCGTCCCCTTCTCCTCTTGCCTTCAATCTTTCCCAGCATCATCTTTTCAAATGAGTCAGTTCTTCGCATCAGGTGTCCAAAGTATTGAAGTTTCAGCTTCAGCATCAGCCTTCCCATGAATATTCAGGACTGATTTCCTTTAGGATGGACTGGTTAGATCTCCTTGCAGTCCAAGGGACTCTCAAGAGTCTTCTCCAACACACAGTGATAGATGATAAATTTCAACTCAGACATACATTCTTTGGAATATCTGTTATGTCCTGCTGTGTTGATTTTACATTGGTTTTCTCCTGTATCCACTTTTTGTACTTAATTTTACCTTTTTTCCACATTTAAATATATGGCACCCTATGTATTACTTAACTGAAAGTTAATTATATTGGACAAGGAAGATAAATCTTTAAACAGTAATAAGGCAATTTACTTATATTTGGATTATAAAAAATTGCTAAAAGCTTTTAAGTGATTATTTTTTTATTATGTTACTAAAAGACTGTGGAAAAAGAAGATGGAGTTCAATCTAAGGAAATTATTTTTAAAGACCCACTGAGTAAACCAAAAAGAAAAATTTCATTCCCAATCACAATTGGCTTGCTCAGAATAGTTTTCAGAATTGACCTGTAATTGATAAAGGAATTAACTTTTTTCCAGTTTGGGAACTATTTTCAGATTGTACCTGACTTTTCTTGGGAATGACAGAAAAGATATGCTCTAAATTCTACTCACTCTTGGGATTTAAAATATGTTTTTATAATTTCAATTTTGCTTACAATTTTACAGCTTACTCTGATCTTCCTCTTTTATGATTTTCAAATATTACCTACATCAAGCATGTATAAACATTGTCTTACTTTAAACACATATGGTGAAAATCATCCAAGCAGATGGCTATCCACAGTCGTTGGTAACCAAGGATCCAGTGTAGGCTCAGTTGTTGCTGAAATGGAGTCCAATTTAATAGCTCAAATCAGGACAAGAATTAAATTGGAAATTGCTGGCTGAAATATTCTGCATTTGATCATAAAGAGATTATAGGAAGGAAGGAACACAGTGAAACAGGCTGTATTTTAAAAAGAGCCAGGTTTCTGATAGTTCTGTTTTATCAGTTCATAATCAAAGTAAGCAATATAAATCCATTTTTTAAACACTAATATGTGTTTGATTAAAAAAAAAATTTAGGAGAGCCCAATTTCTTGCAGATGTCAGTGGCATTAACATTCTCTTTCTTAACATTTAGAACCATGGTGTACTAGACTTGCCAAACAGAATTCAGTTTTGCTTTGTTGGAAGTGCAGGGGAGGGTAATAATTTTAGCCTGTCTTTTGCCCATTCTAGCTTAGTATTTAGATGTTTGTAAAACTTCCTGTTGTTCTCAAGCTCCCAAAAGTAGTGGCAGGCAATTTTCTGTAGTGCAAACAAAACCTTCTAAGATGACTCAAGATCGGGGTTGGTCATGATCTCTTACTTGTGTAACTATATTACATACTAACTACACAGCCAGTAAGAGTAGATTCTACTGTCTCATAAGATAGAAGGCCCACTTGGTTAAATTAAAAATATTGCGGGGCAGAGATTAGAGCAAATCATGTAAGCCTTTTTAAGTCTTAATTCCTTCTGATATATGCAAATGGGGTTAATAATAGCATCTAAAGGAAGACATTATGAGGAGTCATTGACACAGAAAAGCATATGAGATTCATAGAATATTCCTGATTTAGAGCAGAGCAGTTAGGAGTACACATATTCTGAGTCCAAATTCTGGCTCCATTACTTGCTGTTGGGCCTTGGGTAAATGATCGAACCTTTCTGTTCTTTGAATTCTTCAATTATAACATGGGATTAATAAAATAATACCTCATTATAGATTTGTTGTGAGGATTAAATGAACTGTTTGTAAAGCACTTATTACATGGCCGGCACTTACTGTCTGCTAACTAAATAACATAGCCATAAGCATACAAATGTAAGTTTATCATTAGTATATATTTATCTTAAAAATGGAATATATTTGGTAGAACTTGAAAATTGTCATATAAATATATTTTGAAATTTAGAAACTTAAATAAGGATATGATAATGAGCTAAATATCCTGTTAACACAAATATAATTTAAGGAAAACAAGCTAGATTGATATTTGTTATAATTCGACACTGAAAAAATTATTCTGTATGCTGACTAATGTTAAAACTAACCATCATTCTTATAGTTTTAATTTTGTTTTATTTTGGGGCAAAAAAATATTCCATTTCTAACAGTCTGGGGACTGTCAAAACAAAGACTTCCAGTTTTATTTTTTTAAACTATATTTTCAAATTACTCTCACAGGTACATGAAAACATGCTCAATATCACTAAATACTAGAGAAATAAAGAATCAAAACCAAAATGAACCATCATCTCACACCTGTTAGAATGGCTATTATCTGAAAGGCAAAAATTGCTAAATACTGGCAAGGATATGGAGAAAAGGGAACCCATGTATGGGACTGTAAATTGGTGAAGCTGCTATGGAAAAACATGGAGATTCCTCAAGAAGTTAAAAATAAAACTATCATATGATCCAGTCATTCTATTTCTGGGAAGTAAAAACTCTGTGTTAATGAGATATCTTTACCCCTGTGTTCATACCAATATTATTTATAATATCTAAGACATGGAGAAAAACCTCAGTGAATGAATTGATGAATAAACAAATTGTGCAGTGTCTATGCATATATATTCCACACACAGTAAAATACTATTCAGCCATAAAAAGGAAGAAATTCTTCCATTTGTGACAACATGGATGGACCTTGAGGGTATCATGTTAAGTGACCTAAGTCAGATAGAGAAGGACAAATTTCATATGATCTCACTTATTGGTGCAATCTAAAACATAGTAAAATAAAAGAGATCCAATTTGTGGTTTCCAGATGTGAGGTGTGGAGGGAGGAAGCATTGACTGAAGGTGTTCAAAAGGCACAGACTTCCACTTATAAAACAAATAAATGCTAAGGATGTAAAGTACAACATGACTATAGTTAACACCATTGTGCATCATATTTCAATGCTGTTAAAACAGTAAACCCTCAGAGTTCTAATTGCAAGAAAAAACGACACTGTTTTTCCTTTTTGTTTTTTGGTTTCTGTATGAGACAAAGAATGTTAACTGAACTTACTGTGGTAATCATCTCACAGTATATATAAGTCAAATCATTGTGCTGCACATGTTAAATTTACATATTACTGTATGTCAATTATATCTCAAAGCTGAGAAAAAATAAAATTATTCCCAATAATAATTGATAATTTTTTTCAAATGTCAATTTTAATAGATCTATACAAAAATCATTTGCATTGGTAGTAAACATTCAGTTCAGTTGCTCAGTAGTGTCTGACTCTTTGCGACCCCATGGACTGCAGCACACCAGGCTTCCCTGTCCATCACCAACTCCTGGAGCTTACTCAAACTCATGTCCATTGAGTTGGTGATGCTGTCCAACCATCTCATCCTCTGTCATCCCCTTCTCCTCTGGCCTTTAATCTTTCCCAGCATTAGTAACTTGAATATTTCTTTTTCTTTGCTTTCATTATCATTCATTTAAATTAGTTGGACCTCGTTAAAACTGGAGGAAAAAATTAAGAACTGCCAAGAAATCAGTGTATTAGTTTTATATTGTTGCCCATAATAAATTGCCCCAAAATTCAGAGGTTTAAAACAATAGCTAATTCAATATTTTATACTTGTGTGAGACACGATTGGGGAATCTCAGGTGTCACAGTGGTAAAGTATCCTCCTGCCAATGCAAGAGATGTAAATGCGATCCCTGGGTCGGGAAGATCACCTAGAGCAGGAAATGGTAACCCACTCCAGTATTCTTGCCTGGAGAGTCCAGTGGACAGAGAAGACTGACAGGCTGAAGTCATGGGGTCACAAACAGTCCGGATGAGACTGAACACGCATGCAAGTCAGGATCCAGACACAAGCCCCATCAAGCTGGAACCAAGTTATAAACACTGTGTGTTTACTTTCAGAGGCTCTACTGGAAATTTCGTTTGCCTGCCTTTTCATCCTCCAAGGCTGCTTCCATGGCTCTGGGTCCCTTCCTCCAGAGTTGAGCCTCACATGGCTTCTCCTTGACTCTGACCCTTCTCCCTAAGACGTTTAACAACTCTGTTGTCACACTGGGCCCAACCAGTTAATCTAGGGTGAAGTGAAGTGCAGTTAAGTCACTCAGTCGTGTCTGACTCTTTGCGACCTCATGGACTGTAGCCTACCAGGCTCCTCTGTCCATGGGACTTTTCTAGGCAATAGGACTGGAGTGGATTGCTATTTCCTTCTCCAGGGGATCTTTCTGACCCAGGGATTGAACCTGGGTCTCCCACATTGTAGACAGACGCTTTACCACCTGAGCCACCAGAGGTTAATCCAGGATAGTCTCCCATATTTTAAGATCAGCTGATTCACGGCATTAATGCTATCTGCAACATTAATTTCACTTTACCATAGAACCTAACATATTGAAAGTTTCTAGGGATTAAGTCATGGACATTTTTGAAGAAGCAGCATTATTCTGTCCATCACAATTAGCAATCATTATCAATCAGGCTGCAAAATCTTATATTTAACCAGGTTATTAGAGTACCAATTATGGGATGCAAAAGATAACTTTCATTCACCTAAAAAAATGCTCAAGACTAATGTAGAGATGGTGGGTTTTCTGCCCACAAGGTGAAGCAGATAGTAGAAAAAAAAATCTTTTAAACATCATCAAAACTCACAGAAATTTGATTTAGGGAAATTTTTAGCACTGGAAATAAGATTAAAAGGATTAATTTTCACAAAGCCTTTCAGACAGTGTGTGCGTTATTTGTGAATGTGTGATGTGGGCAAAGATCACCTCATTCTTTCAAATAAAAGGCAGCCAAATTATCAAAGTTTTATCACTTCTACAACAGCTATCTTTGCAGATGGTATGGAAGACTTCCCCAAAGTATTGCTAATGTAGTAGATTTTAAAGATCAGCCATGGAGAATTTTACTGTGTCATTAAATATTTGTTATGTATTTTAGTCTCCCAGGCATGCTAGAATTTACTACAATGATTTAAATAGTAATTAAAAACCAAAAGTAGTTCTTTGCCAAAATGAAGTCTGATCTGCAGAATAAATTTAACTGATACGGTAACCTTTTTTTTTTTTCATTGTGATAAAACACAGAATCTTAATTTTCTGGGCAGATTATTTAAAAAGTAAAGAAAAACCTATTATAACCTTATCAAGAACAGACCAATAATCCCCCCCAAAAAAATGTTCTTCTGGCAGGTGAAAGGAAATTGTTTCAGTTTTACATTAAGTACACAATTGATATTAAAGCTTATTTTCTTTGATAATCTCTTAGATCCGTTCCGTTCAGTCGCTCAGTCATGTCTGACTCTTTGCAACCCCATGAATCGCAGCACGCCAGGCCTCCCTGTCCATCACCAACTCCCAGAGTTCACTCAGACTCACGCCCATCGAGTCCGTGATGCCATCCAGCCATCTCATCCTCGGTCGTCCCCTTCTCCTCCTGCCCCCAATCCCTCCCAGCATCAGGGTCTTTTCCAGTGAGTCAGCTCTTCGCATGAGGTGGCCAAATATTGACATTCGCAGTATCATGATGTTTAGTTTTGTAATTTGTGCTTTTCTGATTAGAAATTTGGAGTGTATGATCTGCTGCTGTATGATCAAAACTCATCAACACAACTTAATAAATTCACACTTTGTAGGTCTCAGAAATAGAATACATTGAGACGTATATGGATTTTTATTTACTCTGTTACCACAGAAAACCAAACAAATAATAACTTTGTAGGCAGTTTTACCATGAAAATTAAGAACAAGTTGAAATGTATTCAAGTACAATTCCATTTGTTTACTCACAGTGCCAGACTGACTTTAAAATGCATTAGTCTCTTTCAGGGCCATGATAATACTTTTAACACTTTCAAAGCTCCTGGGTTTCTTAAAACTCATGGTCTGTAATGTAATCAATTGGCGCTATCAGTTAATTTTCAATATTCTTCTATTGAATCTCCTAGTCTGTATCCCTGTTACTTTAGCTCAAAGGAAATCAAAAGGGGACTTCAGAAACTAGAAGCAACATCCTTTTAAATTCCCTGGTGGCTCAGAGGTTAAAGCATATGCCTCCAATGTGGGAGACCTGGGTTTGATCCCTGGGTCGGGAAGATCCCCTGGAGAAGGAAATGGCAATCCACTCCAGTATTCTTGCCTGCAGAATCTCATGGACAGAGAAGCCTAGTAGGTTACAGTCCATGGGGTTGCAAAGAGTTGGACACGACTGAGCGACTTTACCATGACTTCAAACATTTTGATTTTAACTAGTGAGAAGATGGGCACTGTTGATTTCTAAGCAGGTAACTACTCACCAGTTTTGAGCATAAGATCATGATTCTGCCCTAACTGCAATTAAATTCTGCCTGTAAGATCGCTTTTTTTTTTTTTTTTTAAATAGGGAATAGGATCTTTAGTTTTCTAAGTAAACCTTTCTTATGGGATCTATATACAGTTGCATGGGTGCCAATCATAAAGAAAGACAAAGCCAAAGAATTGCTCAAACTATCGCACAATTGCACTCATCTCACACGCTAGCAAAGTAGTGCTCAAACTTCTCCAAGCCAGGCTTCAACAGTACGTCAACCATGAACTTCCAGATGTTCAAGCTGGACTTAGAAAAGGCAGAAGAACCAGAGATCAAACTGCCAGTATCCATTGGCTCATCAAAAAAGCAAGAGAGTTCCAGAAAATCATCCACTTCTGCTTTCTTGCCTACACCAGGCTTTGATTGTGTGGATCACAACAAACTATGGAAAATTCTTCAAGAGATGGGAATACCAGACCATCTGACCTGCCTCCTGAGAAATCTGTATGCACATCAGGAAGCAACAGTTAGAACTGGACATGGAACAACAGACTGGCTACAAATTGAGAAAGAGTACATCACGGCTGTATATTGTCACCCTGCTTATTTAACTTATAAGTACAGTACATCATGCAAATGTCAGGCTGCATGAAGCAGAAACTGGAATCAAGATTGCCAGGAGAAATATCAATAATTTTATACGCATATGACACTACTCATGGCAGAAAGAACTAAAGAGCCTCTTGATGAAAGTGAAAGAGGAGAGTGAAAAAGTTGGCTTAAAACTCATCATTCAGAAAACAATGATCACGGCATCTGATCCCATCACTTCATGGCAAATAGATGGGGAAACAGTGACAGGCTTTATTTTCTTGGGCTCCAAAATCACTGCAGATGGTGACTGCAGCCAGGAAACTAAAAGACGCTTACTCCTTGGAAGAAAAGTTATGATCAACTTAGACATCATATTCAAAAGCAGAGACATTACTTTGCCAACAAAGGTCCATCTTGTCAAAGCTATGGTTTTTCCAGGAGTCATGTATGGATGTGAGAGTTGGACTACAAAGAAAGCTGAACACCAAAGAATTGCTGCTTTTGAACTGTGGTGTTGGAGAAGACTTTTGAGAAGTTCTTGGACTGCAAGGAGATCCAACCAGTCCATCCTTAAAGGAAATCGGTCCTGAATATTCATTGGAAGGACTGATGCTGAAGCTGTAAGTCCAATACTTTGGCCATCTGATGTGAAGAACCAACTCATTTGAAAGACCCTGATGCTGGGAAAGATTGAAGGTGGGAGGAGAAAGGGATGACAAAGGGCAAGATTGTTGGATGGCATCATCAATTCAGTGGACATGAGTTTGAGTAAACTCCTGGAGTTGGTGATGGGCAGGGAGGCCTGGCGTGCTGTACTCCATGGGGTCACAAAGAGTCGGACACGACTGAGCGACTGAGCTGAACTGATATCCTTTCAGTTGTTTTTGACTCTTGTGCCTGCCAGGTTCCTCTGACAATGGGATTCTCCAGACAAGAATACTGGAGTGGGTTGCCATGCCCTTCTTCAGGGGATCTACCCCACCTAGGGATTGAACCCCTTCTCTTATGTCGCCTGAATTGGCAGGTACATTCTTTACCACTAGTGCCACCTGTGAAACCCATTTAACAGTTAATCTAGGTCAAATGACAACATGCCTTATACTCAAGCAGATCTTTGCTTGTATTGGTTGGGTTTTAGCTGTTTCCTAATTAGTTTGTATTTATTATTATACTTCAATTAAATTATTAAGTGACTATGAATAAAAATAAATTTGGCTTACTTACTTGCTTATAAATAAACTAAATTGAATACTATGGAAAGTTAAAGGTTAGTCACTTAAAAAACCCTTATGTCAAATTAGGTGGGAGAGGCAACTCTAAACCAAAGCGCAAAATCTCCACTGGTTAAATTGCATTAGAGAAATATTTAAAACAAGTAAACAGAACTTGAAATAAAAGTATTTGGTATTTCTATAAGAAAGATAAAGTGAAACACCAATTAGCAGACCTGGTCTGAAAAAAAAAAAAAAAAGGAAACTGGTTTAATCAAAAGTTTAGCAAACAAATGTGCATATCTACATATTTAATTGAAATAAAATGTTGAACACACACACACACACACACATATGTTTTTATGAGTTTTTACAGCTTTGTGTTCTAATCACATTTTTTGATTAACTGATAAACTAACTCCTAGTCTTATTTTTAGACAGCAAGACTTTACAGAAAGTTCCCAACCCTCTCTTTTAATTATCAATGTAACCACAAAGCACTGTGGAATGTTGGCTCACTGAAAATGAACTATGTATTTGACAGTATCAGCCAGGGCCTTGAAGTTAGCTTGGTTACGTTTTATTTTCATGACCCTCGACAAAGTTTTTAACCATGTGTTTAGTTTCTTTGACTCTGGACAAAGTTCTTAAACACTCAGATTCGGTTCCTTTATTTGTAAATGTAGAATTTAAATAGAATTTAAAACCCCAATCTTAAAGAGATCTGATTAGTGAATATATGCAAAAATATGTGGCATAGAGTAGTCACTAAATAAATGTTAGTTCCCCTCTCTGGACCTGGAACTATATTATGCTCTTTTAGAAGATTTATGTAGAACTCTGTTGGTTTTCTTCAGGATCTATTTCCCTTTATATTTTTATTTCTGGAACTTAATATTACAGCAAAAATTTTACTTAATTTGTGAATGTGTAATAGGTATTTGAGTTATAAAACTCATTATGGTTTTCAGTCTTAAAGAAGAAATAATTGTGTCTCCACTGTATTGAAAAATCCTGCTTGTCTTGCTTATACTTGAATGCAAGAACACTGTAAGAAGTGTCATGCCTTTTATAACTAGAGAGTTGATGCAATTCTCCCCTTGACTTGCCTTCTGAAAACTTGATGTCTTCTAAAACATTCTGATTAGGGTAAATAAAGAATAAAATCTTTTATTTGGATTTAAACCTATTTAATCAGAAGCAAATTGCCTCAAAATAATGGTGTTGGCCATACAGCATAGAAAAGCTCTAGTTGTAAATTTCACAATCTAGGACACTGATGACTAAACTAACTGCTCTTTCTCCACAACTGGACACACGCAAAGCCTTATAATGCAAGAAAATGATAGGCTACTTCGGATTTTCATTTACCCACAAAAATGGAATTATTACCTCTTTTTGAACAACTATCAATGAGAAGAAATCTTTCTGCTTATATGCTTAAAACATATTTTATATGATAACTGCTTTTATTAAAAAATGTCTCTTGAAAGATTTACTTCTCTCCCAATACTGGGCAATGACAAATAAAATTACAAGACGCTTTTCCTATGGTTTGGATATTTCTCTGTCCCTCTTATTTTTGTTTTTTAAATAATAAAATATATAGTAGAAAGAATGCTCAAACTACCGCACCATTGCACTCATCTCACACACTAGTAACGTAATGATGAAAATTCTCTAAGCCAGGCTTCAGCAACACGTGAACTGTGAACTTCCTGACATTCAAGCTGGTTTTAGAAAAGGCAGAGGAACCAGAGATCAAATTGCCAACATCCGCTGGATCATGGAAAAAGCAAGAGAGTTCCAGAAAAACATTTATTTCTGCTTTCTGACTATGTCAAAGCCTTTGACTGTGTGGATCACAATAAACTGTGGAAAATTCTGAAAGAGATGGGACTACCAGACCACCTGATCTGCCTCTTGAGAAATCTGTATGCAGGTCAGGAAGCAACAGTTAGAACTGGACATGGAACAACAGACTGGTTCCACATAGGAAAAGGAGTACGTCAAGGCTGTATATTGTCACCCTGCTTATTTAACTTCTATGCAGAGTATATCATGAGAAACGCTGGACTGGAAGAAACACAAGCTGGAATCAAGACTGCAGGGAGAAATATCAATAACCTCAGATATGCAGATGACACCATCCATATGGCACAAAGTGAAGAGGAACTAAAAAGCCTCTTGATGAAAGTAAAAGAAGAGAGTGAAAAAGTTGGCTTAAAGCTCAACATTCAGAAAACGAAGATCATGGCATCTGGTCCCATCACTTCATGGGAAATAGATGGGGAAACAGTAGAAACAGTGTCACACTTTACTTTTTAGGGCTCCAAAATCACTGCAGATGGTGATTGCAGCCATGAAATTAAAAGATGCTTACTCCTTGGAAGAAAAGTTATGACCAACCTAGATAGCATATTTAAAAGCAGAGACATTTTTGCCAGCTAAGGTCCATCTAGTCAAGGCTATGGTTTTTCCTGTGGTCATGTATGGATGTGACAGTTGGACTGTGAAGAAGGCTGAGCACTGAAGAATTGATGCTTTTGAACTGTGGTGTTGGAGAAGACTCTTGAGAGTCCCTTGGACTGCAAGGAGATCCAACCAGTCCATTCTGAAGGAGATCAACCCTGGGATTTCTTTGGAAGGAATGATGCTAAAGCTGAAGCTCTAGTACTTTGGCCACCTCNCACATCTGAGCGCCGAAGAATTGATGCTTTTGAACTGTGGTGTTGGAGAAGACTCTTGAGAGTCCCTTGGACTGCAAGGAGATCCAACCAGTCCATTCTGAAGGAGATCAACCCTGGGATTTCTTTGGAAGGAATGATGCTAAAGCTGAAGCTCTAGTACTTTGGCCACCTCATGTGAAGAGTTGACTCATTGGAAAAGACTTTGATGCTGGGAGGGATTGGGGGCAGGAGAAGAAGGGGATGACAGAGAAAGAGATGACTGGATGGCATCACTGACTTGATGGACACGAGTTTGAGTGAACTCCGGGAGTTGGTGATGGACAGGGAGGCCTGGTGTGCTATGATTCATGGGGTCGCAGAGTCAGACACGATTGAGCGACTGAACTGAACTGAGTGCAAAAAACTGATGAATAATTAAGTGCATAATGAAAAACAGCATCCTATATTTTTCTGCTTTGTGGATATATTTCTAGATCCACAAGAGAGATGTGGCATTAGTGGATGAAAGTGTTTAGCATATGTGCTGTGTGTTTAGGTGCTCAGTTGTGTCCGACTCTTTGTGACCCCATGGAGTGTAGCCCCCTAGGGTCCTCCATCTATGCGGATTCTCCAGGCAAGTATATTGGAGTGGGTTGCCATGCCGTCCTCCAGGGAATCTTCCCAACCCAGGGACTGAACCAAGTCTTTCGCATTGCAGGCAGATTCTCTACCATCTGAGCCACCAGGGAAGCCTATTTAGTAAGTCTGTAATAATACATTAAATAACTCTAAAGTAAAATGATATTGTCCGAGAAAAACTTATCACATATTACCATGATCAATGAAACATATCAATAGATATTGTCATTATTATAATAAAGAACTTAATCCTATTTACCACTTCTGATTAAATCATAAGTTTTTAACTAATGTGAGATTAAAATATGGTATTCTATATCTTTAACTTTTGATAAATATCTATTTTGCTATATTATTTAATATAAAATAATATGCTATTATTAAGCATTATAGTTTAACAGAGAAATGGCTTTAAGTCTAGCATATATTCATGATTTCTTTGCCCAAGCCAAAATATATTAAGTGCTTTTGTTAACATAAAATGTATTTCATACAAATTAAAATTAAAAAGAAAACTGCAGTTAAGTAAATGGCAATAAATTCAAATAGAAAATAAAGTATTTGCTAGCTTATTTTATGCTTGGCATCTATTATTTTTATTTAAAAACCATTAGATGAGAAGCTTGAGCAGAAAAATTAAAACTAAAATAGCCTTTTCATGGGGAGTAGCTCTTTTGTAGACAACGTTTAGTGCAATAAGACTCTTTTTATCATATGTTTAAAGTTAACATAGTATTGACTCTAAAATGTTAAAAGATATTACAGACTTTATGGATGAAAAGTAACAGAAAACAAACTATTATTAGCTGTGTGCCAGACACTTAAGAGTTTAAGGCAAGAATTGGTTGGTATCTGTGCATAACTGGCTTGGGGTGGGGGCTTTGGAACTTAGAGATCTCTTACTTTTTTCCTGCTTCAAACTAGTATTATTGAATTGGTTATCAGTAAACTGTTTTAATTCATGACTTGTATCATTCTACCATGCTAGGGGAAGCGACATGATGGTCTATCATTTAGCCATATCTTTTATTTTTGCACAGTAATGGTCCTTAGAATATTATTTAGACAATCATAATATGAATAGTGTGGTTTTTAAATTCAGTACTATTTTTAGTAGATGTGAAAGAGTCAAAAAAAGTCACCTTTTTAAAAAGATAACTTCATCCACATTTATAAGATTTCAGAAGAGTTATCTGCTAATATTTAATTGTCTTGGACTGGCAGTTAGTGCTGTTACCTGTGATGAAGCTACAGTTTATTTTCCCACTTGGAGGAGAGAACAAAATGAGAGGGAAGAGAAGCCCACGTGGTGGGTCTCTTCCTTCTGCTTCAGGAGGCCAACATTTTCTGGTTGTTGAAACACAGAAAGTTTTAATTTGAAGAAACATGTAGAAACCACAAAGCCGCCTCCTACTATTTGCAGGAGTGATGGAAAAGACGATTCTTTGCCATCTAAGTGTCTGTGGTCTCCAACCCACCGTTCAAAACTCGAGGTGGGTGATCCAGAGAGGGTGTGTGTGAGCTGAACAGGCACCAAAAGGACAGACAGCAGAGAGAACTTAGTAAAAGCAGAACACAAACTTGCTGCCTAGATGCTGACAGGATGAGAGATGGCCAGACAGAAGGAGCCAACATGCCCAGGAGAGGAGTTCACAGGCGTGAATGGGAAATTCATAAGAGAGTTTTCCCATATTTAGAAAAGTTGCTGACAGCTGTCGAGCTGGTGAGTAGATGAGAATCTTAAGTATTGCTCTGTTCTGTGTTTTGTTCTTATTTTAAAAGTTCTTTGAAGGCAAGAGGGGAGAATTAAAGTTCTTTATGAATTCCTATTGGAGGCTAAAACTAAGTTTTTTAAACTTGCAAACATCAGGCACTAAATCAAGTGGGTCTCTGAGATCAATAATTTATAATCCTAGGAAGAAACACATTAGGAAAGAGAAGGTACTTCTCTTAAGTTGATCTCATTAGTCAGGTCAGTTCAGCTGCTCAGTCATATCCGACTCTTTTCGACACCATGGACTGCAGCATACCAGGCTTCCCAGTCTATCACCAACTCCCAGAGCCTCCTCAAACTCATGTCCTTCAAGTCAGTGATGCCATCCAACCATCTCATTCTCTATCATCCCCTTCTCCTCCCACCTTCAATCTTTCCTAGCTTCAGATCTTTTCAAACGAGTCAGTTCTTCACATTAGGTGGCCAAAGGATTAGAGTTGCAGCTTCAGCAATCAGTCCTTCCAATGAATATTCAGGACTGATTTCCTTTAGGATGGACTGGTTGGATCTCCTTGCAGCCCAACGGACTCTGAAGAGTCTCCTCCAACATCACAGTTCAAAAGCAGCAATTCTTTGGTGCTCAGCTTTCTTTATAGTCCAACTCTCCCATCCATACAGGACTACCAGAAAAACCATAGCTTTGACTAGATGGACTTTTGTTGGTAAAGTAATATTCTGCTTTTTAACATGCTGTCTAGCTTGGCCATAGCTTTTCTTCCAAGGATCAAGTGTCTTTTAATTTCATGGCTGCAGTCACCATCTGCAGTTATTTTGGAGTCCAAAATATAAAGTCTGTCACTTTCTACTGTTTCCCCATCTACTTCCCATGAAGTGATGGGACCAGATGCCATGATCATTGTTTTCTGAATGTTGAGTTTTAAGCCAACTTTTTCACCCTCCTCTTTCATTTTCATCAAGAGGCTCTTTAGTTCTTCACTGTCTGCCGTTAAGTGTAATATCATCTGCATATCTGAGGTTATTGATATTTCTCCCGGCAATCTTGATTCTAGCTTCTGCTTCATGCAGCCCGACATTTTGCATGATGTACTCTGCATATAAGTTAAATAAGCAGAGTGACAATATACAGCCTCGACATACTCCTTTCCCAA
>SJXQ01011299.1:0-13296 GCA_006408695.1 Aepyceros melampus
TCATGGACACAGGAGCCTGGTGCCCTGCACTCCTGGGGGTTGCAAAGAGTTGGGCATGACTGAGCCCCTAACCATTTCTAATACTTACAGGAGCCCCCAGCCAACGGGAAAAGCAGAATTTCACACCAGAGCAAATATTCTGCAAGTCCCTGCAACTAGCAGCACCAACTCAAGGGAGAAAACCCAATTTACACACCAAAGCAATACTTCTGCCCACTAGCAGCTCCATGGCAACACACAGACACCCACACACACACACAAACACACACAGACACACACACACACAAAATTAAATACCAGATCAACATTTAACCCAACTAGCACCCACAATTGAACAGAGAAAACCCCTTTACCCACTGAAGCAGCATTCAGCAAACATGCAGGCCCAAGGCAACAGAAAAAAGCCAAAATACACACAACAGCAACATTCTCCATGACTAACACCTCACAACTAGCAACCCCGAGTCAAGAGACAAAACCCAGTTTCCACACCAAAGCAACAGTTTGGCGCACTAGCAGCACAAAGGCAAGGGGGGGAAAACACAACACAAAACAAACAAACAAAAACTCGAATTACACTCCAAAGCACCGTTAATCTCCACTAGCAGCCCCAAGTGAGGGAGAAAATCCCTGTTACACAGCATACAGCCTGTGTGCTTTCGTTTCCACAAAAATGAAATGGAAACCCACTCCAGTATCCTTGCCTGGAAAATCTCATGGACACAGGAGCCTGGTGCCCTGCACTCCATGGAGTCGCAAAGAGTCGGGCACGACTGAGCGACTAACTCTTACTAACACTTACAACAACCCCAAGCCCATGGAAAAAAAAAAAATTACACACCAGTGCAAATATTCTGCAAGTCCGTGCAACTAGCAGCCACAACTCAAGGGAGAAAAGCCAGTTTACACACCAAAGCACCAGTTTGGTGCACGAGCAGCCCAAAGGCAAGGGTGGAGAAAAACAAAAAAATACTCGAATTACACTCCAAAGTACCATTAATCTCCACTAGCAGCCCCAAATGAGGGAGAAAATACGTGTTACCTAGCAGCCAGCCTGTGTGGTTTCGTTTCCACACAATGAAATGGCAACCCACTCCAGTATCCTTACCTGGAAAATCTCATGGACACAGGAGCCTGGTACCCTGCACTCCATGGGGATGCAAAGAGTCATGCACGACTGAGCGACTAACTCTTACTAACACTTACAGTAGCCCCAAGCCAACGGAAAAAATCCAAATTAAACACCAGAGCAAATATTCTGCAAGTCCCTGCCAAGAGCAGCCCCAACTCAAGGCAGAAAACCCGTTTACACACCAAAGCAATAGGCCCGTGCACTAGAAGCCCCAAAGGAACAGAAAGAAAAAAAAAAAGGCCGAATTAAACACCAGATCAACATTCAGTCTAACTAGCACGGAGAATTGGATGGAGAAATCCCCATTACACACCAAAGCAGCATTCTGCACACTTACAGGCCCAAGCCAATGGAAAAAAGCCAAAATACACAGCACAGCAACATTCTCCATGACTGAGACCCCACAACTAGCAACCCAGAGTCAAGGAGAAAACCCGGTTTACACACCAAACAAAAAAAAAAAAAAAAAAAAAAGGGCCGAATTAAACACCAGATCAACATTCAGTCTAAGTAGCACCGAGAATTGGATGGAGAAATCCCCATTACACACCAAAGCAGCATTCTACACACTTGCAGGCCCAAGCCAATGGAAAAAAGCCAAAATACACAGCACAGCAACATTCTCTATGACTGAGACCCCATAACTAGCAACCCAGAGTCAAGGAGAGAACCCGGTTTACACACCAAACCAATAGTCCAGCACACTAGAAGCCAGAAAGAAAAAGAAAAAGCTAAATTACATACCAGACCAACACTGAGCCAGAGTAGCACCCACAATCAGAGGGAGAAAAGCCCTGTTACCCACCCAAGCAGCATTCCACACAACTAGCAGCCCCAAACCAACAGAAAAAAGGGGAATTACACACCAGAGCAACATTCTACATGAGTAAACCGCCACAATTAGCAATCCAAAGCTGATAGAAAAACACCCAAATTACACACCAGAGCAACATTCTACACGGCTAAGCCCCCGCAACTAGCAACCCCAAGTTAAGGGACAAAACCCAGCTTACACACCAAACCAATAGTTTGGCACACAAGTAGCCCCAAGGGAAGAGGAGGAAAAAAAAAAAAAAAAGGCCGAATTTAACACCAGATCAACATTCAGCCCAACTGGCACCCACATTGGACAGAAAAAAATCCCATTATTCACTGAAGCAGCATTCCGCACAACTAGCAACCCGAAGCAGATAGAAAAAAATTCGAATTACACACCAGACAAACATTCTACATGATTAAGCCTCTGCAACTAGCAATCCTAAGTCAATGGAGAAAACGCAGTTTACACACCAAAACAACAGTTTGACGCACTAGCAGCCCCCATTAACGGTCAAAAAAAAAAAAAACCTGAATTACACTCCAAAGCAACATTCAACCACACTAGTATGCTCAAGTGGAGGGAGGAAAGCGGTGTTGCCCACCAAAGCAGCATTCCACACAACTAGGAGCCCCAAGGCACCGGAAAAAAAGCCGAATTCACACTGGAGCAACATTCTGCACAAATAAGCCCCTGCAACTATTAGCCTTAAGCCAAGGGAGAAAAGCCGTTTCACACACCAAAGCAATAGTCTGGTGCATTTACCACCACAAGACAACAGGGGGAAAAAATATGTTTAAAGCTGTATTACCCACCAAAGCGATATTCACCCACCCTAGCACCCTGAAGTAGAGGGAGAAAAGCCGCGTTACCCATCAAAGCAGCATTCCGCACAACTAGCAGCCCCAAACCAATGGAAAAAAGCAAGTTACACACCACAGCAACATTCTGCACAACTAAATTGCTCCAACTAGCAGCCCCAAGCCGACAGAAAAAACCCAAATGACACACCTGAGAAACATTCTACACGACTAAGCCCCATATCTAGCAACCCCAAGTCAAGGAAGAAAACCCAGTTTACACACCAAACCAATATTTTTGCGCACTAGCAGCCCCCGCACAAACGTGTAACAAGAAAAACCAAAGCTGAATTACACTCCAAAGCAACATTCAACCCCACTAGCAGCCCCAAGTGGAGGGAGAAAAGCCGCATTACGCACCAAAGCAGCGTCCCGCACAACTAGGAGCCCCAGTTCATCGGAAAAAAGCAAAATACACACCAGAAAAACATTCTGCACGACTAAGCCCCCACAATTTTCACCCTTAAGCCAAGTTGGAAGAGCCGTTTTACACACCAAAGCAATAGTCTGGCGCATTAACCACCACAAGGCAACAGGGGGAAAAAAAATGTTTAAAGCTTCGTTACCCACCAAAGCGATATTCACCAACACTAGCACCCAGCAGTGGAGGGAGAAAAGCCGTGTTCCCCGCCAAAGCAGCATTCCGCACAACTAGCAGCCTCAAACAAACGGAAAAAAGCAAATTACACACCACAGCAACATTCTGCATGACTAAATTCCTGCAAATAGCAGCCCCAAGATGACAGAAAAAAACCTGAATGACACACGAGAGCAACATTGTACACGACTAAGCCCCCACAACTAGCAACCCCAAGTCAAGAAGAAAACTCAGTTTACACACCAAACCAATAGTTTTGTGCACTAGCAGCCCCCACGCAAACGTGAATAAAGAGAAAACAAAGCTGAATTACAGTTCAAAGCAACATCCACCCCACTAGCAGCCCCAAGTGGAAGGAGAAAAACTGCATTACCCACCAAAGCAGCATTCCGCACAACTAGGAGCCCCAAGTCATTGGAAAAAAGCCAAAATGCACACCAGAGAAACATTCTGCATGACTAAGCCCCCACAACTAGCAACCCCAAGACAATGAGAAGAGCCTAAATACACACAACAGCAACATTCTGAAAACTCGAATGACACACCAAAGCAACATTGTACACGACTAAGCCCCCACAACTAGTAACCCCAAATCAATGAAGAAAACCCAGTTTACACACCAAACCAATAGTTTTGTGCACTATCAGCCCCCACGCAAATGTGAATAAATAGAAAACAAAGCTGAATTACACTCCAAAGCAACATTCACCCCACTAGCAGCCCCAAGTGGAAGGAGAAAAACTGCATTATCCACCAAAGCAGCATTCTGCACAACTAGGAGCCCCAACTCATCGGAAAAAAGCCAAAATGCACACCAGAGCAACATTCTGCTTGACTAAGCCCCCACAACTATCAGCCTTAAGCCAAGGGGGAAAAGCCGTTTTACACACCAAAGCAATAATCTGGTGCACTAACCACGACAAGGCAACAGGGGAAAAAATATGTTTAAAGCCGCATTACACACCAAGGTGACATTCAGCCACACTCAGCCACACTAGCACCACCAAGTGGAGGGAGAAAAGCTGTGTTACCCACCGAAGCAGTATTCCGCACAACTAGTAGTCTCAAACAAAAGGAAAATTGAAAATTACACACCACAGCAACATTCTGCACGACTAAGCCCCTGCAACTAGCACTCCAAGCTGAGAGAAAAAAACTCGAATTACACACCAGAGAAACATTGTACACGACTAAGTCACCACAACTAGCAACACCAAGTCAAGGGACAAAACCCAGTTTCCACAACAAAGCAACAGTTTGGTGCACTAGCAGCCCAAATTTAATGGGGGTTGGGGGAGGGAAGGCTCGAATTACACTCCAAAGCAACATTCAGCCCCTCTAGCACCCCCAAGTGAGGGAGAAAAGCCGTGTTAACCACCAAACGGCCTGTGTGGTTTCTTGTCCACACAACGAAATGGCGACCCACTCCAGTATCCTTGCCTCTAAAATCTCATGGACAAAGGAGCCTGGTGTCCTGCAGTCACAACACCAAGTGAAGGGACAAAACCCAGTTTCCACAACAAAGCAACAGTTTGGCGCACTAGCAGCCCAAATTTAACGGGAGTTTTGGGGGGGAAAGACTCGAATTACACTCCAAAGCAACCTTCAGCCCCTCTCGCATCTCCAAGTGAGGGAGAAAAGCCGTGTTAGCCACCAAAGGGCCTGTGTGGTTTCGTGTCCACACAACAAAATGGCGATCCACTCCAGTATCCTTGCCTCTAAAATCTCATGGACAAAGGAGCCTGGTGTCCTGCAGTCCATGGAGTCGCAAAGAGTCGGGCACGACTGAGCAACTAACTCTTACGAACACTTACAGCAGCCCCAAGCCAACAGAAAAAAGCCGAATTATACGCCACAGCAATACTGTGCACGACTAAGACCCTGCAACTAATAGCCCCAAGCCGACAGAGAAAAACCAAAATTACACATGAGAGAAACATTTGAAACGACTAAGTCACCACAATTAGCAACCCCAAGTCAAGGGTAAAAACTCAGTTTACACACCAAAGCAACAATTTGGTGCACTAGCAGCCAAAAGGCAAGGGGGGAGGAGGAATGACTCAAATTACACACCAAAGCAACATTCAGCCAAACTAGCAGCCCCAAGTGAGCAAGCAAAGCCGTCTTACCCACCAAACAGCCTGTGTGGTTTCGTTTCCACACAACGAAATGGCAACCCACTCCAATATCCTTGCCTTGAAAGTCTCGTGGACACAGGAGCCTGGTGCCCTGCACTGCTGGAGGTCGCAAAGAGTCAGGCACGACTGAGCGGCTAACCCTTTCTAATACTTACAGCAGCCCCATGCCAATGGGAAAAAAAAATAACTGAATTACATATCTGAGCAAATATTCTGCAAACCCATGCAACTAGCAGCCCCAACTCAAGGGAGACAAGCCGGTTTACACACCAAAGCAATACTTCCGCACACTAGCATCCCCAAGGCAACAGAAAAAAAAAAAAGGCCTAATTAAACACCAGATCAACATTCAGCCGGACTAGCACCCCAATTGGACAGAGAAAAACCTGTTACCCACTGAAGCAGCATTGCACACACCTAGCAGCCTCATGGTAACGGAAAAAAGCCAAAATACACATCAGAGCAACATTTTCCAAGACTAAGACCCTACAACGAGCAACCCAGAGTCGAGGGAGAAAACCTGGTTTACACACCAAACCAATAGTTCAGAACACTTGCAGCCAGAAAGAAAAACAAAACTCTAAATTACATACCAAACAACTCCGAACCTGAGTAGCACCTACAAACAGTGGGAGAAAAGCGGTATTACCCACCCAAGCAGCATTCTGCACAACTAGCAGCCCAAAGCCAATGGATAAAAGGCAAATTACACACCAGAGGAACATTCTACATGACTAAACTGCTGCAACGAGCAACCCCAAAATGAGGGAGAAAAACATATTTACACACCAAAACAGTAGTTTGGCACATTAGCAGCTCAAATGCCACCAGAAAAAAAAAAAGGCCGGATTAAAGACCAGATCAACATTCAGCCCTACTAGCATTCACAACTGGATGGAGAAAACTCTGTTAGGCACCGAAGCAGCAATCCGCACAACTAGCAGCCCCAAGGCAAGGGAAAAAAGCCAAAATACACACCACAGCAACACTCTCCAAGACTAAGAACCCACAACTAGCAACCCCAAAGTCAAGGGAGAACACCTGGTTTACCCATCAAACCAACAATTTGGCGCACTAGCAGCCTCCAAGCAAAGGTGAAAAAAAGAAAAAACAAAGCTGAGTTACACCCCAAAGCAACATTCAACCCCAGTAGCATCCCCAAGTGGAGGAAGAAAAGCCACATTACCCTCCAAAACAGCATTCCGCACAACTAGCAGCCTCAACAAACGGCAAAATCAAATTAAACACCAGAACATCATTCTGCACACCTACGTCCCTGCAACTAGGAGCCCCAAGCAGACAGAAAAAAACCAGACTGACACACCAGAGAAATATTCTACACGACTAAGTCGCCACGACTAGCAAACCCTAGTCAAGTGACAAAACCAGTTACACACCAAAGCAGCAGTTTGGCACACTAGGTGCCCAAAGACAATGGGGGAAAGAAAAAAAAAAAGACTCGAATTACACTCGAAAGCAACATGAAATCCCACTAGCAGCCCCAAGTGAGGAAGACAAGACGTGGAAGCCACCAAACGGCCTGTGTGGCTTTGTTTCCACACCACGAAACGGCGACCCACTCCAATATCCTTGCCTGGAAAATCTCATGAACACAGGATCCTGCTGCCCTGCACTCCATGGGGTTGCAAAAGAGTCGGGCACAACGGAGCAAGTAACTCTTACTAACACTTACAGCAGCCACAAGCCAATGGAAAAAGCAGAATTACACACCAGAGCAAATTTTCTGCAAGTCCCTGCAACTAGCAGCACCAACTCAAGGGAGAAAACCCAATTTACACACCAAAGCACTACTCCCGCCCACTAGCAGCCCCACGGCAACACACACACACACACACACACACACACAAAGAATTAAATACAAGATCAACATTCAACCCGACTAGCACCCACAATTGGACGGAGAAAACCCCTTTACCCACTGAAGCAGTATTAAGCACACATGCAGGCTCAAGGCAATGGAAAAAAGCCAAAATACACACCACAGCAACATTCTCCAAGACTCACACCTCACAACTAGCAACCCTGAATCAACGGACAAAACCCAGTTTCCACACCAAAGCAACAGTTTCGGCGCACTAGCAGCACAAAGGCAAGGGAGGAAAAAAAAAAAAAAAACACTCGAAGTACACTCCAAAGCACCATTAATTTCCACTAGCAGCCCCAAGTGAGGGAGAAAATCCGTGTTACCCAGCAAACAGCCTGTGTGGTTTCGTTTCCACACAATGAAATGGCAACCCACTCCAATATCCTTGCCTGGAAAATCTCATGGACACAGGAGCCTGGTGCCCTGCACTCCATGGGGTCGCAAAGAGACGGGCACGACTCAGCAACTAACTCTTACTAACACTTAAAGCACCCCAAAGCTAATGGAAAAAAAACAGATTACACACAGAGCAAATATTCTGCAAGAACCTGCAACTAGCAGCCCCAACTCAAGGGAGAAAAGCCAGTTTACACACCAAAGCAATACTCCCACACACTAGCAGGCCCAAGGCAAAAGGGAAAAAAAAAAAGGCCGAATTAAACACCAGATCAACATTCAGTCCAACTAGCCCCCAGAATTGGACGGAGAAATCCCACTTACCCACTGAAGCAGCATTCCGCACACTTGCAGGCCCAAGCCAATGGAAAAAAGCCAAAATACACAGCACAGCAACATTCTCCACCACTGAGACCCCACAACTAGCTACCCATTGTCAAGGAGAAAACCCGGTTGACACATCAAACCAATAGTCCAGCACACTACCAGCCAGAAAGAAAAAGAAAAAGCCAAATTACATACCAGACCAACACTGAGCCCGAGTAGCACCCACAAACAGAGGGAGAAAAGCCCCGTTACCCACCCAAGCAGCATTCCACACAACTCGCAGCCCCAAGCCAACAGAAAAAAAGGTGAATTACACACCTGTGCAACATTCTACATGAGTAAACCGCCACAATTAGCAACCCAAAGCTGATAGAAAAACACCCAATTACACACCAGAGCAACATTCTACACGACTAAGCCCCCGCAACTAGCAACCCCAAGTCAAGGGACAAAACCCAGTTTACACACCAAACCAAAGTTTGGCACAGAAGTAGCCCCAAGGCAACAGGAACCCACCCAAGCAGCATTCCACACAACTCGCAGCCCCAAGCCAACAGAAAAAAAGGTGAATTACACACCAGTGCAACATTCTACATGAGTAAACCGCCACAATTAGCAACCCAAAGCTGATAGAAAAACACCCAATTACACACAAGAGCAACATTCTACACGACTACGCCCCCGCAACAAGCAACCCCAAGTCAAGGGACAAAACCCAGTTAATGCACCAAACCAAAGTTTGGCACAGAAGTAGCCCCAAGGCAACAGGAGTAAAAAAAAACAGGCCGAATTTAACACCAGATCAACATTGGGCCCAACTGGCACCCACATTGGACAGAAAAAAATCCTGTTATCCACTGAAGCAGCATTCCGCACAACTAGCAACCCGAAGCAGATAGAAAAAAATTCAAATTACACACCAGAGAAACATTCTACATAACTAAGCCCCCGCAACTAGCAACCCTAAGTCAATGGAGAAAACGCAGTTTACACACCAAAACAACAGTGTGGAGCACTAGCAGCCTCTATTAACGATTTAAAAAAAAAGACAAAACAGAACGACAAAAAAGCTGAATTACACTCCAAAGCAACATTCAACCACACTAGTATGCCCAAGTGGAGGGAGGAAAGCCGCGTTGCCCACCAAAGCAGCATTCAACACAACTAGGAGCCCCAAGGCACCGGAAAAAAGCCGAATTTCACACGGGAGCAACATTCTGCATGAATAAGCCCCTGCAACTATTAGCCTTAAGCCAAGGGAGAAAAGCCGTTTCACACACCGAAGCAGTAGTCTGGTGCCTTAACCACCACAAGACAACAGGGGAAAAAAAATATGTTTAAAGCTGTATTACCCACCAAAGCGATATTCACCCACACTAGCAACCCGAGGTGGAGGGGAAAAAAGCCGCGTTACCCACCGAAGCGGCATTCTGCACAACTAAATAACTGCAACTAGCAGCCCCAAGCCGACAGAAAAAAACCCGAATGACACACCTGAGAAACATTCTACACGACTAAGCCCCAAGTCAAGGGAGAAAACCCAGCTTACACACCAAACCAATAGTTTTGCGCCCTAGCAGCCCCCAGACAAACGTGTAAAAAGAAAAACCAAAGCTGAATTACACTCCAAAGCAACATTTAACCCCACTAGCAGCCCCAAGTGGAGGGAGAAAAGCCGCGTTACTCACCAAAGCAGCATTCCACACAACTAGGAGCCCCAGTTCATTGGAAAAAAGCAAAATACACACCAGAAAAACATTCTGCATGACTAAGGCCCCGCAATTTTTACCCTTAAGCCAAGTTGGAAGAGCCGTTTTACACACCAAAGCAATCGTCTGGCGCATTAACCACCACAAGGCAAAGGGGAAAAAAAAAATGTTTAAAGCTTCATTACCCACCAAAGCAATATTCACCAACACTAGCATCGGCCAGTGCAGGGAGAAAAGCCACGTTACCACCGAAGCAGCATTCTGCACAACCAGCAGCCACAAACAAATGGAAAAAAGCACGTTACAAACCACAGCAACATTCTGCACGAATAAATTCCTGCAACTAGAGCCCCAAGATGACAGATAAAAACCCGAATGACACACCAGAGCAACATTGTACACGACTAAGCCACCACAACTAGCAACCACAAGCCAAGGAAGAAAACCCAGTTTACACACGAAACCAATAGTTTTGTGTACGAGCAGCCCCCACGCAAACGTGAATAAAGAGCTGCTTTACACTCCAAAGCAACATTCACCCCACTAGCAGCCCCAAGTGGAAGGAGAAAAGCCGCATTACCCACCAAAGCAACATTCCGCACAACTAGGAGCCCCAAGTCACCAGAAAAAAAGCCAAAATGCGCACCAGAGCAACATTCTGCATGACTAAGCCCCCACTACTAGCAACCCCAAGACAAGGGAGAAGAGCCTAAATACACACCACAGCAACATTCTGCACGACTAAGCCCCCGCAACTATCAGCCTCAAGCCAAGGGGGAAAAGCCGTTCTACACACCAAAGCAATAGTCTGGTGCATTAACCACGACAAGGGAACAGGGGAAAGAATATGTTTAAAGCCGCATTACCCACCAAGGTGACATTCAGCCACACTAGCACCTCCAAGTGGAGGGAGAAAAGCTGTGTTACCCACCGAAGCCGTATTCCTCACAACTAGCAGACTCAAACTAAAGGAAAAACGCAAATTACACACCACAGCAACATTCTGCACGACTAAGCCCCTGCAACTAGCACTCCAAGCTGAGAGAAAAAACTCGAATTACACACCAGAGAAACATTGTACACGACTAAGTCACCACAACCAGCAACACCAAGTGAAGGGACAAAACCCAGTTTCCACAACAAAGCAACAGTTTGGCGCACTAACGGGGGTTTGGGGGGGAAAGACTCGAATTCCACTCCAAAGCAACCTTCAGCCCCTCTAGCATCCCCAAGTTAGGGAGAAAAGACGTGTTAACCACCAAACGGCCTGTGTGATTGCGTGTTCACACAATGAAATGGTGACCCACTCCAGTATCCTTGCCTCTAAAATCTCATGGACAGAGGAGCCTCGTGCCCTGCACTCCTGGGGATCGCAAAGAGTCGGGTATGACTGAGCGACTGACCCTTTCTAATACTTACAACAGCCCCAAGGCAACGGGGAAAAAAAAAAAAAATTTCCACTAGCAGCCCCAAGTGAGGGAGAAAATCCGTGTTACCCAGCAAACAGCCTGTGTGGTTTCGTTTCCACACAACGAAATGGCAACCAACTCCAATATCCTTGCCTGGAAAATCTCATGGACACAGGAGCCTGGTGCCCTGCACTCCATGGGGTGGCAAAGAGTCGGGCACGACTCAGCGACTAACTCTTACTAACACTTAAAGCAGCCCAAAGCCAATGGAAAAAAACCAGATTACACACCAGAGCAAATATTCTGCAAGTCCCTGCAACTAGCAGCCCCAACTCAAGGGAGAAAAGCCGGTTTACACACCAAAGCAATACTCCCGCACACTAGCAGCCCCAAGGCAACAGGGGGAAAAAAAAAAAAAAGGCCGAATTAAACACCAGATCAACATTTAGTCCAACTAGCCCCCAGAATTGGACGGAGAAATCCCACTTACCCACTGAAGCAGCATTCCGCACACTTGCAGGCCCAAGCCAATGGAAAAAAGCCAAAATACACAGCACAGCAACATTCTCCACGACTGAGACCCCATAACTAGCAACCCAGAGTCAAGGAGAAAACCCGGTTTACACACCAAACCAATAGTCCAGCACACTAGCAGCCAGAAAGAAAAAGAAAAAGCCAAATTACATACCAGACCAACACTGAGCCCGAGTAGCACCCACAAACAGAGGGAGAAAAGCCCTGTTACCCACCCAAGCAGCATTCCACACAACTAGCAGCCCCAAACCAACAGAAAAAAAAGCAAATTACACACCAGAGCAACATTCTACATGAGTAAACCGCCACAATTAGCAACCCAAAGCTGATAGAAAAACACCCAAATTACACACCAGAGCAACATTCTACACGACTAAGCCCCCACAACTAGCAACCCCAAGTCAAGGGACAAAACCCAGTTTACACACCAAACCAATAGTTTGGCACACAAGTAGCCTCAAGGGAACAGGAGGAAGGAAAAAAAAAAAAAAGGCCAAATTTAACACCAGATCAACATTCAGCCCAACTGGCACCCACATTGGACAGAAAAAATCCCGTTATCCACTGAAGCAGCATTCCGCACAACTAGCAACCTGAAGCAGATAGAAAAAAATTCGAATTACACACCAGAGAAACATTCTACATGACAAAGCCCCCGCAACTAGCAACCCTAAGTCAATGGAGAAAACACAGTTTACACACCAAAACAACAGTTTGGCACACTAGCAGCCCCCATTAACGGTTAAAAAAAAAAAAAAAAAGCTGAATTACACTCCAAAGCAACATTCAACCACACTAGTATGCCCAAGTGGAGGGAGGAAAGCCGCGTTGCCCACCAAAGCAGCATTCCACACAACTAGGAGCCCCAAGGCACCGGAAGAAAGCTGAATTTCATACTGGAGCAACATTCTGCACGAATAAGCCCCTGCAACTATTAGCCTTAAGCCAAGGGAGAAAAGCCATTTCACACACCAAAGCAATAGTCTGGTGCATTAACCACCACAAGACAACAGGGTAAAAAAAAAATGTTTAAAGCTGTATTACCCACCAAAGCGATATTCACCTACCCTAGCACCCCGAAGTGGAGGGAGAAAAGCCGCATTACCCACCAAAGCAGCATTCTACACAACTAGCAGCCTCAAACCAATGGAAAAAAGCAAATTACACACCACAGCAACATTCTGCACAACTAAATCACTGCAACTAGCAGCCCCAAGCCCACAGAAAAAAACCCAAATAACACACCAGAGAAACATTCTTCACGACTAAGCCCCACATCTAGCAACCCCAAGTCAAGGAAGAAAACCTAGTTTACACACCAAACCAATAGTTTTGCACACTAGCAGCCCCCATACAAACGTGTAAAAAGAAAAACCAAAGCTGAATTACACTCCAAAGCAACATTCAACCCCACTAGCAGCCCCAAGTGGAGGGAGAAAAGCTGCATTACGCACCAAAGCAGCATTCTGCAGAACTAGCAGCCTCAAACAA
>SJXQ01011300.1:0-67591 GCA_006408695.1 Aepyceros melampus
CTTTCTATTCGTTGGAACTCTGTATTCAAATGGCTATATCTCTCCTTTTCTCCTTTGCTTTTCACTTCTCTTCTTTTCACAGCTATTTTTAAGGCCTCCTCAGATGGCCATTTTGCTTTTCTAGTCATTGAATGACTAGATTTACTTTTTTTTTTTTTAATGAAAGATGCTCATAACAGCTTCTGTAGTAGTCATGATTTCTCGGCGAGTTTTTCTTTGCATAATGTTCCATTTTGAACCTGTAAATTTTCCTTTCTGAAGTGTTCTCAGGAAAATTTATAGACTTCATGATTCTCTCTATGTAAAAATGCATAGAAAGACATCATTGTTTCATGTTAAATGTGATCACATTTGAGTAGTTTAAAAATGTCTGTGATTAATATCTATTAATAATAAAATTAGAATAAAACAGGAGCTCTTTTCTTTGAGTAAGTACTGTTTTGTGTAATCCTCTGCAAGTACTCGTGGAGCATTGCTACACTTAAAGGATTAGCATGAGAATATCAATGGTAGACATTGCCTGAGGTCTGAGACCTTGAATTTTTCCTTTTAGCCTCTATTTTTCTGTATGTTCAATCAGATATATATTATTGCTTTCGTACAAATGATTTTTTAAAAATGTGGTATTGAGTGATAGCCTCACCATGGATTTATTAGATGTTCATATAAATTGTTTTGGCTGGGGGAATAATAGCTGTGACTGATGGCCATTTATGGAGCAGTAGTCATTGTTGCCAAACCCCTAGGGAATTTGACTTTGGAGGCAGTGGGATTTGATTACAGAAGTTCCACGGGACTGGGGAAACAGACTCTTGGAGGGCACAAACAAAACCTTGTGCATAGCCAGGTGATGCTGGGAAGCTCTATGCCTTAGCGTGTTCTTTGTTATCCAGAGCATTTGTGGCGTTAGAGCGAGGTCTGTCCTACCCACACATGGACTGCTACTAGTTCACTGAACCCATTCATACTAAGTTAACTAATTGAATTAGACAAACTGCAACAGGGCTTCCCAGGTGGTGCTAGTGGTAAAGAGCCTGACTGTCGATGCAGAAGACCTAAGCACGTGGGTTTGATCCCTGGGTCGGGAAGATCCCCTGGAAGAGGGCTTGGCAACCCACTCCAGTACTCTTGCCTGGAGAATGCCACAGACAGAGAAGCCTGGAGGGCTGCAACCCATAGGGTCACAAAGAGTTGGACACGACTGAGGTGACTTAGCACGCACTTAGTACACAGCACAAACTGCCACAAGCTTGTGATTGATGAGCTGGTTTTAAGAAATGGCTGATGTTTTTCCAGGAAGTTAGACCTTCTGTACACTGCTGCTTCTTTTGGCAGAGAGGACGTGGCTCTGTCTCTTGCTGGTGCAGCTGGCATCCGTGTTGGCTACTGTCCACAGCAGGACGCCCTGGATGAGCTCCTGACGGGCTGGGAGCACCTGCACTACTACTGCTGCCTCCATGGAATTCCAAAGCAGTCCGTCCCCAAGGTAAGAGCCTCCTAAGGTTTCCAGAAGGAGGGACCAGCAGAGGAATGCATGGCAACACTCCAGGTCCCAGGCGCGCGCTCTCAGCCTGTGATGAGGATCTGCAGTGTCAGATTAAGTGTCCCTGAAATATATTTCCAGTATTGTCACACTGAAGTTAACACAGATATGTCTGTGTTATATTCATGATGTATATTTAGAATAGGTCCCTGCCCAGAGAAGAAGCCGTGGGTAGGAGTGAAGCCCACAGCCATCTGCAGTCTTGTTCCCTATAGGACCCCCTCCCCCACCACGCGTCCTGTACTTTAATGGGCTGTTAATTTATACTGAAGAGCAAATAGCATAGATTTGGATCCCAGGGCCTGTGGAGAAGGACTTAGCTCATGTGTGGATTTGGTAGGTGGATGGAAAGGATGACTTCCTGTTGAGAGGGCTGCCAGCCGCACACCTGGGCTCCTTTCTGGAGGGTTCTGCATCTCTTTTCTGGGGGGTCCATGGGGGCAGATGTGTGGGGGGAGCCACAGAGCCCCCCTTCCCTTTCGGGGCTGAGGGAGTGGGTGCCACTGAGAGAAGCAGCCGCCCTTCTGTCTGCTTCCAGCTGTGGCCAGCGAGGTGGAGCTGACAGTCTTGACTGACAGCTCAGGCCAGGGGGCCAGCCTCAGACTGGCAGTGGTTTTACCTCCTCTGCACCTCACTGTGGAGGGTGCGGGGTGCTGCTTGCCTGTCCAGATTCTGAAGTTGGAGCAGAAATAAGGGACGTGTGGGATGCATTTTCAATGAGCTTCTGCAGGAGATGGAGCAATCATGGGGTTCCCAGGAGGCAAACCCACAGCCATCTCCTTCACCAGCCCATGAAAATTCATTCTCTGTGCTGCTGTGCCATGCCGCAGCCTTCCTTTCTTATTTATGCTCTGTGACTCTAAGTGAAACCAGAATGAGATCTTTCCATGTCCCTAGAGGGGTGCTAGTCCACTCACTCACCTCCGGTCTCAATAAAGCAAAGACACGTGACCGCCCAAAGGACCCTGCTCACCACAGTTTAAGCAGCTCTTGACATCCAGGGCTAGTCGTTGGCTCAGCCTTTAATGGGTGTTCATCTCTGCCAGCTCCCCTGGCTGGTTTCTGATTAAAGAGGTGGATTCTTGGCGAGCGCTCAAAGCTAGCTCCTCTGTTGTCTTGGGGGAGCAGGGGAAGCACACCCCTTGAAAGCATTCTTGTTAAGACAGTGAAGCTCGCTGTCTTCCAGAGCAATTGCTTCTGATCCTCAGCTGTCTTACGAGCTCGCTGTGCTGAGCGCCTCCACAGAGAAAAGTTATCTTAATGGTCCCAATTAGGAACTGCCTTCATTTCTTTCATGAAATGGCAAGTGATTTTTGCAGATAGGATTGCTGCTCGCTCAGAGGGTTCTAAGATGTCAGCACATGTGTTCCGAGAGGAATTAGCTCCCTTGATGACAAATTTCCCTCTCCTGTAAATTTTATAAATATGTGAAATATAGAAGAGGCTTGTCTGTTCCAATGCGCTCATCACCATGTGACCAGAAGGGATTGTGATAAAAGAGCAGAAACAATAGTTCTGTTATTGTGGGCAAGGCACTGCTCTGTTTTACAGCAACCATGGGAGCTGTGCAGGGGGTATTCCTCATTTCAGAAATGGTGGGGTGAGATGGTGAGATAGCATCACTGACTCACTGGACATAAATTTGAGCAAACTCTGGGAAAGAGAGGACAGAGGAGCCTGCTGTGCTGCAGTCCATGAGGTCTCAAAGAGTCGGACATGGCTTAGTGACTGAACAGCAACAGGATAGGAAGCCGCCCAAAGCGGTGGCTAGAATGTGGGTGGTTTACTCTGAAGGCAGATGGACTGGCTCCAGAGTGTGGGTTCTCAGCACATTCGGTGGCTGGCTGATTAGACTGTTTCCAGTGCCCCGAATGGCTCGGTCTGCTTTTCTGCACCCCGTGAGTGGCTGAAGAAGAGAAACCTCATGAGATTATGGCAAGGCTCCTCTGACGGGGAGCTGCGCTGGGTTTCGGGACTCCCGGATCCCGGAGGAAGCTCTCGTGGCGCCTGCGTTGTACTGGGCCCTCTTCTCCACCTGTCCTCGCTGTCACAGGATGCCCACCCTTGTGTCTTCTGTGATTCTGGAGGCAGAGCCCCTCTGACTCCGGGGAAGGTCCGGTGCTGCCACTGTGCTCCCGGGTCCTTGCTCATGTCCAGCTTGGGGTCTCCACTGTGTGGTTGTATCACCCATTTCTGTGACCTTACAAAAGTTCAATTTGTTAAGAAAAGGATGCTGTCTTCATTCAGCTTGAGTTTTGGCTCAGCAGATTGATGTAATCATTTAAATTTTTCCCTCGTTGTCCACACTGCATAGTTTTGGACTATATCCATGTCTGAGCCTGAATTCAGTTAATCCAATTTTTAAAAACTTACATAAAGTTATAACAAAATGATTATAACATGGTCTGGATTGCTAGAGACACAGGTAAGAAAATTTCGGAGTTAGAGTCATATTCAAAACACCAAACCACCCTGCCAATGGGATGGGGCTGGGATTTATGTATTTTTATTTTCCCTGGAATAGATGAGGTAGGCCCTTAGCCATCTCTTGTTTGTTAATACTGGCAAACACCTATCAGGGAAAAACCCTACTGTATCTTTCTACTTATCTTCTCCACAGATATCACTTGTCTCCCAAAATTTTCTTCTATTCCCAGTTTTGTTAGAAGGAGCTAGACATTATAAAACAAGAGGGACAGGGGCCAGAAGGAAATAGAGGATCAGAAGGAAGGCATTCTGTCTTAAGCCCTTCACTCCCTTTTTCTACTTAACACTTCATTTTGATCTTTTAATCTCATGAAACATTTCAATGTGGTTATTGACACGTAAGCTAGTGGAAAATTTTTGGCTTTGGAGTCAAATGGATGGATGTGTGAATCTCTGGGCAATTTATTTTGATTCAGATAATATTTATAGAAGTTCCATCATGTGTTAAAGATGATTAGAGATTGAGGCAATAAAAGTGAATAATCCCAAATTCTTGCCTTAAGTGCAGTACAATTTCTAGAATTTATGGCAAGAAAATACCTAGTAGCGGAGAGAGATTCCATTAAGTATTGACATTTTGGTGTTTAGATGGTATTTTGCAACCACAGTGACTAAGGCATTACTTTTGCCATTATTTTGACAAGAGTGCTGAGTGAAGGAAAGACTGCAACAGAACACTTCTTATTAGACCATTTTCAGTTATTTTTCTGAAAACATGACATTCTGAAAGTGGATCAAACTAATATGTCTGTTCCTGTATATTCTGGATTCTTTGCTATGGTTAACCAGTTCAGAATTTGAAGGTTGCAACACTTAACCTTTTTGAAATTGGAAAAGCATGACACATGTTTCCTGATTTCATAAAAACTATCAGTATTAGTTTGGTAGGTTTATTCAGAAGTTCTCTTATCCTGCAGTGCATTTTCTACAGCAACAGGCTATCCTTTTGTGATTGTCTTATTTCATTTTTCTGTTTATCAGCTTTCATTTAGGTCTTGCTAGCCTTTAAATGAACTCCCCTGTTGGCTCAGATGATAAAGAATCTGCCTGTAATGCAAGAGACCCGTATTCGATCCCTGGGTTGGAAAGAGCCTCTGGAGAAGGGAATGTCTACCCACTCCAGTATTCTTGCCTGGAAAATTCCATGGATAGAGGCGCCTTTGAGTAAGGAGAATGGGCATGAAATAAAATTTATTTCTGATACATATGTATATTTCCAGTCTCTTATGGATCTAAAAATAACCTAAAAATATCACTTTCCCAGTGTGTCACTCTCCTGCCCCACAGCTGGTGGCACTGCCTTCCAGGAGGAGTGAGCTTCCCAGCAGACTCTGCCTTCCCAGTTTCCTCCTTTTCATGTGAACAGAGCCTCTTCTTCCAGGAGGCCTCTCTGGCTGCCTTCTTTCATCTTCTCTGTGAATGTCTTCTTGTGGGCTGGTTTTATTCCCTGGAAGACCCTCTCCGAGGGAAGAGTAACCACTGTCTTTACCTCTCTGATTCCAGCCATCATGTCTCTGCCTCCCTCTCACAGGACTGCCTTTCACACTTCTGTCTGTCGTGAATCATTTGTTTTGTTTGAACAACTTTTTACTTACTTCATCCATTTACTTTATGTTAGGGGCTTCCTAGGTGGTGCTAGCGGTAAAGAACCCACTTGCCAATGCAAGAGATGTAAGATATGGGAGTTGGATCCCTGGGTCAGGAAGATCCTCTGGAGGAGGGCATGGCGACTCACTCCAGTATTCTTGCCTGGAGAATCCCATGGACAGAAGCGCCTGGTGGGCTACAGTCCATGGGGTCACAAAGAGCTGGATATAAGCTGAAGCAACTTAGCACACAGGCACTTATGTTAATTGAAATTATTATACTTAATGGAGCTATGGAAAGGGATAGTACCTCTAAACCCATCTGAGAAAACGATGTCATTTCCAAGATGAACAAACTACTGACTTTGAGATGTTATTCTTTGGCAGATCTCAGGGGATTTAAGACCATCCTCCGGAATCTCTGGGGCCTTGAAATCTTCACCTCCTTGATTTAACTGTTTCACAACTAGACCAGTCATGGAGACTCTTAATTCTTTCTGGGTCATTTTGAGGCTGTACAAATAAAGTGAAAGAGAAGTTTATCTTGAAAAGTGAAAATGTTACTTGTTCTGTCCTGTCCGACTCTTTGCAACCCCATGGACTGTAGCCCACCAGGCTCCTCTGTCCATGGGATTTTCCAGGAAAGAATACTGGAGTAGGTAGCCATTCCCTTTTCCAGGGGATCTTCCTGACCCAGATCTCCTGCATTGCAGGTGGATTTTTTACTGAGTTATCGGGGAAGCCCCAGCTTATGTTAAGGAGTTTTTATTGGGTGGCTTAAATATTATCCTAATCTTTTTAGAAGTTAATATTTCATCATTGCAATTACCACTGTTATTATTACTATCCCAACTTTTATGCACTTATCAAAAAAAAAGTGTATGTATGAGTTTAAAACTGTGCTCTATTGGGTTATTTAGAAGTGAAGTAAAGTGAAGTGAAGTTGCTCAGTCATGTCCGACTGTTTGCGACCCCATGGACTGTAGCCTACCAGGCTCTTCCCTCCATGGAATTCTCCAGGCAAGAGTACTGGAGTGGGTTGCCATTTTCCTTCTCGAGGGAATCTTCCCGACCCAGGGATCGAACCTGGGTCTCCTGCATTCCAGGTGGATGCTTTAACCTCTAAGCCACCAGGGAAGCCTGGGTTATTTAGAACACATACTTATTAGCTCACCCCCAGAGTCCTACAGAGGTTTCCTCACTTCTCTGATGTTTGAATTGAGGTATGATTTTGACCAGTTTGGTTACATGATGATATTGAAAGAAACAAATCTATGTTAAACTTCTAGGCTCACAAGAGTTAAGTAAAATTGTTTACAACATTTTAAACTCATGCATGGTTGAAAGCAAAGGTTTCTTCATCTTGACCCCCAGAGGAGCCAGCACAGCCAGGAATCAGACAGAAAGAGTGGGAAGCAGCTAAGGTGGTGGTGGGAAGCTGTTTTCTGCTGGGACGGATGGAAAGGATCTGGGGCTTCTAGGAGGTATAAACATATGGTGGGCTGCAAGGTGGAGGAGGGTGAGGAGCGGTGACCAGGCCTGATGTACCGGGGGCTGGGGTGCCCCTGGGGATGGAAGTGCTCTGGTGATAGGCAGTCAGCCTCCTCTGGATCTGATTAGAGGGTGCTCAGTGGTTGCAGGTAAACAGGACACCCACTGTTCTTCTTTCTAAACTGGACCGGGCGTGCAGTCTCTGGGGAGGAGTCTTCCTTTCTTGGCATATTGAAGGCTCCCCCTTGCTCCTCTGTCCCCTGAAGCTTCCTGTCCTCAGGTTTTGCTCCCCTCAGCTCCATCTTTGTCCTTGTTTGGCTCACCTGTGTTTGTTCACCTCAGCATGGAGGTATGTCTGACCCACGCTGGACCCCACATTGATGGCCCTTGCTGCTCCCTGAGTCCAGACCTGAGCTCAGGGTTCTGGCCATCAATTCTGTAACTCATAGGCTCAGAAAACCCAGCTTTGTCCACGGGGGCTCCTGCCTGTTCATTCCCATCATCCCTGTGTCATCGGGGGGTGTTCAGGAGCAGGGCTGAGTGTGGGTGTGGGCAGGGCAGGAGGGAGCAGGGCTCCAGGCCCAGAAGCAGGTGTCGGGGGGCCCTTGGTGAATGGGGTGCTCTCACAGGGAGCTCCTCTCTTCCAGGTGGCTGGGGACCTCGTGAGGCGCCTCCACCTAGAAGCCCACGTGGACAAACTCGTGGCCACCTACAGCGGGGGCACCAAGAGGAAGCTGTCCACAGCCCTGGCCCTGCTGGGGAAACCTGACCTTCTCTTACTGGTGAGTAGTGGATGGAGCAGTGACAGGCCATGTCTCCAAATAAAATGCTTTGATCTATCAGAGGTCCTCTGGGGAGGATGTTCAAAATTTGCAATGTCACATTTCTGAACTAATATATGTTTTGCCCTAAATCAACATTTTCCAAACAGAATCTATAATACCATTGGATTTTTACTGAGACAAAGCAGACTCTTTGGAGTCCCTTTTATTTATCCAACTGAAGATTCCATAAAATCTTAACACTAAAGACAATATTTTTAAAAGAATACCAGAGCCCACTTGTAATCTGAAATCCAAAGCACGCCTGTCCTCTGGCCTGTTGCTTTAAGTCTTCCCTTGCAGATATGATGGTCAGAGCTGTAGGGACTCTGTGCTGAATCTGAGGGTGGGGGTCATGGGGAAGGAAGAACCTGCGAGGGAGGGAGGGCAGACAGTGGGCCTGAGACAGGGCTACCTATAATCCACATGGGCACTGAAATTAATCCAGTTCGGCTGAATAGAAGCATGAGTTAGAGGTGGCCCAGGTGTCAATAAACAGAGCCAATTGTTTTGCATTTCAAAAATAGCTAAGAGTAGTATCATTTAAATAATAAAAGGAACTCATTATTTGTGGGCCATAGACTGGATTCTAACCATTAGAAGACCTCCCAGGGTTTTGCACTGGAAGGAAATCTGAGGAACATGGAACAGTATGGGAGACAAAAGACAACCTTTCTTTGCCTGTTCTTGTTTGTTCAGTGGAGGCAGCGTTTCAGTGGGGGGACTTAAGGAAGATTCAGAAGACCTGCATTGAAGAAAGGGCCCCATCATCATGGAGTGTCTTCTGGAATCTGAACTGGATTCTCCTCTTACTTGCACTAAGCTTGCTTTTTCCCAAGGTCCAGAATCAAAGGCAACTGTGTAATTGCATCTTTTGAAACCGGGTAACCAAAGCTTATGCTTGCGTGATTTTGCAGTTTGCAGAAGGCCTTTTCCTTACAAGAGGAGAGGCCAGCTTGCCTTAAAGCACTCCTGGCGGGGCTGTTCCATGCCTTCAGCAGGATCCTCTGCTCGCCTTGCCCCCCATATCCTGCATTGGCTGGGACTTTGGCCCTCGATCCCACTCTCAGCTCGCTAGGTCTCCCGTGCTTGAGCGCAGTGACCTGGGTAGGGACTCAGAAGTCCTGTGCGTGTTTCCTTCTCATCGGAAGTGGTCCTTGATGACAGTGTGTGTCTTGCGGAGTCCTTGAAGTCACCCTCGAAACCTCCACGTGAAGCGTTAGTGATGAGGTGACTGTGAGTGTGTGCTTCTGGTGGAGCAGGTTTGCTGAAGGACGCTCAGCATCCTCCCCAGAGACAGGACAAGTGTCCCCCTGCCGACCCGTTTGTGGAAACGTGTAGTGATGCCTCCGGCTCTCTCAGGGGAATGGTGGCTGATCACGCCTTCTGCTTAGCTGGTTTATATCTATTCACCGTGTCACGTGATTCTCACAAAAGACCCAGCATTTGCTTGTCCACTCTCCTTCTGTTTCTTTCTTTGGGGCAATTGATGACCTCAGCTCTTAAGAAAAATATGTTCGGTACTCCCTGACTGTAAGAGCACAGAAATGCATCACACATCTCTCTCTAAAGGAGTTCAGATAAGAAGTGCTTGAGTGTTTGTTGAAGGAGGAAGCTTCAGGTTTAAAAGCGATTTCACTGTCCTTGATGTTGTGACATCAATGAAGCTTTTTTCTGCTCTTGTGTATCTTCTAGGGTAGATGCTTCTGGTGTTTTAAAGAGGTTGGGGTGCATCAGGGCAGGCCTACCTCCCCAGGATTCCAAGGGGAGCCCAGCAGACTTGAGGGGTCCTGGCACCTGCTGAGCATAGAGCGTGGGCTGGAGCTGGGGCTGGATCTCCCTCCAGCCTGCACCCTTGCTCCGGAGAAGCGTGTTCCCACGTGCCTTCTTCCTCTCCCCTCACCCTCTGTTCTCTCTCTTTCAGGACGAGCCCAGCTCGGGGATGGACCCCTGCTCCAAGCGGTGCCTGTGGGAGGCAGTGAGGAAGGAGGCTGAGGAGGGCTGTGCTGTGGTCCTGAGCTCCCACAGGTGAGCCGGTGGCTCGCCAGCCGAGCGCAGCGCCCCTACACAGCGCTGCCACACAGATGCCACGTGTCACCCCCTGATGGAGGCCAGGACACTGACCAGGCCGTTCCCCCGGTGCGTGGCCCGGCTGGGACTCTGAAGCCAGTGGACCCTCACTGACCACACTCTGTCTGTCTGTCAGTCACGTCTGAAGAGCCGGGCATCCTCCTCAGGCCCTTCTGCGACCAGTTTCAGCCCCTTTATTCCAGCATGAGAATTAGCTGAAATGAAAACTCAGCATGTTTCGAAATAGGGTCTCGTATTTTCTTCCTCACAGAATTAGTCTTGTAGTGAGATGTTCACATTGTTGGCTTCTTTTTAGCTTTATGCTGCACTGTTCCAGGCCACAGAGGGACACAGTTCTTAGGTTTCCTAAACTCACTGAGGGAGAGTGAACACAGTGATTTATTATTTTTTTTAAATTTTTATTGGAGTATAGTTGATTTACAGTGTTGTGTTAGTTTCTCTTGTACAGCAAAGTGAATCAGTTATATGAACATATACTCCCTCTTGTTCAGATTCTTTTCCCATAAAGGTCTTCACAGAGTACTGGGTAGAGTTCCCAGTGCTCTACAGGAGGGCCTTATTGGTGGACTGTTTTATCCATGGTAGTGTATGTCCTACAGTGGAGATCAGGCTTTAGAGTTTACACGTGCTTCTTTCTGACTCGTAAGTCAAATATGCCAGGAGCAAAATGTTAGCAACGGAGAAGGATCTGGGATTCTCCGTTACTTGCAAGCTTACAGATCTGGCGTATGGGCTTCCTGGATGCTTCCAGAAGACAGGAGACTCATGGGTCAGAGAGAAGCAACCAGCATCAGCAAAGTCATCTGGTCCCTGAGCCAGGGTCGCCCCAGGGATGCTGAAGGCTCAGAAACCTGTGGGCACAGGAGAGAAACATGGACCTGGGGACCCTCTGCTTGACAGCTGCTGAGGAGCCAGCCAGCTCTGCCTCTGGGCGTGGAGGGCCTTCGTTATGCGAGGTTGCTCATGAAACACAGCTGTAGGCAAAGGCCCAGGTCAAGACCAGCCGGGATATTGCAGGCTGGGGATTCCTAACCAGACCTGTGAGGGAGGAGGGGCCCTGAGGAGTGACCCCCAAATTTCTTGAATGGATAAGTCTGAGCTGGAGTGAGTGGCCTGCTCCTTGCTGCTAGAAGTGAAACACAAAGGCAGCCCATCATTCAAGATGGGGAGTCTCCAAGGGGGTCCTGGGAGACTCTGCCGATGCCTGCAGCAGTGTCAGTTCCTGGAGAAATAGCACCAGGCGCTGTCAGTCCAGGAGCACAGACCCGTGGTGGGAATGCTATTGCTAGAACTAATTCCCCTGGGAGGGCTGGGGCCGCCCTCGGGTCCAGGCGGAGTCGGCCCTCATCGAGGAGGGATGCTGTTCACACCACTGCTCCCTCTTTGTGTTTTTTTAAGTTACACTTGCTCAGTGATGGGCTTCCCAGGTGGCTCAGTGGTAAAGAAGCTACCTGCCAAGCAGGAGACCTGAGTTCAATCCCTGGGTCAGGAAGATCCCCTCGAGAAGGAAATGGCAGCCCACTCCAACCTTCTTCCCTATAGCATCCCATGGACAGAGGCATGCTATAGCCCATAGCGTTGCAGAGTCGGACACAACTCAGCAACTAAACGGCACAGCAGCACTCAGTGATGTGCTTTATGACCCTATGGACCCACCAGGCTCCTCTGCCCATGGGGTTCTCCAGGCAAGAATACTGGAGTGGGTTGCCACCTCCTCCTCCAGGGGACCTTCCTGTCCTAGGAACTGAACCCGGGTCTCCTGCATCTCTTGCACTGGCAGGTGGATTCTTTACTGCTGAGCCAGCAGGGAAGCCTTTACTGTCAGACTAACCACTGCCATTTAAAAAAAGGTTCTTTGAGGTATGATTTATGTGCCCTGTGATTTCTCCACTTTAAGCGCACCTTCCCGTGTGTTTTTCGTCACTGCAGTCCTGTGCCTCGTCATCAAGACCCAGTTCAGGGCATCTCCATCGCTTTGGAGGGTTCTCCTTAACCCCCGTCCACTGCGGTCTCTCTGTCTCCATCAGTGTGCCCTTCCTGGATATCCCATCCACATGGAGTCATGTGACCTGTGATCATTTGTATGTGACTCTGTCACTTGTCCTGTGTCTGAGAGTCACCACTCGGCACCCAGCAGTGAGCTGTGTCCGCTGGGCAGCAGGACAGTGCTTGCTGCCCACTCCCCCCAGTCCTGGCCCTTTGGATGGTTCCCACACTCAGCTGTTCAGTGCAGAGTGCTGTCAACAGCCGCACACACGTCTTTGTCTAGACACACGTTTCTAGTGCTCTTAGTGGTCTTTTTCTGGGTTGTACGGTAACTTGTGTTCAGCACTTTAGAAAGCTGCAGAGCTGTTCTCCGAAGTGTCAATCATCTTTTAATCCCAAGAACAAAGATGGAAGTTTCCAGGATCTCCACGCTGCCATCAACACTGCTGGTCTTCCTGTTTGTAACCGTCCTGGTGATGTGTGGTTTTAACTCACATTTTTGGAATGAACATCTCTCCTCGCTGTCTGTTCACCTGCGCTGCTTCTTATAAGAAGCCAGCCACTAACAGCTGTGCTGCTCCCTGGATGTCCTGAGTCACTTTGTCCAGATTTCTCAATGCCTTTCAACACCTTGGCTTTGATGTGTTTGGATGTAGATCTCTATGTATTCTAGCTGGGTTTTGTTCATGTTTCTTGAGGATGAATCTATGAAAACTCTTTCTCCTGCTGTGAGCAGCTCCTGATGCTTCTGTCTAGTTGTTTTTTTTTTTTTTTCTTTTCAACTTTGTTTTCATTTTCTGAAGGCTGGGTGTTCTTGGAGCCACACTGTTTTTATCCAGGCGAGTTGCCAGTTAGAGCCTTTGCTGGACTTTGGAGAAGGAAATGGCAACTCACTCCAGTATTCTTGCCTAGGGAATCCTGTGGACAGAGGAGGCTGGTGGGCTGCTGTCCATAGGGTCACACAGAGTCGGACACAAATGAAGCGACTTAGCATGCGTGCATTGGAGAAGGAAATGGCAACCCATCCAGTATTCTTGCCTAGAGAATCCCGTGGACAGAGGAGGCCGGTGGGCTGCTGTCCATAGGGTCACACAGAGTCGGACACGAATGAAGCGACTTAGCATGCATGCATTGGAGAAGGAAATGGCAACCCACTCCAGTGTTCTTGCCTAGAGAATCCCATGGACAGAGGAGCCTGGTGGGCTGCCATCCATGGGGTCGCAGAGTCAGACACGACTGAAGCGACTTAGCAGCAGCAGCAGCAGGTCTACAAAGATTCAGTCTCTGCCGTCATCTGAGTATGGCCAAGGCGGGGCTCTCCCAGCTCAGGCCTTTTTCTAGTAGGCTTGGTTTTGCCTTTCCTGGTCCCTCTAGTCTGTGGTAGGGTGCACACGGATGGTGGGCGGAGGGCCTCTGGGCTCATGTGGCGTGGGTGGCTGGCTTGGACTTCTCCAACCTCTAGTGCTGTACACGGAGCCTCACGGGCTCTGTGCGTGACACAGCCGCAGGCCGGATGCTGGACTGCTGGCCCTTCCTGCTTGTGGAGTCTACAGTGCGCACAGGGCTGACAGGCGTGGGCTCTGCCCCGCCCTGCACAGGGCGCGCATCCTTCCACAGGGCAGAGAAGCTGCTGATACTGGTGGCCTGGCCCCTGCTAGGAGCTGCCTGTTGTAAGCCAGGATGCCACAGCCCGTTCCCCTTCTTACCCTGGTTCAGCAGTTTGTCAACTGTAACTGCTTCTCTAATTGTCCTATGCTTTTGGTCAATTTCCAGAATTCTGAAACATATCATTTTTGTTCACTTTCTCCAGTTTCTTAATTGTCTTTTGAACATGACTGCCCTTGGCAGTCGGAGAAGGCAATGGCATCCCACTCCAGTACTCTTGCCTGGGAAACCCCATGGAGGGAGGAGCCTGGTGGGCTGCAGTCCACAGGGTTGCTAAGAGTCAGACATGACTGAGCGACTTCACTTTCACTTTTCACTTTCATGCATTGGAGAAGGAAATGGCAACCCACTCCAGTGTTCTTGCCTGGAGAATCCCAGGGACGGTCCAGTACTCTTGCCTGGGAAACCCCATGGAGGGAGGAGCCTGGTGGGCTGCAGTCCACAGGGTTGCTAAGAGTCAGACATGACTGAGCGACTTCACTTTCACTTTTCACTTTCATGCATTGGAGAAGGAAATGGCAACCCACTCCAGTGTTCTTGCCTGGAGAATCCCAGGGACGGCGGAGCCTGGTGGGCTGCTGTCAATGGGGTCTCACAGAGTTGGACACAACTGAAGTGACTTAGCAGCAGCAGCAGCCCTTGGCAGTATGGCCGTTAGCTGAAAGTCTTGACTATGCTATATATATATATATATATAGGTCTTTTTTCTGTTTCTATTCAGAAAATAAAATGTTACATCGAAGTGAATTAAGTTTGGCAGATCCCTTGCTTTATCATAATACATTCCTGTTTCCAGCGACCATCTTTCTATGCCAGTCCTGAGAACTCTGATTTCTATAGTCATTCTGCCAGTACTTAGGTCCCCTAAGCTCTAAGATTGGGAACTCAGGTGTCCCGTTAAAAGGTCTTTATAATTCTCATGTAACGTATAATTATTGCAGACAGCTCTCAGAAAGACCACATATCACTGTAATTTCTTTTTTATATCCTCCTGTCCATTTGGCCTCACATTCATAATGTATCTTTATTTCCAAAAATCTTTCTGTAGTCATATAATACTGACAATGGGAGCAAGGCAGCCTTGGATTGATTCCCTGATTCTAGGAAGTCTCTGAACTAGAGTTTCCTTTTAATTAAGAGTCCATCTCCCCCTCTCCAAGTCCTTATCCTACAGGACTGTGGCGGAGAGCAGGGGTAGGGCACAAACGTAGGAGCGCTGGGTCCTGATTTACTGTTTATGAGGAATTAAAATCAACCCAACCAAGAGGGCCAGGACTGCTTCCTCCTCACTTATCATATGCTGATCTGAGAAGTTCACCATAGGACGTCCCCTATATACAAATGAGTTCCATTCTGAAAACATGTTTGTAAGTTCAATTTGTTTATAAGTCTGAAAAGTTAACCAAAGTAGCCAACTAACACAATCAGGTCTGTAGTACTATATTATATAAGTTTATATAACTTTTTGCACGGATAATAAATAAAAATCACAAAAATAAAACATTTTTAGTCTTACATTACTGCACCTTGAAAAGTACAGTAATGCCAGCTTCATCACCACTGCGTTTACACTTGCTCCTGGCCATCCAGGGCTTGAAATAAACATACTGTACTGCCATGCTGTATCCAGTACTGTGTGGTACACAAAAGCACAGTCGTGTGTAGAGGATATACATGCGTGACAATGTATGCCAGACACGTGATTGGACATGTGAACACATGTTCATGTCTTTGAAAGTTTTTGACTTGAAGGTTTGTCTGTAGGGGATTTACTTAAAGCTCTGAGTCACCTGACCCAGTTCTGTCCCCATCTGCTTAATCACCAAAAATAAACAGCATAGTGTTTATTTTTGAATAAATGGTCAGAGATTCCTTTCATTGTGTAGAACCTTGACTCTGTGTATCCTTCCTGATGCTGAAGACCATCAGCATCTCAAATCTCTGCCTCTGGGTCAAAAATCTATCGAATCCCAAGCTTCTGGAGCATAGTTGTTTGATAGCAGATACTCAGCCTATTGGAAACTGTGAGTCATTGTTCTGTGGCCTGAATTAATATCGGTTGTTGTTGGGGTCTTGTGTTTAGGAAGGTATATAGAAGTGACTAGATATTCTATCACTTTAATTAGAGACCTACTATGCACTCATAATAAAATGTGATATAGTTATTTTAAACTGAAATTAATTAAGAAACAAAGAAAGATAAGATCTGCACAGAAAAAAAATATAAAGCATACTTGGGATGTGAATAGCCCTGAGACTTCATGTTAAGCTACTGTAACAAAGACCCCAAATGACAGTGACCCAGACCAGACAAACATTTCTCTCCTGGATTCACAGTTCACACTGGGGGCTGTGTCAGAGCCAAGGGTCATCCAAGGACTCAGATTCTTTCCACCAAGTCACTCACTCTTCATTTTCAGCATTGAGTTGACTCAGCTGTGTCTGCATCCCAGCTTATGGGAAGTGGAAAGATGCAAAACCCAGGGCAAGTGGCTTGCCTCCTTCAGTGTGACACAGAAATTGTCCTTCTCACTGACCCGTTTGGCCACATGTCTACCTCTGGCTGTGTGGGAGGGCTGACCAGTGTAATCTTGATAAGAACATACACTGACCACGAGCACACTGCTTTATGTCCATTCCCCAGCAGGAAAACTGCCATACTTTCTTTAGACTTTGTAAAATACAACATTAAAAGAAGGAAAGAAATTACACCATTAGCTTCACTTTTCAGGTATTTGATAGTTATACATTTTTTGTGCTTTTCCTTACTATTTTTTTAACATATATGTGCAGTTCTCCTAACACGCATTGTCATTTTACCATTGCAAAATCATTACCTTTTCCACATCCAGTTAATTGACTTTGGAAACCCTCATTTCAATGGCTGAACACATATGGATGTACCCTCATTTATGTTTCTGTATTATTCTATTGTGGAACTGGTTTCTAGATTTTTTGCAGTTATAAATAAGTTGTTATGTGCATTCATATTTTCTGTATTTCCTAGGGTGAATCCCTAGGAAAGGAATTTTTGGCAATTTTTTTTTCATCAAGGTATGCCAATGTTTTATTCCCAACAGTCACATATACACTGACCTGTTTAAAATTACTAGACAGTGTCTAACTTTGGGGGTATTTTTTTGGATCTGAGAATTTATTGTTTTTAGTCACACGGTAGATGGAGGGGAAAGAATTTTTGTCTGTAACACACACAGGTATATGTGACAATATAAATATAAACCAATGATGGTTTAGTTTGTAATTTATTGGTATGTTTATTACCCATGAATGATTTTTTTTTTAAGTCTATATATTATTTACCCTTTCTCCTCTCTTGAGTTTTTGTTTATTTTTACAGTAGTATATGTGAGTTCTGTGGGCTTCCGAGGTGGCACTAATGGTAAAGAACCTGCCTGCAAATGCAGGAGACACATCGCAGTTTCAATCCCTGTGACTCTTTTCCTGCCAGCAGGAAGATGCCCTGGAGGAGAGCCTGGCATTACACTCCACTGTTCTTTTTTTTTTTTTTTTAAAACTTTACAATACTGTATTGGTTTTGCCATACATCAACATGAATCTGCCACAGATTCTTGCCTGGAAAATCCCATGGACAGAGGAGCCTGGCGGGCTACAGTCCATGGGGTCGCAAAGAGACACAACTGAAGCAATTTAGCGTGCACACACATGATTTCTTTATAATAAGGACATCAAATATTACCCTTTGTTGCAGTTTTTTAAATGTTAGTTTGCTGTGTTTTGACATATTAGAAGTTTGTAGCTTTTCATTGTCAAGTACATAAAACTTTTTCTTCACAGTTTATTCCATTGCCCTTATGCTTGGAATCATGTTCTATTCTCTGGTTTATATTTAAAATACTAATGTCTCATGTGCAGTGTCATATTTTATTCCAAAGATCTTCCTTGTCATTCCTTAGCATACTGTTTCTTTTTAATTATTTAAGAAAATGTTAATATTTTCTGGAATGAGTCTTATTTCACTTCTCTTCTTATTTGACCTTTATCTAAGTGAGTGAAGTGAAGTCACTCAGTCGTTGTCCAACTCTTTGCGACCCCATGGACTGTAGCCTACCATGCTCCTCTATCCGTGGGATTCTCCAGGCAAGAGTACTAGATGGGTTGTCATTTCCTTCTCCAGGAGATCTTCCCAACCCAGGGATCGAACCCAGGTCTCCCACATTGCAGGCAGACACTTTACCATCTGAGCTACCAGGGAAGCTCTTGACCTTTATCTACCTCTCTCTAAATAATTTTAAAGTATATATATTTTTTTGTTTTCAATTTATCTTGTGGGGAGTGATAAACTTTTGATCAGTATTATACTAAATTCTTCTTAAAATTTATATTATACTTTTATATATTTAGAATGATATAATTGTAAATTTTAAATCTTGATAACTTCATATCAACATAATATTAAATTATATTACAAGCTAAGTTATAGTTATAAATTACAGTGTTGTTATATATAATATGCTATATTAAAATATGACTTTATAGTTTATACAAAATTTATTTTATACCTGTTACATTTTATACTTACATTATATTATTTATATTATAATTATTTTTTAACAGTTTCTCATTTAAACTGTATTTGTTCTTTTCCCTCTTTCTGATTTATCTTCCCACTGATTCAAAATTTCATTTTCCATCAGTAAATCTTTCTTTTCATAAGATTTCCACATGTTTATGAAGGTCTTTCTGATCTATTTTGCATTTTTGTGCTGTTGCTAAAAGGTTTTCTCCTATATATTCAGTAACTGTTTTTCCTAGTATATGGAAAGACTACTAATATTTTGGTTAATCGTGTAGCTGGCCATGTAAATGAAGTCTTATCCATTTCCAAAGTGCTGTTTTGAGTTTTGCGAGGTTCCTGTGTGGAAAGTCAGCTGACTTTCAATAATGGCGTGTCTCTGCTCACTCAGCCCACTGTGGATTCAAGCCTTGAGTCTGGGGCTGCGGCTCACCCCTGGTCTTGTCTCCCACAGCATGGAGGAGTGCGAGGCTGTGTGCACGAGGCTTGCCATCATGGTCCACGGCAGCTTCCGATGCCTGGGTTCCCCACAGCACATCAAAAACAGGTGCGTGCCGTCTTTTCATTTAGATGTCTGCTGTGAATTTGCAGCTGGACCAGTGTAACCGGAGGGGCATTAGGGTTGGCATGGTCCAGGCCCCTCATGGCCTGGGAGGGGAGACGGAGGCTGAGATTGGAAGGGTGTGTGTAAAACACCATCGCCAGGGGGTGCCCACTCTCAGCTCCACAGAGCCCAGCATTTCCCCAAAAGGTTTCTGCCCCTAAGGACACCCACTCTCATTGTGGTGACACTGGGAGGGTTCGAAATACCACTGCAGAGTCAAGATGAAAAGGGACCAAAAATATCCTCATTGATATACAAAACCACATGGAAAGATTGTACTGACATATCCCTTACCCAGAGCAGGTCAGTAACCTGCGCTGCGCTTGGAGAAAGACCCCATGGATTTAGGGTGGTGAAAGATGGTCCTGTGGTTGCTTCCTAGTTCAGCTAATAAACTAGAGACTTTGTGCTTTAATACCTTAGATTTCTTCCTTAATTGTCTTTTTTTTCCATTTACCCTTTGGAATATTAATGATTCTATAATCAAGTTGTATGAGTGTTTTTAGGTATTCATATAACTTAAAAAAAATTCAGTGTTGCCTAAGCTGTTTTCAAAGTTTATAAGGCATGCCACATTTTATTCTGTTTTACTTGACTGTGCTTCACAGATCCTGCGTTTTTTTCAAGTTGAAGGTTTGTGGCCACCCTGCACTGATTAAGTCAGTTGGTACCATTTTCCCAACAGCATTTGCTCACTTTCTGTCTTTGTGTCACATTTTGGTAATTCTTGCAGTATTTCAGACCCTCCTCTAGCAAAAAGATTATAAATCACTGAAGGCTTGGATGATAGCATTTTTTTTTAGCAGCAATCTTTTTGAAATTAAGATATGTACATTTTGGGGCTTCCCTGGTGGCTCAGACAGTAAAGAGTCTGCCTGCAATGCGGAAGACTCAGGCTTGACCCCTCAGTTGGGAAGATCCCCTGGAGAAAGAAATGGCAACCCACTCCAATATTCTTGCCTGGAAAATCCCATGAATGGAGGAGCCCAGCAGGGTCACAAAGAGTCGGACACGACCGACGACTTCACGTCACATGTACGTTTTTAGACATAACGCTATTGTACACTTAATAGACTACAGTATGGCATGATTTTATATGCACTGAGAAATCCCCGAAATCATGTAACTCCTTAATTGTGGTATTTGCTGGATTGTGGTGGCCTAAACCATACCTGCAGTGTCTCCAAGGTCTGCCTGTCATTTCTTTTAAATATGTTGTTTAATCTGTCCCTTTTGACCTAGAGTAATTTATCCATGTATGTTGATAAATCTCTTTTATTTATTCAATGTTTTTAAAGTTGGAATTCCCAAGCAGAGATTTGTAAAATTTGTAATATATTAGGTCAAAATAGTTTTATTCTATGGAGAAAATAACAGTGAATGCTTGGATTGAGACGCTGAGTTGGGAAGTAGGTCGCTGTTTTCCAGTGGCTCAGAGTTGGGGGACCGCTTGCCTGCCATGCTCACTCTCACTTCAGGTCAATCCCTCATCAGATAACCTGCTGGCAACTACTCTCAGAATGTGCTTTGCTCACGTTTAATAAGGATCATCAAAAGAAAGATAAAACTTCACGCTTCCTCACCTTTATGAATGCCCACATGAAGTTTTATAGCCTTTGCCCGATTGCTGGGTGATGTATGTCTGAGTTTGGCTACTTGCTTTTCAGGAGGTTTCCTGACCTCGCTGGAAGTGGCAGGGAGCAAGGTCCCTGGGAGGAGCATCCTCTTCCTGCTTTTGTCTGTGTGCTCTCACCTGCTGCTGGGTTTTAAGTCTGATAACGTGTAATATGTCGCTCAGATGGTAAAGAATCTCTCTGCAATGCAGGAGACCTGGGTTCAATCCCTGGATTGGGAAGATCCCCTGGAGAAGGAAATGGCAACCCACTCCAGTGTTCTTGCCTGGAGAATTCCATGCACAGAGGAGCCTGGTGGGCTACAGTCCACGGGGTCACAGAGAGTGTGACACCACTGAGCAGCTAGCACTTTCACTTTCAGTGTGTAACAGGATTGAGAACAGATCGTCAGTAAGTATGAATAGTAAATTTTGTTAAGAGAGATAGTTTGTGGGTGATTGACTGGAACCTTAAACTTAATACATTCAAAAAATGATTTGTAAAGTTGGTATTTTCTTGTGACAAACTGAGTACATGTGTTTCCATAATATCGAGATAAAGAATACAGGGTTCATCATAAAGTGGAGTGCTGGGCTTCTAAACCTGGCGGTCACCAATGTGGTGCCTGCTTCTCTCCTCCGGGTGTTGCGGGTCTTCAGGAGACAGCTCGGGGAAGACGGTGTCCCCCGGGCCTCAGAGCCATCACGTCGTGTCTGAGCCTGGAGGCGAGACCAGGTCCAGGTCTTCCCTCTGCCTCCCTCTTTCCCACTGCCTCTTCTTGGGTGGTTTCCATGGACATGCCATTCTTGCTGCTCTGATTCCTTGTTTTTAAATTAATTTATTTTTTAATTGAAGGATAATTGCTTTATAGAATTTTGCTGTTTTCTGTCAAATCTCAACATGAATCAGCCATAGGTATACATATATCCCTCTCTTTTGAACCTCCCTCCCATCTCCCGCCCCATCCCACCCCTCTAGGTTGATACAGAGCCCCTGTTTGAGTTTCCTGAGCCATACACCAAATTCTCGTTGGCTATCTAATTTACATGTAAATTTGCATGTAAATGTAAATTTTCATGTTACTCTGTCCATACATCTCACCCTCTCCTTCCCTCTCCCCATGTCCGTAAGTCTCTTCTCTACGTCTGTTTGTCTATTGCTGCCCTGCAAATAAGTTCTTTGGTACCATCTTTCTAGATTCTGTATATATGCGTTAGTATGCGATATTTATCTTTCTCTTTCTGATTTACTTCACTCTGTATAATAGGCTCTGAGTTAATCCACCTCATTATAACTGATTCAAATGCATTCCTTTTTATAGCTGAGAATTGTGTATATGTACCACAACTTTTTATCCATTTTTCTGTCGATGGACATCTAGGTTGCTTTCATGTTCTAGCTATTGTAAATAGTGCTGCAGTGAACAATGGGATACATGTGTCTCTTTCATTTTGGTTTCCTCAGGGTATATGCTCAGGAATGGGATTGCTGGGTCATATGGTGGTTTTATTCCTAGTTTTTTAAGGAATCTCCATACCATCTTCCATAGTGGCTGTATCAATTTACATTCTCACCAATGGTGCAAGAGGGTTCCCATTTCTCCATACCCTCTCCAACATTTATTGTTTGTAAACTTTTTGATGATGGCCATTATGACCAGTGTGAGGTGATATCTCATTGTAGTTTTGATTTGCATTTCTCTAATAATGAGTGACATTGAACATCTTTTCATGTGTTTGTTAGTCATCTATATGTCTTCTTTGGAGAAATGTCTATTTAGGTCTTTTTCCCACTTTTTGATTGGGTTGTTTTCTTGGTATTGAGTTGTATGAGCTGTGTGTATATTTTGGAAATTAATCCTTTGTCAGTTGGTTCATTTGCTGTTATTCTCTCCCATTCTGAGGGTTGTCTTTTTCACCTTGCTTATAGTTTCCATTGCTGTGCAAAAGCTTTTAAGTTTAATCAGGTCACACTTGTTGACTTTTCCTTTTATTTCCATTACTCTAGGAGGTGGGTCATAGAGGATATTGCTTTGATTTATGTTGTCAAGTGTTCTGCCTATGTTTTCCTCTAAGAGTTTTATAGTTTCTGGTCTTACATTTAGGTCTTTAATCCATTTTGAGTTTAGATTTGTGTATGGTGTTAGGTCTGATTCCTTTCTTTTAAAAAGAATTTATTTACTTTTAATTGGAGGATAATTCCTTTACAATATTGTGTTGGTTTCTCCACCTTTGCTCATTTGAATTTCTTTCCTGGACCCAAAGGGGCAGATCCCAAGAGCCCCCCCGTCAGAGAACGTTCCTCCAAAGGACAAGCCCTTCCCCAAGTCCTTTTTGAGCTTCACAGCCCAGCATCCTGCTGCTTGCCTATCCTGCCACCTCCTCCATCCCTCCTGTTTTAAATGCATTTGTCAAAATATGAGTTGTCATGAGGCCCACAGACTAGGAGATGACTGGACTGAGGGCTTTGTCCGTCTCCTGGGCAGAGGTGTGCGGCCTGAACTTAGTGGGAGGTACCAGGTTGGCCTGATGGAGTCTCTCCCATTGGGTGCCCATCAGTCTGGGGAGTGGAGCTCATGGCACCTGTGGCATCCATAGGCCTGGTAGGTGGGCATCTCAGGAGAGGTAGCAACCATGGGTGCAGGAGAGGGGACTGCTCTGGTTGGGGGTCATAGAGAAGTCTCTGAGTACAGGTAAAAGTACCATGGGGAGACTATTTAAAGGGCATTGGATTCTTGATTGCATAATAAACACATCTCTACAAATGATGTGAGAACACTTAAGAGGGATGAATGTACACCAGCTAAAGAATGCTTTGATTTAACGTTGAAATTAAAGGGAATCATTGGGCTGAGTGAAATCAGCCCTGGGAATAGCTGATTTTTAAATATTGGTGGGAAAAGACCCTGATGCTGGGAAAGATTGAAGGGAGGAGGAGAAGAGAATGAGATGGTTGTATGGCATCACTGACTCAATGGACATGAGTTTGAGCAAACTCAGGGAGATAGTGAAGGACAGGGAAGCCTGGCATGCTACAGTCCATTGGATTGCAAAGAGTCAAATACAGCTGAGCAACTGATAATCATGATGATGTGTTGACTAATCTAGAGCCAGACATCTTGGAATGTGAAGTCAAGTGGGCCTTAGAAAGCATCACTATGAACAAAGCTAGTGGAGGTGATGGAATTCCCGTTGAGCTGTTTCAAATCCTGAAAGATGATGCTGTGAAAGTGCTGCACTCAATTTGCCAGCAAATCTGGAAAACTCAGCAGTGGCCACAGGACTGGAAAAGGTCCGTTTTCATCCCAATTCCAAAGAAAGGCAATACCAAAGAATGCTTAAACTACCGCACAATTGCACTCATCTCACATGCTAGTAAAGTAATGCTCAAAATTCTCCAAGCCAGACTTCAGCAATATGTGAACCGTGAACTCCCTGATGTTCAAGCTGGTTTTAGAAAAGGCAGAGGAACCAGAGATCAAATTGCCAACATCCGCTGGATCATGGAAAAAGCAAGAGAGTTCCAGAAAAACATCTATTTCTGCTTTATTGACTATGCCAAAGCCTTTGACTGTGTGGATCACAGTAAACTGTGGAAAATTCTGAAAGAGATGGGAATACCAGACCACCTGACCTGCCTCTTGAGAAATCTGTATGCAGGTCAGGAAGCAACAGTTAGAACTGGACATGGAACAACAGACTGGTTCCAAATAGGAAAAGGAGTACGTCAAGGCTGTATATTGTCACCCTGCTTATTTAACTTATATGCAGAGTACATCATGAGAAATGCTGGACTGGAAGAAACACAAGCTGGAATCAAGATTGCTGGGAGAAATATCAATAATCTCAGATATGCAGATGACACCACCCTTATGGCAGAAAGTGAGGAGGAGCTAAAAAGCCTCTTGTTGAAAGTGAAAGAGGAGAGTGGAAAAGTTGGCTTAAAGCTCAACATTCAGAAAACGAAGATCATGGCATCTGGCCCCATCACTTCATGGGAAATAGATGGGGAAACAGTAGAAACAGTGTCAGACTTTGTTTTTTTGGGCTCCAAAATCACTGCAGATGGTGACTGCAGCCATGAAATTAAAAGACGCTTACTCCTTGGAAGAAAAGTTATGACCAACCTAGATAGTATATTCAAAAGCAGAGACATTACTTTGCCGACTAAGGTCCGTCTAGTCAAGGCTATGGTTTTTCCTGTGGTCATGTATGGATGTGAGAGTTGGACTGTGAAGAAGGCTGAGCGCCGAAGAATTGATGCTTTTGAACTGTGGTGTTGGAGAAGACTCTTGAGAGTCCCTTGGACTGCAAGGAGATCCAACCAGTCCATTCTGAAGGAGATCAACCCTGGGATTTCTTTGGAAGGAATGATGCTAAAACTGAAGCTCCAGTACTTTGGGCACCTTATGCGAAGAGTTGACTCATTGGAAAAGACCCTGATGCTGGGAGGGATTGGGGGCAGGAGGAGAAGGGGACGACCGAGGATGAGATGGCTGGATGGCATCATGGACTCAATGGACGTGAGTCTGAGTGAACTCTGGGAGTTGGTGATGGACAGGGAGGCCTGGCACGCTGCGATTCATGGGGTTGCAAAGAGTCGAACACGACTGCGCGACTGAACTGAACTGAACTGAACTGAACAATAAATATGGCTGAACAACCACGGGTTTTCTGGCCTTACCTTGGGTTTCACAAGCGTGCATTCTTTTCATTTTGGGGTGGATCACTCTTTCAGGGGAGCCTGTCTTGTGTCTTGTTTGGCAGCACCCCCCACCTGGGGATGACAGCACATCATGTCCCCAGACATGGCCCTGGTCGCGAAGCACCTTCTCACTTGCACTTTCCCCTGTGTCTTCAGGCAGTCAGAGATGGCTGGACACGCGGGCAGAACTGAGGTTGGAACTCAGAGTCCCCAGGGCAGCTCAGGCCGTATGACAGGGAGGCCTGGCACGCTGCGATTCATGGGGTCGCAAAGAGTCGGACACGACTGCGCGACTGAACTGAACTGAACTGAACTGAACAATAAATATGGCTGAACATCCACGGGTTTTCTGGCCTTACCTTGGGTTTCACAAGCGTGCATTCTTTTCATTTTGGGGTGGATCACTCTTTCAGGTGAGCCTGTCTTGTGTCTTGTTTGGCAGCACCCCCCGCCTGGGGATGACAGCACATCATGTCCCCAGACATGGCCCTGGTCGCGAAGCACCTTCTCACTTGCACTTTCCCCCGTGTCTTCAGGCAGTCAGAGATGGCTGGACACGCGGGCAGAACTGAGGTTGGAACTTAGAGTCCCCAGGGCAGCTCAGGCCGTAGCCCTGCCCTTTCCCTGACCTCCACAGTGTGGCTCAGCGTCAGCTAGAGGAGAGGCCGTGAGCGGGATGGGCTGGGAAAAGGGCCAGCTCTGCACACTCTGGGGGATGGTTCTTCCTGTTGACTGATCCTCTGGGCCCTGGGTGATCTCATTTTGCATAAGTTCCAGGATCTAGTGAGAAGAGCATCTTCCTCTCCCAGCCTCAGTCTGGTCCAGCTCGGATGTGAGAAATGGTACCTGGGTGCCAGCAGGCCTGGAGGACACTGTGAAGATGGAAGGTTGGGGTCCCCCACACCCTCTGAACACCCCCTCCTCTTCCTGCCTTGCTGTCTCCCACTTGCTTAGACACCTTGCAGCCATGACTGCACCCCACCAAGCCACCCACACAGCTCTTCTTCCTGGCCGGGGCACGGGGCCTCGGGCCTCTCCGAGGCTCAGCACTTCCCTGCCTTGTGTCTTCGCAGCTACTGCCTATCTCTTCTTTGGAAGGAGCTGTCTCCTCCCTGCCAGGAGTTCTGTCTGTGCCAGACCCACCTGGTTTCAGTGAGAGCTGACGCTCCTGGGGAACACTGCCTGGGTCCTTTGTCTGCCAGCATCACCCTGGGCTCAGCATCTGCGCCATCTCAGGAATGGAACTAGGGGGCAGGGAGAGCCAGTCCTGGACGCCTTGGTGCAGGGAACCCAACAGAACCACCTCAGAGGTGTGCATGTGGTCCTGAAATGTTCAGGCTTTGATTCCCAGGAGCCCTCATGTTGCCAGACTCGAAATTCACTCCTGTATTAGTAATTGGACATACTGTTTTGTCTTAGGTTCCAGGCCTTCTTTTTATAACTTTTTAAGGTATCTTAAGTCATATTTCTAAACAGCTAAACATTGTGTTTAACCTTAGAGCTGTTGTTCTAATTTGTTTTTAAATGTTCTTTGTGTTCGCAAACAAAGAACGAACCAAGTTCAAGTCTGATCATCGCTAGGTTTCTCTTCCTGGGACTTTCCCAGGCTCTGGCTCTGCAGGTCCCGGCCTCAGCCAGCATCGCATTCTTAGCCTGCCTGCTGTGGAGACAGGAGGATTCGGCTAAAAGTGGGACTGGTGGGCCAGGAGGACACACAGGGTCTGCGATTGACTTTCTGAGGCACGGTCTCTTGGGGAGGGTGGTGCCCTGGCCCTGCCCCCATCTCTACCCCATCCCTGTGCCTCCCCATACCCTGCGCCCCCAGCCTCTGCTTCAGACTGGAGGTGTGTGTCCCTGCCCCCATCCCGCCACAGGTCTCTTGCCGTCTCTGAGCTCCTCTCAGATCTCTCCTCAGTCTTGTCTGCACTCCCTGCCTCTCTGCGCTTGCTCAGCCAGACTACCTCCTGGACATCATCCCTCCTCCCCGAGCCTCCAGGGGTCCTGCTTGTGCTCAGTGGCTGTGGGGCTTGGACACCGCTTTCCTTTGTCCCCTGTTTCCAATCAGAGCAGGAGAGTTCTTGGTGCCCCTGGTGGACCTCTTCAGGCTCAAGAAACTTGGGAACATGTCCTCATCCTTTGGCCTTTTCCTTTTTAAAGTGAAAGTTGTTCAGTCATGTCAGGCTTTTGCAACTCCATGGACTATAACAGTCCATGGAATTCTCCAGGCCAGAATACTGGAGTAGGTAGCCATTCCCTTCTCCAGGGGATCTTCCCAACCCAGGAATCGAACTGGGGTCTCCTGTATCACTGCAGGAGGATTCCTTACCAGCTGAGCTACATGGGAAGCCTGTGGCTAGAGAAGTCGCCTTCTCTGAAATGTATAGAGCATGACAATAGCCTGCAGTCCCAGACCACTGCTCCTCAGTGACCGGGCCCCTCCAGGGAGTCACGCCCATTGCCCTTTCTCGCTTCCCCAGCCTCTGGGTCAGCCCTTCTAAGTCCCAAATTGCCTTTGTCCCCTGGTGGTCATTGATCACCTGTTTTCAGCCCTGCTGGAATAAGTACTGTGTGTCGATCATCTAGCTTGCTAGGTTGTAATACCCAGAGACGACACCTGTAGACTGCATTCCAGACGCTGTTCCTAAGTGTGTGCCCACGTGTGTGTGTGTGTGTGTGTGTGTGTGTGCCACTCAGTCGTGTTTCTGCAATCCCACGAACTGTAGCTCACCAGGCTCCTCTGTTTATGGAATTCTCCAGGCAAGAATACTGCAGTGGGTTGCTAGTCCTTTTTTCAGGGGTTTTATGTGTATCAGGTAACTTATTCCTTGTGACCATGATGACCAACCCAGCAGCCAACATTGTGGCCTCTCTGCTTTTGCAGGCACAGAAAGTAAGACTGGAACGTTTGGGAGTCTCTCCAGGTCACTGGTTAGTAGATGGAAGAGCTGGATTTGAGCCCAAGCACTGGGGCTGAGCCTTGCCTGTGTTGCGTGTTCTCAGGCTGTCCCCATCTAACAAGTACAGGGAGTGAGCCAGGCTGAGGTCAGGGCTCACCACCTGTGGTCCGTCTGACTGCTGAGCCCCTGGTTGGTCAGCTTGCACCAGCCTGGCTTCCCGCTGGCTGCAACCTACGGATGAGAACCGAAGCAACTCTTGCCGGGCCTTCAACCGCACCAACCTTCCTCTTGGTGTGTTTCTGCATGTTCTAATTGTCACTGAGAATCTGACCCCCCACTTAACGTTTAACTTCTGATTTCCAGGTCTGAGAGATGCTTCAGTGGGGTCTCACTAAATATTTATTCAACATTCTTCTCTTCCTGTGTCCCTATTTTTGAGGAAGAAAAAAACACACTTGCTTCTTTATCAAGTGTGTTTCTTTTATCCATTTGATACTGACATGGTCTCCTCCCTTGAGACCTTCCTCTAGGGGTTTTCTCCTTCCCCTTCTGGATCTTTCAGGTTCTCTTTTGTATCAGTTGTGAGATACATTTCTCTGTTAGTAATAGAACATCAGACACATTGATTGAAGAATATTTATTAGGCATATTCATTTTCATATGTATTAAAAACCCAGAAGCAACTGGTTATTGGCACTTATTCACTTGGCTTAGTTTTCACAATTTGCTTGGTCCCCAGAACAGCTGCTGTGTCTCCACCCACCCATCATATCTGCATCCTAGACAAAAATCAAGAAGAAGGAGGGAAAGGCAAAAGGGGCGCATGCCACTGTCCCCTCTTCAAGCAGGCTTTTCCAAGTCCCACCCAGAGACTTGCACTTATGTGTTGTTGGTCACCCTGGCTAGCAGAAAGGCTAAGAAATATAGACCTGAGCTAGAGGCTTCCCCAGTGAGATAAAGTTGATTTCTGTTATGAGGAAGTCAAGAGAGGTAGATGCTGGGTGGTTCTCTGCAGCTTCACATTCTGATAGGATTGTTTGCTCAGTTGAGAGTGGTTGTCAGTTTCAGCGGGCTGTGATCTGTAGCTTCCGGTTCAAGACTGATGTGTGATATGGAATGTACATCCGTACATTGTGTGCACGTGTGTCTGTCTGTATAAAGGAAAGCTGGAGGCACTGGTGGCTGCCTGGTAACCAGGGATGACTAACACCAGCCTCTGTGGGCACTGGTGCCTCTTCCCAGGTAGTGAGGGATGCAGGCTGTAATGGAGTACACCTGAGAGTCTGGGCAGCTGCCTTATCACCTGCAGGCTGTGGGCAGATTCATGACCCTCCAGGGAGGGACCTGTAACAGGCGTGCATCGCACTCCTTTGCTTTCCCTCCCTTGGGACTGGCTTAAGCGGGAGAGTTAAGTCCGAAGGTGAAAAGTGGTCCTCCCAGGAAGGAAAAATTAGTTACACTTCTGCAGCACACAGTTTACGATTTGGTCTGCTGGGCCAGTTTAAGTGGAGAGGGAAGATGGGGCTATTTATGTATACACAAAATAAAACTTTATGTGATTTAAAGAGACTACTTAAGATGATGAGAATTTTCATTTCCTTGAGTTGTCTGACATGCCAGTTTTAGGAACTGAGAAAATGGACCAACCTCAAAGGATGTGCTCATCGGTCATTTATATCGCTATTTTAGTTAAAATATAAAGAATGTGAATGTCGCTCAGTCATGTCCAACTCTTTGTGACTCCATGGACTATACAGTCCTTGGAATTCTCCATGCCAGAATACTGGAGTGGGTAGCCTTTCCCTTCTCCAGGGGATCTTCCCAACCCAAGGATTGAATCCAGGTCTCCTGCTTTGCAGGCAGATTCTTTACCAACTGAGCCACAAGGGAAGCCCAAAATATAAAGAATAATCTGGAGGATTTCTCCATCAATTTTCCGCTAAGAGACAAGAGGAGGCATAACGATGTCTCACTTCTCAAACTGTGACTTTCTGGGCATCTGCAAATTAATATATCTCCTTTGTGACACCATATGCTTAAGCATGCCAACTTCAATCTATTACTTCTACAAAACATTACCACATACATAAAAGCCTAGACTAAGATTATATTGCCTGATAATAAACTGGTTCACTTAAAAATGAAGTATCTGATAATTCTGTGTGTTTATAGCATCTTCACAAATGAGAAGGCACTTTGTACATGGGCGCATAGAATGACTTATGCCATGGCACGGAGCTTTTGAATCACGGGGGACCAAATTCTATTGGTCTGCGTTTTGCTTGCTTCAAAGCATTCACCGCTTCTAAGAACAATGGATTCATTCTCTTTAGTAGAAGTGGTTCTTTTGAAAGGACTGAGCTCTCCTCAGCACGTGTGCCCTTTACAGAGGCAAGTAGTTTGTTATCATGTTTGCTTTGAAGACACCGGTTGCCTGAACACACTCAGTGGTGCTCCAGGGGTTTCTGATCTACACGCTCCTCTCCCTCTGGACTTGGGCGATATCCCTGGTCTTGGACATTCAGCTCATGAGGGATGCCATCCAAAGTGTCACTTTACCAGAGGGAGCACCGTGCTTTGATTTTCTCATATTTTCCCTCGGAGCAGTTGGACTGCTTCTTGCCCACAGTGAAGATGTGTAATAGAAGTGATGGGAGACTTTTTCCTGGATTCAGACTCACACCGTGATCCCTTTTCATTCGTGCACATTTAATGAGGGCCTGTGTCAGGACCCCAACTTGAGCCTGGTCCCTTATGTCCAGAAAGTCTGGTGTCAGATGGACACACATACAAAAAAAACTGTAAAAGCAACACAGTGAGGTAATTTGGTGAACAAACTGCTGTGTGATGCAACTGGTATTGGGTGTCTCTTTAGTCACAGGGTCCTTAGCTGGATAGATGCATAAGGTGCAGCCCAAATAAATGCTTACATAAGATACCATAAGTGCTACTCATGGTAAGGCTTAGGAGGAGACAGTCCAGTGTTTTAGATGATGGATTGCCTGGGTGGCTTCCTGGAGAAGGAGGCATTTAAACCAGGTGTATTCATGGGAGGTGAATCAACTGTGTGAGCCCTTCTGGTGGTGGAGAGTCATGGAGATGAGGAATGCAAATCACATTTGAGAAGAGCTGGACTGTCACACAGGTGCAGGGTGATTAATGGGCCTCCACTTGGAGACAGTGTTTGGGGTTAAACCAAGGGAGGTTTAAATTCTGGGGTGGAAAATTAGGGAATGAAGGGAAGCAATACGAAACAGGAGCAGAAACGATCAATTAAAAGGTGACTTTTGTTCTTTAGCTGGAAGTTAATTAAGATGACTGGAGTCTGCTGGGAACAGGGCAGGTGGGAAAGAAAGCATTGGTGGGGAGGCTTGGCAAAAGAATACCAGAGCTTTACAGCCAGCTGGTCTGAGGCAATAGGAGAGAAGGCGCTGTCATGTCACTAGCCTTGGGATCTGGGAGGTGGAAGATGGTGATGTCAGGGGAGAATCATGAAGTCAGGATGGGCTGAGAGGAAGGAGCTGGGAGCGTGTTCTCTGTGAGCCTGGGGGCTGCCCAGGGGTTCCTAAGGAAGAAAGGATGCTGTGTGCTGCCCGGATGCTCTTCGTTGTAGCAGGAGACAGGGAGAGAAGCCTAAAGCTGATGGTGATCGTCGACTCTCTCGGGAGACAGAGACAGGGTGTAGCTGGATCCATGCCGCCTCTGTCACGTTTGTGGATTTGGATGTCATGGGTCAGGGGTCTCCTCCATGTGCTTACCTTTACTGAACCATTCTTGAACTTGGGCCATTTGCCAAGTGCTTTTGTGCATCATCGTCTCATTTAATAGCCTAAACAGCTGTGATTTACCCCCTTCGCCATAAAGCAGCTCAGACCTAAACAAGTTCGGCACTTGGGTCAGAACACAGAGTTACAACTGAAAGAACCAGGTTTAGAACTCAATTGTCAACTCCTAAGGCAATGGCACCTCACTCAGTACTCCTGCCAGGAAAATCCCATGGATGGAGGAGCCTGGTGGGCTGCAGTCCATGGGGTCGCTAGGAGTGAGACACGACTGAGCGACTTCACTTTCACTTTTGACTGAGCGACTTCACTTTCACTTTTCACTTTCACGCATTGGAGAAGGCAATGGCACCCCACTCCAGTGTTCTTGCCTGGAGAATCCCAGGGACAGGGAGCCTGGTGGGCTGCTGTCTCTGGGGTTGCACAGAGTCAGACATGACTGAAGCAACTTAGCAGCAGTAGCAGCAGCAGAAGATCCTCATACTATGGCTGTCTCCCCAACTCACCTTATCCTAAACTGACAACACGGCAGAGCTCTGCTGCTGGGAGCTCTTGGGGCGTCTGCCTGTGACGACAGCTGTGAGCTTCCTCTGTAGAACTTTCTTCTCTTGCCTCTGCGGAGAGAACAGACTCGTTTTGAAACATGGGCTGACTCCTCTTTGAAAACTAGTATGGCTGGATGAGTTGCAGACGTTACAGCCAGACTTGGAACATCACATCTAGGGCTTTGAAAAAGTCATTTAACATTTCTGAAAGCTTGTTTTTTTCTCTTAATGGGGACAATCATACATATTTTGTGGTACTGTGGAAAGAAGTAGCTGGATTCAGTGAGCATATTTCTATCTTGAGGGCTAGGACGAGACGTCTTCGTTCCCTGAGATGAAATTGTGGTTTATTTCCTCAGTTCTTCTCTAAAGAGTTACTCTCCAGTGGGATCTCCTGTATGTAGTCCACCTATTCATAGAAGCATAAGAGCCCCTAGATGTTAGCTAGCAACATAGCCACTTGGAAATAAGAATGTACCTTTCCAGCTCTCACTATCTGTACATGTGGGCAAAGAGATTATAGAAGAGGTACTAGCAACTTCAAGGATATGAATTTGTAGGGAAGTGTATGCTCTTTTTCTGCCTCTTCCTTCCTTCTGATGTGAATGCAGATGTGATGGTTAGAGATGAAGCAGCCATGTTGGACCATGAGGCAACTTTAGCAATGGAGGCCTGTGAGCAGAGCAGTATGACAGAATGGGCCAAAGAAAGGCCTTACCCTTTTGTGGTTGCCTGACCTCAGATTTTATACTTGCTAATATCCAGCTTCTCTGGGTTTTTTGCCACTCATTTATGAATCTAAACAGACAAGCACTCTCTGACATATAAAACACAACATTAGTGGTTTTTACTATTTTCAACTTCTTCCTGATAGAATGTAAATCCTTTGACAGTAGACCTTTGTTTTTATTACTGTATCTCTGACATTCGGGACAGTACATGACATATGCTCAGGGTACTTGTTGAACAAATGAATAGATGAGTGAATGAATGCAAACTCTGTAGTGCATGGGAGACCTTTGCTAAATGATATCTCTTCCAGGTTGCTTTGATTGAACTTTAAAAGAGCAGTTAGATGAGACTGTGGAAGAATTTAGGCTCTGCTCAGCTTAATGAAGAATGACTAATAACAACAACCAACCCCTTTGATAAAGATTTCTATTCAGATCCCACTGATGTCTGGACGGGATTAAGCCTGCTTTCTCCCAGAACCTTCTGCATTGTTCATCCTTTGTTGGCTGCTTTTAGAAACAGGCTCTGTCTTACTCAGTGTCTCCGTCAACAGGAACCATCAGGTGTGTGATGCAGGCCTAATTGCTGCTCCGTCTTGGCAGTGTTTTCCTGTCACTTTCCTGCAGGGTAGCCAGACCCAGTACTGACGTAGCCTGACCTGCCAAGAACTAATGTGCACATAGACAGCAAAATTGTGCCACTCCAAAGCTCCACGGGCACTGCAGGAGGGTGAGTTCTGATTGCAAATGCAGCTCAGTAAGCCCAGGAAAACCCAGGCTAGCCAAAGAAATGGATTCCTCATAGTCCAGGACTTTGCTTCCCTGGTGGCTCAGATGGCAAAGAATTTGCCTGCAATGCGGAAGACCTGGGTTTGATCCCTGGGTTTCGAAGATCCTTTGGAGGCGGGCATGGCAACCCACTCCAGTATTCTTGCCTGGAGAATCCCATGAAGAGAGGAGCCTGGCAGGCTACAGTCCCTGGGGGGTCACAGAGAGTCGGACATGACTGAGCGACGAAGCACAGCACAGTGAGGGGGTCAGCTCAGTGCAGTAAACTGCAAACTAGGCTGGAACTATATTTCAGGTTTCAAATAATTCAAGATTAAAATATGGGAAGTTTATTTACTCTGGGTTCAGTTAGCCTAAAATTTAGGTGTGTGTGTGTATGTATCTCTGTGTGTATGTGTCTGTACGTGTTTCTGTGTGTGTGAATGTACATGTGTGTCTGTGTGTGTGTATGTATGTGTGTATGTAAGTGTGTGTCTGTGTATGTGTGTGCATTTGAAGAAAATGCATGAGGCTGCAACGCTTTAAAGTTTTCATAGTGAGAAGCATTTTACAAATTTGATTTTGGGCTCTCTTTTATCAAAAGCATAAAAAAACTTTTGCATGAGTTAGCTTTTGTTATAAATAGCTGCAAAGTGAAGTTTATGAGATGCAGTGGCTGATATGATTTTCGTTCATCCTCCAGCAGCTGCAGATGGGCTGGTCCAGATGGTTCAAAGGGGCTGGCTCTGTCCCACCTGTAACTCATCCTCTTTCCAGAATCAGTGTCTGAGCATTTTCCAGACAGGAAAATGTCTAGAGAGCACAGGTACAATTCAGGCCTGAGGTCACATCGCACCTGCAAACCATGTCACATGGCTGTTAAGAAAAAGAGCAGGAGAACAGTCTCACCTCTTAAGGCAAGAACTCAACAGGTTGATGTGGCAAAGGGTGTCATGTTGGAGCCATGCTTCCCCGGTGGCTCAGATGGTAAAGAAACTGCTTGCAATGCGGGAGAGCTGGATTTGATCCCTAAGTTGGAAAGATCCCCTGGAGAAGGGAATGGCAGCGTGCTCCAGCATTCTTGCCTGAAGAATTCCATGGACAGAGGAACTTGGTGGGCTACAGTCCATGGGGTCACAAAGACTCGGACACAACCGAGTGACTAACACTTTTACAATCTATTATGGTCCCAACCACTTGTCATTGATTTTTTAAAACAGTGGCCATCCTTTCTTTGTCTTTTAACAGATTAATTGAAATATACTTGTTGTGTCATACAACTCTCTTGCTTAAAGTGTATAATTCAGTGCTTTTTAGCATATTCACAATTATGTGCAACCTTCTCTGAAGCCAATTTTAGAGCACTTTTGTCATCTCAAAAAGAAACCCTGTCCCTTTAGCTATCAATTTACTTTTCATTCTAGTTCTAACCTCCACTGACCTGCTTTCTGTCTCTATAAAGTTGTCTCTTATTGACCTATAAATGGAATTACATAATATATGGTCTTCTCTGGGCTTCCCTGGTGGCTCAGAGGTTAAAGCATCTGCCTGGAATGTGGGAGACCCGGGTTCGATCCCTGATCGGGAAGATCCCCTGGAGAAGGAAATGGCAACCCACTCCAGTATTCTTGCCTGGACAATCCCATGGACGGAGGAGCCTGGTGGGCTACAGTCCACAGGTCGCAAAGAGTTGGACAGAGTCTTCTCTGACCAGCAGTTTTCACTCATTACAGCATACTATTTTAGGGTTAATTTGTGTTATCAGTACTTCATTTCTTTTTATGGCCAAATAACATACAACACTTCTGTGTGTTCATTGTCAGTGGGATTTGGGTTATGTTCACCTTTTGGCTGTTATACATTCTGTTGCTACAACCAGCTAGGAGTTTTCTTAGGGTCGTATCTTCTCTTTCTTTGGGTATATACCTTGGGGGAAAACTGCTAGATCATATAGTAAACTGAAAGTGAAAGTCACTCAGTCGTGTCTGACTCTTTGTGACCCCTTGGACTATACAGTTCATGGAATTCTCCAGGCCAGAATACTGGAGTGGGTTTCTGTTCCCTTCTCCAGGGGATGGATCTTCCCAACCTAGGGATCGAACCCAGGTCTCCTGCATTGCAGGCGGATTCTTTACCAGCTGAGCCACCGGGGAAGCAGCTCATATCGTAACTCTGTGCTTAAACATTAAAGGAGCTGTCAGTTTGTTTTCCAAACTGTCTGTACTATTTACATTCCCATCAGCCCTGAATGAAGTTGGTAATTGCTCTATATCCTGCCCATTACTTTTTATAATCTGAAGTTTTATTCTAGCCATCCCAATGAAGAGTAGTAGCGTGTGGTTTTGATTTGTCCATGTGCTTGTTGCCCACTTGCCTGTCTGCTGCAGAGAAATGTCTCTTCATATCTTTTGCCCATTTGAACAGTATTAGTTTGTCTTTTTATTTTTGAAAGAGTTGCACATTCTAGGTACAAGTCCCTTTTCAGATAGGTGATTTGCAAATATTGTCTTGTTTTTAAGTGTATTTTTTAATTGGAGTATAATTGCTTTACGGTGTTGTATTAGTTTCTGTTGTACAACAGTGTGAATCAGCTATAGGTGCACTGTCCCCTGCCACTTGGGGCTCCCTTGCACACCCTCCCGCCCGTCTAGGTCATCGCAGAGCACCGAGCTGAGCTTCCTGTGCTGTGCAGCAGCTTTCTGCCAGCTAGCTGTTTCACACACAGTAGTGTACATATGTCAGTGCTACTCTCTCAGCTTGTTAGTTTGCTTTTTCATTTTCTTGATAACACCTTTAGAAGCACTGCTGCTACTGCTGCTGAGTCGCTTCAGTCATGTCTGACTCTGTGCGACCCCATAGACGGCAGCCCACCAGGCTCCCCCGTCCCTGGGATTCTCCAGGCAAGAACACTGGAGTGGGTTGCCATTTCCTTCTCCAATGCATGAAAGTGAAAAGGGAAAGTGAAGTCGCTCAGCCGCGTCCGACTCTTCGTGACCCCACGGACGGCGGCCCACCAGGCTCCTCCATCCATGGGATTTTCCAGGCAAGAGTACTGGAGTGGGGTGCCATCGCCTTCTCCGTTTAGAAGCACAGATGTCTTTAATTTTGATAAAGCCCAACTTACCAGTTTTTTCTTTTGTTTTTCATGATTTTTTTGGTCATATCTGAGAATCCCTTGTGAAATCAGAGAAAGTGACAATTTATCGCTATGTATGATTTTAAGAGTTTTGTGTTTTTACACACCTACATTTAGATATTTGATCCATTTTGCATAAACTATCTGTGTTAACTGTTGGTATTGCTGTATATCCAGACCAATTTGATGAAAACATTATTCTTCTCATTGAATGGTTCTGACCACCTTGTCCTAAACTGGTTGACCATAGGCCCACAGGCTTATTTCTGGACCCAATACTGTTCATTGGTCTGTATATTTATCCTGATGCTAATACCAAACTGTCTTGATTACTGTTGCTTTTGAGTACGTTTTGAAATTTGTATTAGTCCTTCAGCTTTCATCCTCTTTTTAAGATTGTTTTAGTCTAGGTCCATTGCAGTTGCCACCACCCTTGGGACCAGGTCAGCTCAGCCGGGTACCCTCTCATCATTCGCCCCCAAACACATAGGCTCCAGTGTACTGTGAACTTAGTCACTTCCCATGTTGTTGAACATGGAGCTGAGGGCAAGGTGGGCACAGGGCAGCACAGAGCTTCCCGTTTGCCTGGTGCCATCCTGCACCCGCTATTTCTCACCTCCATACTCCTCTGGCAGGCAGCATGTATCTACCCTGGTGTCCAGCAGGAATGTTTAAGCCACATTCAGGCCCCAGAGACTTTCGCCCTGAATCTGGCTTCTTGAAGCATTTTCTCAACAGGGGGAGGAAGTCTGCCTCTTAATTCCTCTTTGCTAAGAAAATCATTTTTCTTTTTTTTTTTCTTTAATTAATTTTTATTTTTTAGTTTGTTTTGCTTTACAATACTGTATTCGTTTTGCTACACATCGACATGAATCAACCACGAGTGTACATGAACTCCCAATCCCAACCCCCCCCTTCCCCCCACACCCTCTCTCTGGATTATCCCTGTGCATCAGTCCCAAGCATCCTGCATCCTGCATCAAACCTAGACTGGCGATTCGCTTCACTTATGATATCACACATGTTACACTGCCACTCTGCCAACCCCTCCCACCCTCTCCCTCTCCCACAGAGTCCAAAAGGCCGTTCTATACATCTGTGTCTCTTTTGCTGTCTTGTGTACAGGTTTATCATGACCATCATTCTAAATTCCATATATATGTGTAAGTATACTGTATTGGTGTTTTTCTTCCTGCCTTACTTCACTCTGTATAATCGGCTCCAGCGTCATCCACCTCCTTAGAACTGATTCAAATGTATTCTTTTTAACAGCTGAGTAATACTCCATTGTGTATATGTACCACAGCTTTCTTATCCATTCATCTGCTGATGGACATCTAGGTTGCTTCCATGTCCTGGCTATTATAAACAGTGCCGCAGTGAACATTGGAGTACACGTGTCTCTTTCAATTCTGGTTTCCTTGGTGTGTATGCCCAGCAGTGGGATCACTGGATCATAAGGCAGTTCTATTTGCAATTTTTTAAGGAATCTCCACACTGTTCTCCATAGGGCTGTACTAATTTGCATTCCCACCAACAGTGGAAGAGGGTTCCCTTTTCTCCACACCCTCTCCAGCATTTATTGCTTGTAGACTTTTGGATCGCAGCCATTCTGACTGGTGTGAAATGGTACCTCATTGTGGTTTTGATTTGCATTTCTCTGATAATGAGTGATGTTGAGCATCTTTTCATATGTTTGTTAGCCATTCCTATGTCTTCTTTGGAGAAATGTCTATTTAGTTCTTTGCTCATCATTCCCTGTTTTGTTTTAAAGGCTGTATTACATAGAATCTGACTGAAGTCCACAGAGATTATTTGGAAACTCTCTAAAACGAAATCCAGAAGAGCTTTAATCACATCTTCTAAGAGGACCCATCCCCCTTAGACCCCAGGAGTTTCAAATTCCAGCCAAATAGCATCAAGTGCATTTGCTTGTGGGCCTGGAGCAGAGGACTTCCTGCTGCCAGAAAGGGCTTTTTGAAGCTGTGATCTTTGTCCAGAGGGCAGCTGAGCGGGGTTCAGGCTCCAAAGGTCCCCATTTTCATGATGCTGTTTCCCTCCTGGGGCCTCATGCATCAGCTCTATGGCCGTCTCTCCAGGCAGCACTCATCAGGTCATGCAGTAAATTGCAGTGGCTGCTTTCCATGGGGCGTTTGCTGAATTATGTAGAGAGGCTCAGAGGGAGAAATCAGGAGGAGAATGATTACCTTAGTCCCATCTGCCTCTACAGGGGACCCTGATGTGAGCACAGCTTGGCAGCTGAGACTGCCTGCAGGCAGATCTCCAGAATTTGTCATGTTATGAAGTCTGATGTAACCGGACATCCATCCAGCTGCTAGAAACTTCTACATTTCCTAAAGACCCTTCCCTTCTTGTGCTGACATTACCCAGGGTGGACAGACATTAAAACCACAAAAAAAGCCATTCTATTTGATGACCAGGTTTCTTTTTTAACTTAATTTTAATTGCAGTATAGTTCCTTTTCAGGGCTTCCCAGGTGGGTCAGTGGTAGAGAATCTATCTGCCAATGCAGAGACATGACTTCGAACTCTGGGTAGGGAAGCTTCCCTGGAGGAGGGCATGGCAACCCACTCCAGTATTCTTGCCCTGGAAATGCCATGGTCAGAGGAGATTAGTGGGCTACAGCCCATGGGGTCACAAAGAGTCAGATACAGCAGAGCATGCATGCATGCAGCAGCTGCTTTTCAATGTTATGTTAGTTTCTACTGTACAGCAGAATGGATCAGCTCTACGAATACAGACATCCCCTCTGTTTTGGATTTCCTCCCCATTTAGGTCACCACAAAGTACTGAATAGAGTTCCCTGTATCATATGTTACGTTCTCATTCAGTTCAGTTCAGTCACTCAGTCGTGTCCGACTCTTTGAGACCCCATGGACTGCAGCACACCAGGCTTCCCTGTCCATAACCAGCTCCCAGAGCTTGCTCAAACTCATGTCCATCGAGTCGGTGATTCCATCCAACCATTTCATCCTCTGTCGTCCTCTTTTCCTCCTCTCTTCAGTCTTTCCCAGCATCAGGGTCTTTTCCAATGAGTCAGCTCTTTGCATCAGGTGGCCAAAGTATTGGAGTTTCGGCTTCAACATCCATCCTTCCAATGAATATTCAGGACTGATTTCCTTTAAGATTGACTGGTTGGATCTCCTTGCAGTCCAAGGGACTCCCAAGAGTCTTCTCCAACACTATAGTTCAAAAACATCAATTCTTTGGTGCTCAGCTTTCTTTATGGTCCAAGTCTCACATCTATACATGACTACTGAAAAAAACCATAGCTTTGACTAGATACACCTCTGTTGGCAAAGTAATGTCTCTGCTTTTTAATATGCTATCTAGGTTGGTCATAGCTTTTTTCCCAAGGAACAAGTATCTTTTAATTTCATGGCTGCAGTCACCATCTGCAGTGGTTTTGGAGCCCACAAAAATAAAGTCTCTCTTTCTGTTGTTTCCCCATCTGTTTGCCATGAAGTGATGAGACCAGATGCCATGATTTTAGTTTTCTGAATGTTGAGCTTTAAGCCAACTTTTTCACTCTCACTTTCACTTTCATCAAGAAGCTTTTTAGTTCCTCTTCGCTTTCTGCCATAAGGGTGATGTCATCTGCATGTCTGAGGTTATTGATATTTCTCCCGGCAATCTTGATTCCAGCCCGTGCTTCTTCCAGCCCAGCGTTTCTCATGATGTACTCTGCACAGAAGTTAAATAAGCAGGGTGACAATATACAGCCTTGACATACTCCTTTCCCAATTTGGAACCAGTCCATTGTTCCATGTCCAGTTCTGACTGTTGCTTCTTGACCTGCATACAGGTTTCTCAGGAGGCTTGATGTGAGAGCATTACTATTAGGAATGCTATGGGGAACATCCGTGGTGGTTTGGTGCTTAAGAATTGCCTTCTAGTGCACGGAACTTGGGTTCGAACCCTGACTGGGGAACTAAGATCCCACATGGCATGGGCAAAGTGTCGACTTAGAAAATAGTCACAACCTGAAAGCAGACTGAAAGTAGAGATGTTTTACTTGGTGGGAAGGTCTTAGGGCTTCAAGCCCTGGAGACAGCATCCCGAGTAGCCCTGAGCTGTAGGTCAGTTTATACAGAAGCTTGCAACAAAGGGGGCAGGCAGTCTGAACATCAAATATTACTGTTAAGTAAGGAAAACTAGACATCAAATTAAGGAATTTAGCATTCTTCTATGTATGGGAAGATGCAAGAGTCTGGGGTTATTGAAGTCATTTCTTTCGTATGTATCTCAGCTATCTAAGGCCAAGCATCCTGTATTTTTACAGAGGTATTCTTTTCTTTCTTGAATTCCCTTAGGGCTCACTGGCTCACCCTGGGGTAGATTTATAATCACTGATGACTGTGACATCCTTAAGTTGTCGTGTAGGGGAGTGGCACGCTTGTCATCTGCATGGCTTGGAAATCCACATTTGGAGGGCAGGAATTGCGGATAGCTTTGACATTCTTGTTTGTTTACATGGCAGGAAATGTATTTCACAAAAGCCTGCATGCTGCAACTAAATAAATATTTTTTTTAAATGAATGCCATGAGTTTGAGTATTTGCAGAGGATCATCTGGAAGCTGAATAAAACTGATGAGTATCCGTAACTCAGTCACTCCCTCCTTCTTTCCTCACTGGCTTTTACAGAATACATGTGTACATTTCTTGTTCCACTATTCCCCTGTTTTACCGTTTATTGCATATGTTACACTGAACGTTTGTGGTACCTAAATGCTGATTATCAGTAGTGATTGAGTGCTTCTTACAGGCATCTTCAGTGACAGGTAATGCTGTTTATTTGTCTTTACGTAATTGCCGGCTTTGCAAATGATGTGGATGTGATCGGTTATCTGCAAATGTGAGAGGGATGAGTGAGTTTATACCTAAATGACTCCTTTACTACTTTGAAAGCTTTTAGAATGGAAAGTGCATGAATCGAATAAATCCTTTGTGGAATTTAGATCATTGGCATAAGTGTAGGTTATAGGCAGAAGTGAAAAAGTAAGAATAATGTAAATTAGATACTCACATCATAATTTGATAATCTGCAAAGATTCTCTCAATTATTGAAGATGCTGTGATTGTATCATTTTCTGTCTGCATGTCTTATCAAGTATTCTAGAGAGATCCTGAGGAGTTTGCAGTCTATTTCAGAAACATTTTCTCTTTGGTATTTTTGTTTTTGTTTCTTAAGAAGCTGTGTAATTTTGATTCTCTAGAGTAAAGCTGAAATGGCTTAGTGCAAATATAACTTTTTAAACATTAATATGTATACACACTTGTGGTGAGAATATTAGAGCATTATTGGAATTTAACGTGCATTAAAAAACATTCTAGGAGCATACCCCGGAAGGGCTACCATTTCTGCTGATGTGAAGGAGATCCTAATGTGATGACACGGTGAAGTCATTTCTGCTTAGTCGGTGTCACCGCTCACCCTGTATTTCTGTGTAACAAGTGCTGCAGATTCATGTTTTGATTCTTTAATTTACTTTTTGAGGTAATAGTTGATTTATAGTATTGTGTTAATTTCTGCTGTGCAGAAAAGGGACTCAGTTATATACATATATACATTCTTTTCATATTCTTTTCCATTGTTGGATAAGATATTGACTATAGTTCCCTATGCTATACAGTAAGATCTTGTCGGTTATCTCTTTTATATAGAGTAGTGTGTACATGTTAATCCCAAGCTTCTGATTTATCCCTCTGCCTCTCCCCCTTGACAACGACACATCTGTTCTCTATGTCTATGAATCTCTTTCACAGGTAAGTACATTTGTGTCATATTTTAGATTCCACATAGAAGTGATATCGTATATTTGTCTGCCTCTGTCTGGCTTACTTAGTATGGTCATCTCTAGGTACACCCGTGTTCTGATTTTTCATCTGCTTTGCCTACGTTCCCCAGATGAATTGTGAGCATCTTCACACCAAGGATGCTCCTCATTCTGGCCTGTCCTGTGTGGAATCTCACTTTCACTGGATGTTTATTCACCCACTTCCTCAGGGGTTCGTGTACTCAGGCCTCTGACCCCCTTGTTAGGGACCTCGTTTTATGAGCCTGTCTTCTAGATGAGAGTATGGAAGTGAGACAGTTCGACTCCATGGGGTCAGAGGTCTGGTGCATGGACGGGGGGCTAGATTCACACGCAGGCTTCCAGACACTTTGAGCTTCACCCTCAGGCTGGCCATAACCACGTGACTAGGAGCATCTCTCCCCAGGACAGCAGAGAGCTCTCTGAAGGGCAGCAGCTTCTTGAGACAGCGCCTCAGCCTGGGAGCCGTTCAAGGATCTGAACCTCAGCTCTTCCTCCACGGAACCCTGAAATACGCACCCACATGGGAGGCTCTCAGGGATGCAGAGCAGGAACCCTGGTTCCACATTGGACATGCACCCCTGAGTGAGGGGTGCCCGGAACACACACATTTCCTGTACTAACTGGGTAGGGTTGGCCTCAGGGAGTCTTGGGAGTGAGCTCAGGAGAGCTAGAGAGAGGGGCTACCTCCCTGGCTGCCGTCACTCAGATTTTGTCCATGTCCTCAGTGACCTCTCATCCCTGAGGGGACTTGAACCCAGGAACTCAGAATAGCTGGGGGCGTTGGAGTCACACACCGATCTCAGAGGAAATCTGAGATCAGGGCAGGAGGGGGGAAAGCAGAACTGGGACGAGGATCTCTGGGTGTTTGCGAGGCTGTTCCGTGTCCCTGAAGCAAAGCCACATTATCTTTGACCTCTTCTTCACCAGGTAGACTTACCCGAAAAATGACTTGCCCATAAATGTATTAGTCAGTCTCAATCATGGAAAATTGACTTAAATGTAGCATGTTTTTCCCCAGCAATGATCATGCTTGTAAGGCTCTGGGCATACTATTTTTTCATACATTCATTCAGCTACTGTTTATTAGTTCTAGGTACTTGGAGGTAAATATATCAGTGAACAAAAGCCAACAAAAAAATCACTATATAATGATATATTTGTGTATTTGCTTTCACTTAACAGATCTGAGATAGGACTGTGTGTCTGACACCACGCTGGGCACCTGGGCTGTGTAATAGAAAGATGTAAATCATCTTGGGAAGCCCCCTCCACTCTGGGGTTCGCTGTTTGAGGTTGTGTGTGGTAGGAGCTTCACCTCGGGTGTGGTTGCTCAGACCCCGGCAGACCTCCGTTCACAGCTCTGTGACGTCAGGGCCTTGGCCCCCTGCAGTTGCTGGGCCCTCGGGGTTAGCAGACAGTTGAGGGAACTGTTTTTCATGATAAGCAAATGTCTGTCTTGATCCCATGATCAGCCCCTGTTACCGTCCACTCTTCCAGCCACTTCGGCATCAGTGCAGTCTTTGAGACTGGCATGGTCTCAGGGTTCATCTTCAACTCAGCTCTGGCTTCTTAACTTAGCACTTTGTCTTCACAGCTTGCATTTTCACCCTCCCTTTTGTATTGAACCAGGTGTTGATTCTAAGATTTGCTGATTTTTCAAACAGATAAATCAGTGTCTGTGTCAATGAGTCACAGCAAACTACATAACTGAGTTATTATTCATTCTTGAATATTCTGTTTTTGAGAACATAGAATCTTCCAACAGTTTGGAATAGTTACTTACATTTTCTGCCTTCCTGTGAAATGGACTTAGAGTTTATCTATCTTAGATCTATATAATAGTAACCTTATTTTTTAAATTCAACTCTCAGGTTTGGTGATGGTTATACAGTCAAGGTTTGGCTCCACAAGGAAGTAGATCAACACAGTGCTGTTTCCGACTGCTTGAAGCTCTATTTTCCAGGAATCCAGTTTAAGGTAGTGCTAATATTGTACATTACTTCATTTTGAGCTAAAAACCTCTCACAAATGCCCTTGTCTTTCCCCTATTTTAATTCTATGCTTCAAAGACACTGCCTACTGTTATGAGCTCATTGCAAAGTACAGGCCACGCCTCTTTCCCCAAAACAGCAGGGGCTGTCTGTGGGTGTCACCTGACCTCTCTGAAGGATGGCAAGCCTCTGGTCCCGTTATGAGGTCTCCCAGTGTAGATAGTTCTTACTCATCTTCCCTTTCCTGTGGGCACCACTTCATCACACAGTTCATTTTCTTTAGGAGGGAAGATACACAAGTTAGCTTCTTCCATATATTTACTAGGGGGTTTGTAGCTTCTGTGGTTTCACCATTAACTCACAAGCATGGCCCTGGGCTTGAGGTCACAACCCTCTACATCCTTGATGCAAAGTGTGATCCCTGAGCCAGTGGGTCTTCATCACCTGGGAGTGGGTGAGACCTGTAGCATCTCAGTCCCCAGCATCCTAACCCCAGATCTGCGTGTTACCAAGGGAACCAAGCAACCCCTGCGCACAGGACCTCTGAGAAGCACCGTGTGCAGTTCTCTTGGATGAGCCCAAGGTTCTAGTTTGTCATAACTGCCAATAGACTGTTGTCCTTACAGGATCTGTTGCTTGTCTAGTTCATCTACAACCATTGGGTAAAATCCTGTCCAGCAAGAGGCGTACTGTCTAGGTTACAGGGGTTCACGTTCAAGGCCCTCTACCCTGTGAAGCTACTACTGGGGTCTCCACATGCCCCCCTGAGAAAGGGTCCCAGAGAGTTAAGCGTCTTACTGGGAGTCGCTTAGCCAGTGGTGAGGATGGTGGGGCTCTGGTGTGAAGTTCAGGGGTCTCCATGCATCTATCTCTGATACCACGTCCACCTCCCTCTCCCTAGCTGTCAACAAGGTCTTTTTTCCCTAAGAAAGGGTTTCCCAGGCTTGTGGCACAGTGGGGACAGAAAGGGGCAGAGCAGCACCCCTCCCTGGGGGGATACCTCTTATCAAATATGCCTCGTGGTAAAGCACAGCCCATGAGCATTCTTGGAAGGCTCACAACACTGACCTCTGACTTTAGTTGGCGTCTAAGGGTTTGAAATGAGTTTGAAAAGGGTTTGAAAAGACTGTGTTTTGAAAAGAGATAGTTTATCTGGCAATTAACTATAGTGTGGTCAGTTTTAATGATTCTTAATCCTGTGATCCAATCTTTTTTTTTCTTTTTTTGCTTTCAGGGGCAGCGCCTTAATTTGTTGGAATATCACATGCCAAAAAGATGGGCGTGCTTAGCCAACCTGTTCAGAGTTCTAGAAGACAATAAAAGCTTCCTGAATATCAAACATTACTCCATCAACCAGACCACTCTGGAGCAGGTATAGTACCTTGAAGGAGACACTGGGTTGTTTTTCTTGAGGCTTGCTGCAGCTGATTTTTAAAAAAGGGGCAGATTGCTTCTTGAGGTCACCATTTCTTTTATTAATCACTTTTTGAGTTTATAAAGGAGGTCTGTTTATTGTGTGCTCTCCACTCAAGGTAAGTATTCAAACTTTCGGGCTTCCATCTGCTCGTAGAATCATTGGTTGTTCAATAAGCAGGTCAGGCTGTCATCCACTGCGTCTCCAGTTATCCCCCACCGCCACTAATAACTGGGCTTCCCAGGTGGCGCTAGCAGTAAAGAACCCTCCTGCCAATGCGGGAGACATAAGAGGCGTGGGTCAGGAGAATCCCCTGGAGGAGGGCATGGCAACCCAGTCCAGTATTCTTTCCTGGAGAAGCCCTTGGATGGAGGAGCCTGTTGGGCTACATTCCATAGGGTTGCAAAGAGTCAGCCATGACTTGGCACCCATGCACACCATAATAATTAAAGGGGCTCCACTGTGAGCTGACCTTAGGAAGAAACGTGCTTGGTTCCTGGCAGGTGAAATTAGATCATAGGTCAGTCTAAAATCGTGCTTAAGACATCGAGAATTTCCTGGCAATTTATTGTGTCTGGAAATGTTTATCATTCCTGAAGTTCAGACCCATGTGTTGGAGGTGATTGGGAAGGATTGGTATGAGTGAATGGCTGTGACTCTTGGGAATATTTGAGAAGATGTTCCTTGTATGAGAACAAAGGGTTGAGGGTTCCTCGAAGTTAGCAATTGTGTTCATCATTTCTTCCAGATATTTGTTAATTTTGCGACTGAGCGGTGGCAAACTCCATCACCTTCTGACCTGTCTGCCGAGTGTGATCACCTACAGCGCCTGCCTGTCTAAGCACTAAGAAGACGTTTTTCAGAGAAATAAAACCTTGTCTTTTGTTTTAATTAAATTCAAAGATCGAAGAAGCAAGTGGGCCCCAGAGCAGGTGGGAGACACGGGCAGCAGTCCAGTCTCACTCTCGCCTTCATATTCTGTTTTGAAGCTCTTTGTTAGTTAATAATGGACACGCTGAAAGGTCATGCTTTTCTGCAGACTTTTGGGCACTTTCTCTGATTTAGTTACTCTTTTTGCCAAGCCGAAGTGGCTTCCTGGGACACAGGAAGGAGCTGACATTCCTTCAGGAGCTAGAAAGGCTGTCAGAGGTTGTCCAGGTGAAATATTCCATTTTAGTTTTAAAGCAACTGAGGCCCTGAAGGTTAAAGACTTTCCTGACTTATTTGCATAGAGAATAATACCCAGGATTGTTTCCTATTTTTTGTCATCTTTTTACTAGGTTATCTTTGTTGTTGTTGTTGTTCAGTAGCTCAGTGGTGTCTGACTCTCTGCAACCCCTTTAACTGTGGTTCACCAGGCCCCTCTGTCCATGGGATTTCCCAGGCAAGAATACTAGAGTAAGTTGCCATTTCCTTCTCCAGGGGAATTATCTTTACATGTGTCTAAGTAACAATTCAATGATTAAATGCACCCTTTCCATAACCCTGGGTGATGTTATATGGTATGAGATGAAAGCATACTATTTCTTCCTTATAAAAGAGTCTTTTTAAAAATTAAAGAAATGTTTAGTCAGTTTTGCTTTATCAAAATTAAATAAATTGAACTGGGGACTCTGTATCATTTACAAAAAATTTGACCAGAATTTCACAGATTATAAATTTAGGGAAATATAGAAAGAATTGTGATATAGGTGTATTTTCCTTTTATTAATTTGAATTAGTTATTACTGTTCTTAAAGTTATTCTAAGTCAGTGGTTTTCAGAGTGTGTTGGTGCCCATAACAGCTGCATCAGCATCTTCTGGGAACTTGGTAGAAACGCAGGTTTTCAGCCCCCACACAAGAATCTAAAACTCTGGGCCAGGGGCCCTGCAGTTTTGGTTTAAACAAGTCCCCTGGGTCTCTGAGGCACTTTTCAGTTTGAAAATCAATGATCTAAGAAATACCTAGGTACCTTCTAATTGTAGAAGCAAAATTAGCACCATATGTAGGAAATACTGATTTTTAGACAAGTTTTATATTTCTAAAATTATGTCATTCTCGGAATTATTGTTCTCAGAGTATTCTCAGATATAAAGTGCTCAGGTGTGGCTCTAAAAGACTGTGTAAACTTGAATAAAATCATCATGTCTGCTCCTCAAAAGAGTTTCTAGTCAGACACTTCTGAGTTGAAAGTTTTCTCAACCTTCATTGAATAACATTTTTCTAAAATAGAGGACTGCTCTGACTTTATTTTAAAATTTGACTATATGCAATTAAGTTATTGAATAATTGTAGCTTGTGATCAAAGCAAAACACTTTCTTGTGGTGTTTCTTTGCTAAAGCAAGATTTCATTAAAATATAATCTTTCCTGAATATAACTCCACACTAGAGATTTTTGAATGGTAAGGATTAAGCCAATCATGAATTGTTTTGGTGGACTGATTTTGATCCACATGTGTTGCTTGAATTATGCTTTCTTGAAGAAGTTACAATTTGGGGTTTATGATCTTCCGCGAATTCTCACATTGACTCCTCGTCAAAATGGAAGATGTAATCTTTTATTGTTGTTGTTGAATCAATAGATAAAATTTGTGAATAATGAACATGTTTATACTGCCGTGAATAAACAAGATGTGCTTTAATTTAACTTGATTCTTGGAATGTAATTGTGCTTCCACCAGTATATTTCCTTGCATCTTTAGGAATTGAATTTAATTTTGGTAAGCAGAGAATGAAACTACTAGATCTTTTAAAGCTTGAAAAGGTTAAAATTTCATTGAGTTTTACTCTGCTACAATCTGCTCTTAGGGATTGTTTTCTAGGCTTTGAGATGCTATATTCTTGAAGTTTATGCTTCAAGGTGTACTCTGAACAATACACAGGAAGAAAACGAGAAACCCTACCTGCTAACATGCCGTATCCCAGAAGACTGGACACAAAAGGTCAAAGCTTATGTTAATGTTGAAAATGTCATCGCATTCATAAGTCATGCAGATATGTTATGCCTTTGGAGTCGAACATTTGTCTTAAGACCTTTGGGCTTAAGGTCACCCAACTGAGACTTTTAAACAAACTCCCATCTTTTGAAAGCATTATGGGTGGAGTACTTTGTAAGGCAGACACAACCATGATGATTCCACTTCCACTGATCTGACTTTTATTATATGGTGTATCTTTACCCAGATGTTTAAAGAGAGGATGTATTAAGACCCTCATGAAAACGCAAGAGTGCAAAAAGCAAACAAGAGGTATATTTTTGGAATAGTAAAGAGTAAGAGCCTTAAACTTACACTTACTTTGGTTTAGTGGATATTGAATTAAAAAGTGGAGCTAGAGCAAACTTCAGGAGATAGTGAAGGACAGGGAAGCGTGGAGCGCTGAAGGGCGTGGGGTCACAAAGAGCTGGACACTTAGCGACTGAACAGCAATAACATTATCCCTCCAAATCATCATATGAGATGCCTGCTCCTCACATACCCTCCCCTCAGTGTTTCATGTCATAAGTAGGATATGAATACTTCAGCTAATCACAGATATTCCTACCCAAATGGAGGATATAGACATTTTAAATTGCCAAATGGATATGACTGTGTTTTCTCCTTGCTATTGCTTGGCTGTTACATTAGTCCTGCTTATGGTTTGGGGGCGGTCTGTCTATGGTATGTTTCAGCTCAGTTTCATACTGTAGAATAGTTCAAAGCCCTTTCAGTCACACAAGTATGCATGCACGTAATCGTTTTTTCAATTAATATTATCAAGCCCTCTCTGTGTACTAAATGAAAGGTGAGTGCAGTAAGCAAGAGGGAGTGTATTCAGTGAAAAGCTTGAGAAGCAGGCAGTTGGTGGAGATGGCAGGTTGAGACCTGTGAGCGCTGACCACCCTCTGCTCTCCAGCCTCATGGAATCCTCACCATCTGGATGGGCCTCCAGAGATGGAGAACAGGAAGAAGTATATTGAAGGTAAGAGAATTTTAGAGCAAATAGACACTATTCAGTGAGCAATGGCTATTTGGAGGAAACAGACACTGAAAACTCAGATCTACCATCTTTAGAATTTCCCTTATATTCCAAAGTGGCTGCTAGAGCTCTAGCTATCACAATATAATCCAAAAAAGCCACACACACACACACACATAAAGGATTGGGGTGGGGTGAGGGGAAGCACAAAATTTAAAGAAGTCTCCCAGCTTATATGACACTGGCCAGAAATAATCACATAGCCATAGCTTATCTGCAAATGTTTGGGCAATACATTGTCAACCATGGCCCTAAAATGAAATGTGGGTTCTGATTCTGTGCAAGAATAAAATAGATACTGGATAGGCAGCCAGCTGGTACTACCACAGGAACACACTACAAGTTTTGTGGCCATTTCACCATGAGAACAGAATGAAATCAGCTTTGGCCGTGATGAGTGAACCAGGTGACTGTCTCGGTGCAGCCCAGGCTCTAAGAGCATTTTACTATTTTTAGGATGAGCGTAGTGTTATTAACATCTGTGGGCTACCCTAGTGGCTCGACGGTAAAGAATCCACATGCAATGCAGAGACCTGGATTTGATCCCTGGGTCAGGGAGATCCCCTGGAGGAGGGCATGGTTACCCACTCCAATAGATTTTCCAGGAGAATCCCATGGACAGAGGAGCCTAGAAGGTTGCAGTCCATGGAGTTGCAAAGAGTCAGACACAACTGAATGACTCACACACACACACACGCACAGACACACACATTAACATCTGAGGTTCAAGTGCTGTTTGTATTTACAAGCATTATCAAATTGGATCCAGTAAGATAAAGAAAAGAACAAAATTTGTGTATATTTTCCATTTGGGCTAAAAAATATCATTGCCATTTTCTCCCAGTGAGAATTCCTATGGAGAGCTTTAATGGATAATTTTTTCTTGCTGGAAAGGGTTTCAAATTGCTGAAAGAAGTCAGAAGCATTTTTCTTAATTATTTGCTATTGCTTGTCATTGCATGGGGGATATTTCACTATCTTATCAGTAAATTTATCACATTTTTCTTTACATTCAAGTGTTTCAAGGAAAAAAATGGAGTCTACTGAGGTTAATGCATTTCTCAAACACAGTAAATGTACTGGTTAAAAAACACATCTAGAAGCTTCATGAGACTGTCTTTCAAATGGGAGGCATTGTTGTGATACTATATTTACCATGGCATATATGTCCTAGAACTGTATATTCAATGGACTGTATACATGGGGTTGCAAAGAGTCAGACAGAACTGAGCAACTTTCACTTTCAATTTCATATGTCCCAGGGTATGACTTTGTACACTGAATCCCATGGGTCACCAAATTGTGGGGATATATTTGTGGTTTTGTTCATTAAACATCAGGATGTAACTTTAGACAAACCCTTCCTATGGTGTCATGATGGCTGACCCCCACCCCTATATTCATAATTACCCTGTGCTGGGCTCTGCTTAATCACTCAGTTGTGTCCGACTCTTTGTGACCCCATGGACTGTAGCCTGCTGGGCTCCTCTGTCCATGGAGATTCTCCAGGCAAGAGTACTGGAGTGGGTTACTATTCCCTCCTCCAGGGAACTTCCCAATCCAGGGAAAGAACCCAGGTCTCCTGCATTGTAGGCAGATTCTCTACCACCTGAGCCACCAGGGAAGTCCAAGAATACTGGAGTGGGTAGCCTATCCCTTCTCTAGGGGATCTTCCCCACCCAGGAATTGAACCAGAGTCTCCTGAATTGCATGTAGATTCTTTACCAGCTGAGCTACCAGGGAAGCCCCATAGTTACCCCAATGTAATCGGATGAAGGCTTCATTCACCTTTGCATAAACTGAACTGAACCAGGGTTACGAGCCAGGGTCAGACAGCAGGTCAAGGGCAAGGTCACCAGCTGGGCGCCAGCTGATGGGGCTCTGCTGCCAGCTCAGATGTGGTCTTCTCCAGCCCACTTTGTGATGTACGCTTCCCTCTAATACATCAAAGCTTCTGAGTATTTTCTCTGTAGTTCCTCTGAAAAGCATATTTCTCCTCTCTTTGCTGAGATGCTATAAAATTTAAGGCTGTGGAAGGATGGTTCCTGAAATCAGAAAGACCTACTTTCAAGTCTCGCCTCTTTGGCCTGGGGGTGCTGGGGCTTCCCTGGTGGCTCAGACAGTAAAGAATCTGCCTGCAATGCAGGAGACTTGGGTTCAATGCCTGGGTTGAGAAGTCCATTGGAGGAGGACATGGCAACCCATTCCAGTATTCTTGCCTGGGAAATTCCATGGACAGAGGAGCCTGGTGGGCTATAGTCCATGGGGTTGCAAAGAATCGGACACAATTGAGTGACTAACACTTTCACTTAGGGGGTGTAACTTGACCTCCCTGGATGTGGAGGGCATTTGTAACTCAGGATCAAGCTAGATCATTAATGCAAATCTCACTTCATCACTGTCCAGCATGGAGTAGAAGTTCAGTGATGTTAGGAGCTCTTGGAATCAGTCCTGAGGCAGGATTGTGCTGACATCAACAGTCTGGGCTTTGTCTGTAGGTCCTAGTGGTGCAAACTTGAGGGCTTACTTAACTGTCTGTGATTCAGCTTTTACATAAAATATGCGTATGATCCTGCTATTGTACAAACTCAGTGAGATGACCCGAAGAGCTTTCATGTGGTGAACACTTAATAAATGGTCTTATTATCACTATCACCATCACTGCCCCAGGCCTGCCATAACAGTGTGCCATGGACTAGGGGGCTGAAACAAAAGAAACTTAAAACTTTTCTCAGATCCTGGAGGCCTCAGGTGCTCGGGGGTAGGTCTGATTCTCGGCTCTCTTCTTGGATTTCAGGGCTGAGCGCTCAGCTGGTCTGAGCTCTCAGAGAGAATGATCTGCTGCCTTCTCTTCCTCTAAAGACACTGATCCTATCAGACCAGGGCTCTACCCGAGACCTCGTTGAGCTATAATTCTGAAATGGCCAGTCTCCAAATTTAGCCATATTGGAAGTAAAGGCTTCAACATATGAATTTGTTGGAGACACAAGCATTCCATCCAAAGCACTGTTATCATTCCTGTCATTATTATTTACAGTTGAACACAGATATCATCCTATTATTTCAAATATATATATATTTAAATTAATTTTTGTTGGTGTATAGTTGCTTTACAATGTTGTGTTTCTGCTGTACAATAAAGTGAATCAGCTGTACATATACATATATTCCCTCACTTTTGGATTTCCTTCCCGTTTAGGCCACCACAGAGTATTGAGTAGAATTCCCTGTGTTATACAGTAGGTTTTCATTACTTATCTATTTTATACATAGTATCAATAGTGCATATGTGTCAATCTCAACCTCCCAAATCATTCTTTCTTTTTACTTTTAAAAATTTAATTTTACTGAAGTATTGTTGCTTTACAATGTTGTGTTAAACTGTGGAATACAGAAAAGTGATTCAAATATATCTATCTATCTATCTGTGGTGTTGGAGAAGACTCTTGAGAGTCCCTTGGACTGCAAGGAGATCCAACCTGTCCATTCTGAAGGAGATCAGCCCTGGGATTTCTTTGGAAGGAATGATGCTAAAGCTGAAACTACAGTACTTTGGCCACCTCATGCAAACAGTTGATTCATTGGAAAAGACTTTATGCTGGCAGGGATTGGGGGCAGGAGGAGAAGGGGATGACCAAGGATGAGATGGCTGGATGGCATCACTGACTTGATGGACGTGAGTCTGAGTGAACTCCGGGAGTTGGTGATGGACAGGGAGGCCTGGTGTGCTGCCATTCATGGGGTCGCAAAGAATCGGACACAACTGAGTGAATCAGCTGAACTGAACTGATATATATGTTGCTTTTTATATTTTTTTCCATTATGATTTATCCCAGGAGACAATATAGTTCCCTGTGCTGTACAGTAGGACCTTGTTGTTTCAGCTCAAACTCACGTCCATCAAGTTGGTGATGCCATCCAACCATCTCATCCTTTGTTGACCCCTTCTCTTCCTGCCTTCAATCTTTCCCAGCATCAGGGTCTTTTCCAGTGAGTCAGTTCTTCACATCAGGTGCCCAAAGTATTGGAGTTTCAGCTTCAGCATCATTCCTTCCAGTGAATATTCAGGTCTGATTTCCTTCAGGATTGACTGGTTGGATTTCCTTGCAGTCCAAGGGACTCTCTCAAGAGTCTTTTCCAACACCACAGTTCAAAAGCATCAATTCTTTGGTGTTCAGCTTCATTTATAGTCCAACTCACACATCCATACATGACTACTGGAAAAACCATAGATTTGATGAGACAGACCTTTGTTGGCAAAGCAATGTCTTTGATTTTTAATAATGCTGTCTAGATTTGTCACTGCTTTTTTTCAAAAAAGCAAACTTCTTTTAATTTCATGACTGCAGTCACCATCTGAAGTGATTTTGGAGCCCACAAAAATAAAGTCTGTCACTGTTTCCATTGTTTCCCCATCTATTTGCCATGACGTGATAGGACTGGATGCCATGATCTTGGTTTTCTGAATGTTGAGTTGTAAGCCGACGTTTTCACTCACCTTTTTCACTTTCATCAAGAGGCTCTTTAGTTCTTCGCTTTCTGCCATAAGGATGGTGTCATCTGCTTATCTGAGGTTATTGATATTTCTCCCTGCAATTTTGATTCCAGCCTGTGCTTATCCATTCCAGCATTTCTCATGATGTACTCTGCATATAAGTTAAATAAGCAGAGTGACAGTATACAGCCTTGACAGACTCCTTTCCTGATTTGAAACCAGTCTGTTTTTCCATATCCAGATCTAACTGTTGCTTCTTGACCTGCATAGAGATTTCTCAGGAGGCAGGTCAGGTGGTCTGGTATTCCCATCTCTTTAACAATTTTCCACAGTTTGTTGTGATCCACACAGTCATAGGATTTGGCATAGTCAATAAAGCAGAAGTAGATGTTTTTCTGGAGCTCATTTGCTTTGTTGATGATCCAACAGATGTTGGCAACTTGTTCTCTGCTTGTTCTACCTTTTCTAAATCCAGCTTGAATATCTGAAAGTTCTCGGTTCACGTATTGCTGAAGTCTGGCTTGGAGAATTTTGAGCATTACTAGCATGTGAGATGAGTGCAATTGTGCGGTAGTTTGAGCATTCTTTGGCATTGCCTTTCTTTGTGATTGGAATGAAGACTGACCTTTTCCAGTCCTGTGGCCACTGCTGAGTTGTCCAAATTTGCTGGCATATTGAGTGCAGCACTTTCACAGCATCATCTTTCAGGATTTGAAACAGCTCAACTAGAATTCCATCACCTCTAGCTTTGTTCATAGTGTTGGTTCCTAAGGCCCACTTGACTTCACATTCCAGGATGTCTGACTCTAGGTGAGTGATAACACCATCATGGTTACTGGATCTTGAATATCTTTTTTGTACAGTTCTGTGTATTCTTGCCACCTCTTAATATCTTCTGCATCTGTTACTGCTGCTGCTGCTGCTAAGTCACTTCAGTCGTGTCCGACTCTGTGTGACCCCATAGACGGCAGCCCACCAGACTCCCCTGTCCCTGGGATTCTCCAGGCAAGAACACTGGAGTGGGTTGCCATTTCCTTCTCCAATGCATGAAAGTGAAAAGTGAAAGGGAAGTTGCTCAGTCATGCCTGCCTCTTAGCAACCCCATGGACTGCAGCCTACCAGGCTCCTCTGTCCATGGGATTTTCAGGCAAGAGTACTGGAGTGGGGTGCCATTGCCTTCTCCTCTGCATCTGTTACATCCATACATTTCTGTCCTTTATTGTGCCCATCTTTGCATGAAATGTTCCCTTGATATCTCTAATTTTCTTGAAGAGATCTCTAGTCTTTCCCATTCTGTTGTTTTCCTCTATCTCTTTGCATTGATCGTTGAGGCAGGTTTTCTTATCTCTCTGTGATATTCTTTAGAATTCTGCATTCCAATAAGTATATCTTTCCTTTTCTCCTTTGTCTTTAGCTGCTCTTCTTTTCTCAGCTATTTGTAAGGCTTCCTCAGACAATCATTTTGCCTTTTTGCATTTCTTTCTCTTGGAAATGGTCTTGATCACTGCCTCCTGTACAGTGTCACAAACGTCTGTCCATAGTTCTTCAGGCACTCTATCAGATCTCATGCTTTGAATCTATTTGCCACTTCCTCTGTATAATTGTAAGGGATTTGATTTAAGTCATACCTGAATGGTCTAGTGGTTTTTGCTACTTTCTTCTATTTACATCTGAGGTTTGCAATAAACAGTTCATGATCTGAGCCACAGTCAGCTCCTGGTCTTATTTTTGCTGACTGTGTAGAGCTTCTCCATCTTTGGCTGCAAAAAGTAAATCAGTTTGATTTTGGTATTGACCATCTAGTGATGTCCATGTGTAGAGTCTTCTCTTGTGTTGTTGGAAGATGGTGTTTGCTATGACCAGTGCGTTCTCTTGGCAAATCTCTGTTAGCCTTTGACCAGCTTCACTGTGTACTCCAATGCCAAATTTGCCTATTACTCCAGGTATCTCTTGACTTCCTATGTTTGCATTACAGTCCCATATAATGAAAATGTCATCTTTTGGGGGTTTTAATTCTAGAAAGTCTTGTAGGTCTTCATGGAACCGTTTAACTTCAGCTTCTTTAGCATTACTTGTCAGGGCATAGACTTGGATTACTGTGATATTGAATGGTTTGCCTTGGAAATGAACGGAGATAATTCTGTTGTTTTTGAGATTGCATCCAAGACTGCATTTCAGACTCTTTTGTTGACTATGATGGCTACTTCATTTCTTCTAAGGGATACTTGCCCTCAGTAGTAGATATAATGGTCATCTGAGTTACATTTGCTCATTCTAGTCCATTTTAGTTTGCTATTAAAATGTCAGTGTTCCCTCTTGCCACCTCCTGTTTGACCACTTACATATTGCCTTGATTCATGGACCTAACATTCCAGGTTTCTATGCAATATTGCTTTTACAGCATCGGACTTTACTTCCATCACCAGTCACATCCACAGCTGAACGTTGTTTTTGCTTTGGCTCCATCTCTTCATTCTGGAATTAATTTTCCACTGATCTCCAGTTAGCATACTGGGCACCTACTGACCTGGGGAGTTCATCTTTCAATGTCCTATCTTTTTGCCTTTTCATACTGTTCATGGGGTTCTCAAGGCAAGAATACTGAAGTAGTTTGCTCTTCCCTTCTCCAGTGGCCCACATTCTGTCAGAGCTCTCCACCATTACCCGTCCATCTGTCTTGGGTGGCCCCACACAGCATGGGTTAGTTTCATTGAGTTAGACCAGGCTGTGGTCCATGTGATCAGATTGGTTAGTTTTCTGTGATTGTGGTTTTCAATCTGTCTGCCCTCTGGGGGAGAGGATAAGAGGCTTATGGAAGCTTCTTGATCGAGGAGATTGACTGAGGGGGAAACTGGGTCTTCTTCTGATGGGCCAGGCCATTGTCAGTAAATCTTTAATCCAATTTTCTGTTGATAGGTGGGGATGTGTTCCCTCCCTGTTGTTTGACCTGAGACCAAACTATGGTGGAAGTAATGAAGATAATGGTGACCTCCTTCAAAAGGTCCCATGCAGGCACTGCTGCACTCAGTGCCCCAACCCTGCAGCAGGCCACCACCTACCCATGCCTCCACCAGAGACTCCTGGACAGTCATGGGCAAGTCTGGCTCATTCTCTTGTGGGGTCACTGCTCCTTTCTCCTGGGTCTTGGTACACACAAGCTTTTGTTTGTTCCCACCAAGACTCTGTTTCCAGTTGTGTGTAAGTTCTGGTGACTCTCAGTCAGTCAGTTCAGTCACTCAGTCATGTCCGACTCTTTATTACCCCATGAATCGCAGCATGCCAGGCCTCCCTGTCCATCATCATCTCCCGGAGTTCGCTCAAACTCACATCCATCTAGTTGGTGATGCCAGCCAGCCATCTCATCCTCTGTCATGCCCTTTTCCTCTTGCCCACAATCCCTCCCAGCATCAGAGTCTTTTCCAATGAGTCACCTCTTCACATTAGGTGGCCAAAGTACTGGAGCTTCAGCTTCAGCATCATTCCTTCCAAAGAACACCCAGGGCTGATCTCCTTTACGATGGACTGATTGGATCTCCTTGCAGTCCAAGGGATGCTCAAGAGTCTTCTCCAACACCACAGTTCAAAAGCATCAATTCTTCCATGCTCAGCTTTCTTCACAGTCCAAATCTCACATCCATACATGACCACTGGAAAAACCATAGCCTTGACTAAACGGACGTTTGTTGGCAAAGTAACGTCTCTGCTTTTGAATATGCCATCTAGGTTGGTCATAACTTTTCCTCCAAGGAGTAAGCATCTTTTAATTTCATGGCTGCAGTCAGTCACCATCTGCAGTGATTTTGGAGCCCAAAAAGATAAAGTCTGACACTGTTTCCACTGTTTCCTCATCTGTTTCCCATGAAGTGATGGGACCAGATGCAATGATCTTCGTTTTCTGAATGTTGAGCTTTAAGCCAACTTTTTCACTCTCCTCTCTCACTTTCATCAAGAGGCTTTTGAGTTCCTCTTCACTTTCTGCCATAAGGGTAGTGTCACCTACATATCTGAAGTTCTTGATATTCCTCCCAGCAATCTTGATTCCCGCTTGTGCTTCTTCCAGTCCAGCGTTTCTCATGATGTACTCTGCATATAAGTTAAATAAGCAGGGTGACAATATACAGCCTTGACGTACTCCTTTTCCTATTTGGAACCAGTCTGTTGTTCCATGTCCAGTTCTAACTGTTGCATTTTCTGAATGTTGAGCTTTAAGCCAACTTTTTCACTCTCCTCTCTCACTTTCAACAAGAGGCTTTTTAGCTCCTCCTCACTTTCTGCCATAAGGGTGGTGTCATCTGCATATCTGAGGTTATTGATATTTCTCCCGGCAATCTTGATTCCAGCTTGTGTTTCTTCCAGTCCAGCGTTTCTCATGATGTACTCTGCATATAAGTTAAATAAGCAGGGTGACAATATACAGCCTTGACGTACTCCTTTTCCTATTTGGAACCAGTCTGTTGTTCCATGTCCAGTTCTAACTGTTGCTTCCTGACCTGCATACACATTTCTCAAGAGGCAGGTCAGGTAGTCTGGTATGGGACCATACTTTTACACACATATATATTTACAAATAGACACAATAGGAAGTAGGTAGTGTTATATGGTATATTATAAAATAGACATAAATAGTTATTCTTTTAACCATTCATTAATATTGTTACAAATTTGTAATCTATACATATTATGGTTTTCATTTGTATTTACCATTCTCCTTGGCTTGCAATTGTTTCCTACACCATACTCTTTTCTCTGGGCTCAATTTTCTTTTTACTGTTGTGCTTCCTTTGGTAGCTTTTAGAGAAAAGGTAGGTGAGTAGCAAATCTTTCTTTTTTCCTGAAAATGACAAATGTCATTTTCTTAAATGATACTGAAACTAGTTCAGAACTTTATGTTGACCATTATTTTCATCCATGTTTCGAAGACTTAGAATTATTCCATTATCTTCTGACCTAAATTCTTGATCTTGGGAAATGCTGTCCTTGCAGTACCTATTTATTCATGGTTAACTCTTTCTCTTTGTTTTAATTTTTCCCCTCTGTTGGTGTTCTGCAGTGCATAAATGTGAATTTGTTTTGTTTGTGCTGGATCTTAGTTGCGGCATGCAGGACCTTCCATTTTTGCTCTGGTGTGTGGTATCTTTTAATTGTGGCATGCGGGGTCTTTAGTTGCAGCATGCGAACTCATGGTTGCGGCATGTGAGAAGCCTGTGGGATCCAGTTCCCTGACCAGGGATGGAACCTGGGCCCCCCTGCATTGGGAGTGCAGAGTCTTAGCCACTGGACCACCAGGGAAGCCCTGTGAATTTATTTTAAATATGTCCTTCTTGTAACTTATGATTCTTCTTTTAACTCAAGTTTTTTGACTTTCATAAATTCTGATAAATCCTCAGCAGTATCTTTCAAATACTATCAACCTCCTTTTAGAGCTCTTGTTGAACACAAAATGTCTTAGTTATTCTGTTTCTATTCCTTATGTCTCCTCATGTGTCATTTATATTGCTATACATTTACTTGCTTTTTCCAAATTGTTAATTTTTCATAGTTTGCTGCTTTCTTACAGTTTTATGTCTACTTTTTATCTTTTGTCATTTAAGTGTATTTATTTTATGAAATCTTCAACATTACCTTCAAGTGTTTGTAGTGCTAATCATCCTGCAATTTTACCTATCAACTCTCATTCATAATAGATCATTTCCTTGTATGTTTTATAAACACATCTTTGGAAATTTATTTCTTCAGGAGGAATTCTAAAGGATAGTTTTGCATTACATTTCTATTTGCTGACTCTCCCAGAGGGTCACACTGGTCTATAATCAAGTATAAATTAATTTCTTGGTTTGTATATTACTATATAAATTTGTGCTTCAAACACATGGTGTGTATGTGTTTTGGTTACCATGGGAGGTTATCACGGGAGCCTTTTCTTTCCCCATGAAGCACCCTAGGCTAGCTTAAGTCTCCTTGTTAATATCTTGAGCTGGGAATCCTAGATTTTTTATGTAGAGGTATCAATGTCAGCTCCTTACCTTGAGTGCCCCAAGGTCCAGGTGGGCATTAAAACCCAAATTTCTTGCCTTAGAGTCTATATCTGCACCAACAACCAAACTGTACTTCTGGGGGCAGCTGCATCTTCAGCTCACCAGATTATTGCTTTGGCCTCAAATTCCTCTTCATTTTTGAGAGCTTTCATGTTAACTTTGGTTTTAAAAAATATTTTTGTAACAGGTTATCTCTCATTTCTAAGCATTTGTATTGAGAGGACTTTTCCCCCATCTTTTCAGTCACCTATTGCTACAAAACTAGCCATGCCCAAACATAGTGGCCCCCCAACTCACAATTTATTATTTCTAATGATTCTATAAATTGGCTTAGACTCAGGTGGGCAGTTCATCTACTCTAGGTGGCACCACTGGGGTCTGAACATCCAAAATGCTCTCTCACTTTCTAAAATCTCTCTCCACATGGCCATCCCCATTCTATACCACAGCTTGAGCTTTGTAGAGGGTGGCTGGATTCTAAGAGCAAGCATTCTGAGAGCATAAAAAGTGACCAGGTCTCTTAAAGCCCACCCTGGAAGCCACACTTGGCCTGCCATGTTTCTCCAGAAACAGAAGCTTAGATTCCATAAGCATCTTTTGCTGTGGTGGTGGTTTGGTTGCTAAGTCATGTCCAGCTTTCTTGTGATATCATAGACTACAGTCTCCTCTGTCCATGGGATTCCCCAGGCAGGACTACCGGAGTGGGTTGCCATTTCCTTCTCCAGGGGATCTTCCCTACCCAGGGAAGATGAACCCAAGTCTCCTGCATTGACAGGTGGAGTCTTTACCACTGAGCCACCTGGGAAGCCTATAACCATATTTACATGCCCTCAAATACTTGTTGAAAAATTATTTTTACATTTGCACAGCACTCTATTGATTCATTGAATTGTTCCTCTGTTGTCATTTATGATATCCTTGATTTTTAAACAAATTATACAACACTAAATTTTCTTGTATTGTGTCTTTGAACTCTAATTTAATCCCATTTCACTGTATTTCATTAATTTTCTTGGAGGTATGATGCACAGAACTAAAGGTTCTTCCTGTTGAGCTACCAATAACCTCTACAAACCCAGCTATGTAAATGATGATGAAGTTCCTTAGGTCATACTGTTTGCTGTGACAACTGTGTTCAGAAATGCACTGTTTTTTTTTTTTTTAGGGAACAGTACTGTGTCAAAGAATTTTGTTCTGGAGGTATATGAACTTTCATTGATCAACTAAATGACCCTGTGCGAGTCATTTCCTCCTGGAGTTGAAGGACTGCTCTGAAGAGGTAAGGGAGGAGTCAGGATACATGCTTTTGCAACAAAGGTAAACTAATTTTGAACTTTAAGTTTTGACAACTTATTCACTTGGGTAAAGGTATGTTCAGTTCAGTTCAGTCGCTCAGTTGTGTCCAACTCTTTGCAAAAGGTATGTAGGTAGATTGATGTTTATGGCCAAGGGAAATATTTTCATATTAACCAAAGAAAACATACTTATTTTGGTATTTCATCTAGATATTGATCATACAGAAAAAGAATAGTGTCTGTAAGAAAAAAAAATCTAGACAAGAAGTCTATAGTGTGCTGGCAGTGAAAGGGAAAAAGGTAAGGCGGTACTGAAGAACTTGAATTTAACTTGTTCAGGCTTATTCTCACTTCATTACTTTTTAATGGAAACTTCTCTACCATATCACTTCTGCAGCTTAGGATAATTTTAATTACATGAATAAGGTTTAAAAAAAAGGAGAAATGTTTGTAAGACCATGTTTGTATGAGTTTACATTTTTAAATCAATCCTATGCTGTATATGTGTGGCACAAATACTATTATAATTTAGTTTTAAATAAAGTTTAAAATCATGGTAGGAACACAGCTGCCTGCTTTCACATATTCTCAAACTTTAGTCTGCCACCATGCTGGAGCTTGAGTCTGGTGCAACTTGGACTTCTGGGAGAGTATAGAAGCCTATGGAGAAGATGCTGGGAGGTGTGAATAAAAAATTTTGCCTTGTATATTCCACCACCCTGACACTGAGCCCTGAGGGGACTTATGATGGGAAAGAACAGGGCAGTTGTTTCTGAATAGAAATAGATAAGGTGCATATCAAAAGAATAATTTCAGTGAGCCCAGATTCTTGCATCTTCCCATATGCAGAAAAGTGCTAAATTCATTACCTTGTGATGTCTGGTTTTCCTTAATTAATGGCAATCTTTTGATGTTTCAACTACCTGGTTTTTGTTGCAAAACTACGTATCCTGGCTCTTCCCTTGCCTCTTCAAAGCAACACCTCAGAGCTATCTGAGAGGTTGCCTCCTGGTCTTGAAGTCCTCAAAGAGTTCACTGAATAAAACATCATTTTCAACTTTAAGGTTGTGCATTTTTTTCTCCCAGTTGACAGTTTTGGGAACCAAATGAAGCCCAGAGCAGAGTTTCTCACCTGAACTTTACCAGGGATCTCTTGGGCCAGAACACCTCCTTGGGGAGTCCAGATGACTTTTGGTGAGTCACTGCTGGTTTTCAGATCTCCTATTATTGGTCAGTGATGCTAAATTTTATGCAGTGGTGTTAAGCTCTTTTTTGGAGGAGTCAGTGGTCCTTGAAACTTAGTTTTAAGAAGAGGTACCTGGGTTATCCTCAGGGCACTGGCAAGATTTTGTTCAGTTTAGACACTCAGAGGTTTTATACTTAGTTGAAAGTCTGGGAAGATTTTGCTCAGTTGTAAGAACACTGAGTAGTATTGGCTTGCGTAGGTTTTTCCTTGAATTGCCTACCGTAATAGAATCTGTCAGAATAAAACCAAAAATCTATGAGAGTTTTCAGCTCTGAAGAAGGGGACATCTCTTGGCTTGCAATGGCTTTCTCAGGCAACTGAGAAACTTACAGGAGTGATGGAGGCAAAGACGTCATGCCATGTAGCTGTCCCTATAGGAAAATACATTCATTTTAATTAAAGCTTGCTCTGCTGGGGACATGAGCTCCCATGGTAGTCTTATACCACCAGAGAGAAAACCTGAGACATGTTAAGAGGAGCTAAACTACTCTGGGGCAAACCCTGGAGGAGTTAAGGTCACAAGCGGTACATTGGCCCATCACCTGCTTATCACTAGTAATTCTATTTTGACAAACCAACCTCTGAATGCAGAATAAAGCTTTCAAAACAAAAAGGAATGACAGATTGCCAGCCTCCAACTAATACCCCAGACAGGTCTATGTTCCTACAGTGTTTACTTAATTGGGAATTAAAGAAAGTCTTATCCTGATAATAACTAATAATGGGGTTCTTTTATTGCAGACACAGTTTTAAAAATAGCTTGCTTGATTAAAAAAAATCCTTTCAAAATTCTGACCTTAAAGAAACAAAAGCCCCTCCAGGGATAGTTTGCATTTCTCTTCATCTGTCTTTGAAATGTAATGTTCAACCTGGTCATCTGTGTGTGTGTTGAGAACTTGGTCTCTGCCATCCAAAATGTATAGTGTACATATGTCAGCCAATTGAATAGACTGGGGTTCTGAGCAGTCTTTGGCCATGCCAACTTTCAGGGGCTTTTTGCCATCTTAACCTTCATTGTGTTAGCCTGCACAGTGCAGGCCTTTCTTAAATTATTTTGAGGAGTAACCTTTCTGAATCTTGTTTAGGTGGCGTCTTTGCACTTTCTTCTGAGGAAGGTTTTTGCCTTGTTGTTTAAGTCACTATTAAGATATATCCATTAACGGCCAGTTCATGGATCTTTAAATGGGACTTAGGAATTGGTAAACATTTAGAGCTCTCTCATTATAAAAAGCTGTTTTATTGGTACTTATTAAAAGAAAAAGAAATTAAAGGGTGAAAAATATATATCGAATGATTGACCTAGGAATACCATTAGTTTAAAACAAATAAGAAAAATCAGCTTGTGACTTTTGGTTAATCATATTGTAGGGTAGACCTGTTTCACTGGAGAATGCTTCCCGTGGTTGGTATTATAAGACAGGGCATGTAGATCTCACCCTCAGGAAATAGTGATTAGACATACTAAAGGAAACCAGTAGGGCTACCTGAGCTTTACCATATCAAGAAAAACTGGAAGCTAATATTCAAGGGCTACTGCTGCTGCTGCTAAGTCACTTCAGTCATGTCCAACTGTGTGATCCCATAGACGGCAGCCCACCAGGCTCCCCCATCCCTGGGATTCTCCAGGCAAGAACACTGGAGTGGGTTGCCATTTCCTTCTCCAATGCATGAAAGTGAAAAGTGAAAGTGAACTCACTCAGTCGTGTCTGACTCTTCGCGACTGCATGGACCGCAGCCTACCAGGCTCCTCCATCCATGGGATTTTCCAGGCAAGAGCACTGGAGTGGGGTGCCATCGCCTTCTCTGACTCAAGGGCTAATAGTAATAAAATTAGTGATTTTGCTTTGGGTTTAACTTGTGCACTCAGGAAGAGGGCTTTGTTCAATACCTTATGCAAGCTTTTGAAGACATGGTAAGTTAAACTCTAAAGTCCTAGAACTTAGAACATATTCTCTCTGAAAGGCAAATTAAATAAGATATGGTTCGGCAAATCAATTTTTAAATATCATTTAGGTGACAGACCAGTTCTTTGGAGAATTAAAAGCAACTGTCTTTGCCTTGCTAATTTCTACAAATTAGAAATATAAGTACAGCCCACTATGACTTGAGACTGAGTCTAATGAGCTCAACCAAGTAGAACCTGAAACCAAGGGGAAAAGAGGCAGAAGTGGCCCTTTTAAACTCAAACTGTCACTGAATGCAAGTTCCTGAGCCTGATGCACAGCGAGGCCAAACCAAAACATCAGAGTTTGGAGCAAAGAGCAGTTTATTGCAGGGCCAAGTAAGGCAAATGGGAGGCTGGTACCACCCTGAACTCCCAGATAGTCTTGGGGGAGAAGGGTTTAATAGGCGGAGTTTGGGCTGAGGGCTACATAGTTTGTGACTTTCTTCTGATTGGTTGGTGGTGAGGTAAAGGCTGGTGCCCAAGGAGTCTTGTGCTCAGCCTGAAGTGGGGGCCTTAGTTCCTGCAGCAGAGCTCAAACATTTTGTTGTTACGCATACTCCTGGAGGAGGAAGCATGGGCCTTTTATCGCTGCCCTATTGGTTCTTGACTGCTCCTCCTTTGCTTCTTCATTCCCTGGTAAGCAACTGTTTGAATCTGCTCTTTGGAACTCAGGGAAGAGTCAAGAATGCTGAAGGAAGCTTATTTCCTACAAACAAGAAAGGGACAGGGAAAGTATTTGTACCCAAAGGGCCCTACAAGGTCCTTCTTAGTTTCAAAACTGCTGGAAAGGGTCTCTCTGCCAAAATTCACTTCATAGCCTCCTTAAGGGTAAGGGCTTATCAAGAACAAATGGCAGTCTTAAAGTCTTTTCCATGACTAGTGAAGCACACAACTTTAATGTATTCCAACTGTTATTTATAAAGTAGCAAGTGTACATTGTGAGAGTTGGACTGTGAAGAAAGCTGAGCGCCAAAGAATTGATGGTTTTGAACTGTGGTGTTGCAGAAGACTCTTGAGAGTCCTTTGGACTGCAAGGAGATCCAACCAGTCCATTCTGAAGGAAATCAGCCCTGGGATTTCTTTGGAAGGAATGATGCTAAAGCTGAAACTCCAGTACTTTAGCCACCTCATGCGAAGAGTTGACTCATTGGAAAAGACTCTGATGCTGGGAGGGATTGGGGGCAGGAGGAAAAGGGGACGACAGAGGATGAGATGGCTGGATGCCATCACTGACTTGATGGACGTGAGATGGATGTGAGTCTGAGTGAACTCCAGGAGTCGGTGATGGACAGGGAGGCCTGGCATGCTGCAATTCATGGGGTCGCAAAGAGTCGGACACAACTGAGCAACTGAAGTGAAGTGTACATTGTAATATCTGATTCATAACTAAGTTTTTAAACTAAAGCTATGAGAGCCCTAGTTTTCTCTGTGTACACATTACACATATGAGACGTCTCTACCTCTGGAAAATATTATCAAAATTAAACTTATAAAAGAGCTCTGTTTAATTTAAAGTGCTTATGAACTAAAGATCTCTTCAAGAAAATTAGAGATACCAAGGGAACATTTCATGCAAAGATGGGCTCGATAAAGGACAGAAATATCAAAAGAACTTTCTACTCTAGGATACTATCCAGAGTAAAGATGTAGCAATCTAGTAAATTATGATAAATTTTCATGTCAGGGAAGTATCCTTTCAGGAAAGGTCAGAAATCGTTTGTCTCTCAAGTATCTTAATTTGAATAAGCTAACTCTCAGCAAGCAAAAATGCAAAGTCAAAGCTGTAGTCATAGCAGAATCCTTGGAAGACCAACTTCCCACCAATTGTTTCACAATCTCATTTTCAAGATTCCTCACTTCCTTGAGGACCACCCAGGGCCTGGACAAGTTTGCCAAAGCTAGAGTTCCCACCCAGAGGTGTGAGGCCATGGTTACAGTTAGTAGAAAACTGCATTGACTCATTTGGAATGTCCTTTCTATGTATCTGTTCTGGGAACCCATTAATGGTGGTGACTATGGATTCAGAATTGGAATCCTCATTCATCACACTGGCTTTGCCTCAAAGACTATGAGTTTCCTATTGCCACTATAATGAATTACCACAAACTCAGTGGCCTAAAACAGCACACATTTGTTATCTTCCAATTCTAGAGACCCAAAGTCTGAATTTACTTTCACTGGGCTAAAATCAAGATGTCAACAAGAATGGTTCCCTCTACAGGCTTTGGAGAAGACTCCATCCCATTGCCTTCTATAGTTTCTAGAGGCCACTGCCATTCCTTGGCTCACGGCCTCTTCTTGGTTCTTCAACGCATCATGTCTTCC